>CM041786.1:93265330-93642830 GCA_023375725.1 Nephotettix cincticeps | reverse complement strand
AGTCGCTGTTATTGACACAGCACGGATTATTTTAACAGATTATTTTTGCATTAACCAACAAATTTTTTCCTTAAAACAACACTATTTAATATACTAACTCGTATTGGGAAAGATTTTATTACGTTATCCATTGAACGGATTCGTCATGGTAAAATCTTTCCTTGTAATATTAGTTAAAATCTGGGTTAAGTTGTATTTAACACCCCAATTGTGTTAATGGTTACGACGAACGTGCCGAGGTCGAGCGGTCGCGGTCGTCACGGTCAGGGAGGCTCTGGTACGGTGACGAATCGTTACGCAGGAACCGTGAAACGCCGACCCATATTCGTCGCGCGTAGACGCCTAGACGCGTGGGACAGGAACCCCCCAAGGCTGCGGTATCCGCCCGTGCGTTCACCGAGGCACTTCTTCCTCTGCGGTCAAAACTCCTACCTTCAATTCTGACCGCGGAAATGTTCCAGTTCTCTGAGTGTTTTGATGACTATATTGTCACATTTCAGTGAAGAATTCTTAATCTAAAATTTTTACTGAACCAAGCTATATCAAGCGAACTTGACAATGGATTGTATGTGTATGTCATTCCTTCGGGCGGGAGCTCTTAATCTAATTAAACCCAACTATTATAATTAAAACAGTTAATTTAAAAAGTTAATACACATTTTAAGAAATTTACTTAAGATTTATCTCTAATACATTTAAAAACTAGAATAACATAAAAATAACATTATAATTTCAAGTAGATATAGCATAACATTGGAACGGCTGTCCCCTTTCCCTTTCCAACTCGGTTAGAACTCTGATGTCTAACACCCCCAACCGATTCCAGGGCCGTTGGTGCTGAGTCACTCGTATGAGCTGTGTGCCGGCTGTGTTCTGGTTATGTGCTAGCCGTGTGCCGGCTGTGTTCTGGTTATGTACTAGCTGTGTGCTAGATGTCTGCTGGTTGTGTGCTGGATCAATGCTGACTGTATATTAGCTGTGTGCTAGCCGTGTGCCGGCTGTGTTCTGGTTATGTACTAGCTGTGTGATAGATGTGTGCTGGTTGTGTACTGGCTGTGTGCTGGGTCTGTGCTGTCTGTATATTAGCTGTGTGCTAGCCGTGTGTTGGTTGTGTGCAGGATTTGTCCTAGTTGTGTGCCGGCTGTGTTCTGGTTATGTGCTAGCCGTGTGCTGGCTGTGTTCTGGTTATGTACTAGCTGTGTGCTAGATGTGTGCTGGCTGTGTACTGGCTGTGTGCTGGGTCTGTGCTGTCTGTATGTTAGCTGTGTGCTAGCCGTGTGTTGGTTGTGTGCTGGATTTGTCCTAGTTGTGTGCCGGCTGTGTTCTGGTTATGTACTAGCTGTGTGCCGGCTGTGTTCTGGTTATGTACTAGCCGTGTGTGCCGGCTGTGTTCTGGTTATGTGCTAGCCGTGTGCCGGCTGTGTTCTGGTTATGTGCTAGCCGTGTGCCGGCTGTGTTCTGGTTATGTACTAGCTGTGTGATAGATGTGTACTGGTTGTGTACTGGCTGTGTGCTGGATCTGTGCTGACTGTATTTTAGCTGTGTGCTAGCCGTGTGTTGGTTGTGTGCAGGAGCTAGTTGTGTGCCGGCTGTGCTGATGTGAATGTGCTACTGTGTTCTGGTTATGTACTAGCTGTGTGCTAGATGTGTGCTGTGTGTACTCGTGTGCTGTCTGTGCTGTCTGTATGTGCTGTGTTAGGTGTGCTGGATTTGCTAGTGTGTGCCGGCTGTGCTGGTTATGTAAAGCTGTGTGTGTCTAATGTGTACTGGGTAGCTGTGTGCTGGATCTGTTGACTGTATTTTAGCTGTGCTAGTTGTTTGCTTGTATGCTAGAAGTCCGGCTGTATTCTAGTAATGCTAGCTGTTACTATCTCTCACTGTGATTTCTTCTGCTGATATTAGTGTGAGTGAGCTGGTCGTGTGTCTCCTGTGCCGCATCACATTTCACTGCAACTATCCGGTCCCCATTGTCAGGACTGTCTTCTTTATCGCAGAACGTGACCCCGGCATTGGACGTGCCAGATATCACTCTCACTTTATCACTAATCCTGAGTGGTGATTGAGTGGTTTATAACTGTGTGTCTAGCGTGGGTGAACGAAGTGAGGGGGAATATCAAGTGAAAGGGGGATATAGAAGTATGTATAAAAGAACCCCACAAAGTAGTATTTTGGTGGAAAGCAGAAAATATGACGACTTTAATATAGTTTGTTGTTGGTTTCTAAAAGTCTAAGTGTAATAAAATGATTTTTACGAGGTATTTTAGTATAATACTAACAGTAAGCCCGTCCTTCGTTCGGGTTGTAGGATTCAATTTAAAGAAGAAAGATCATCATACCAAAATGTAAACCTAAAATCCTAAAAAATCGATAAAAAGAAAATAAATCAATACCCAGACTTATTATTTAGCATTACTTTACAATTAAATAGATTACAACTGTTATACCATTCTTATAATTATTAGTTATACTAATAACTATAACTAGTTAAATAACTAAATAGTTAATTAATTAGTAGTAAATTAACTATAACTTAAAATAACTTTTTAATATAGTATGATTTCGAAATGGGTTTAAAATCAATGACCAATATAAACTAATTAATATTAATTTGACAGCTGTTGTTTTTATTTCTATTCAATCTTTAAATTACAAAGACAGCTGATTATTACCAGTAGGTTATTCATTGAAAACTGAATCAGATGCGAGTAATGTCGCGTAAAAGTGGGTTTTAAAATGCTCGTTATTTGCGGTGGGCGATTTCAAGCATTTACAAATCTTCTCTGGAATGTAGAGAATACATGAAATAGGTTTCATTGTAATCAGTTCTCCCGTTTTTTCGGAGAAGACGGCGTAAAATGCCTCCTGGTGCGTCACAGACAAACAGACAAAAATTGAGATAAGACCGGTTTCGGCTTCTCTAACGCACAAAAAGTAAAAATAACTAAAAAATTAATAATTCTGAGCAATGTACAGACAAAACTCTAATTTTGTTTATATAGATTTCCTCTAGTTAAAACTTCATTAGTTAATTTAACGTAAAATAATGTTTATTATACTGTAAAACACAAACAACAAATTTCAAACGATCGATATTTTTCTTCATTTTAAAAGACCAATACTATTGGCAAATATAATAAAACAGAGGTATATCAGAACCGATCAAGAGTGTTGCTATAGTTCTAGATGCGAATTAGATTATCATGAGGTGTTGGCTCCAGGTGATAGGCCTACGTCAAGAATATTCACAGGATGGGGGAGGTTTCGCTTCTACTATAACTACACACACAAGTGTATAGTTGTAGTAGAAGCGAAGTAGTTATAGTGTAGCGTATACAAATACGCTATACGTATGTGTCCTTGAGCAGATTTAAATGAAATCTGCTACTTACGTGTAAAGGCTAATTAGTGGGTTTAAGTTTCAAAAGAGAAAAATTGGTCTGTTCGAAGAGGGTTAAGGTGTGTTTGTATTTCCAAAATGGGATTATGTAGTCTACTATATAGTTGCGAATAGTTCGTATGATGACAATTAATTCCTAAATCAATGGAAATAGTATGCAGGTCGGCTGCTACGGCGTTATTTATCTTTACCGCATAAGATTGACATAGGAGCTCCAAAAGACAACGCACTGTGTTTACCAGTATCTTATAGAATTAGATTAAGTTTAAGTTTCATTATACTATTGTTTGGGCTTGTTGAAAAGCCTGTTGTATAAAACACATAGTTTAATATAAGATATACTTTTATTATTGGAGGAATAATTATTGGGGATCAAATACAGAACTATTAAAGGCCGTCTGTTGCGTATAAAAGACATCACCTTAGGGCAGGCACATGGGGTGAGTCGATCTGCAGAGTAAAGCTGGACTAAAGCTCAGTTAGAGGAATTTGTTTCTTAGAATAAAAATTAAGGATGGTTGAGCCAGTAAAGTAACTCTAGGAAAGACGTCAATTATACTTCAAGTTAAAGTGAGAAGGCATAACCTCATCAACGGAGCCCATAATAATAACTTATCTAAATGTATAGTAAAACTCATAAAACAGTCCATTCAATAATGGCACATCTCATCCCTGTTCCAGCTGTAACACTTGCATTGATTACTAGAAGTGTCCAGCCTTTGGAAAGCGATGTCAAAAATGTAACGTTATGAACCATTTTGAAAAAATGTTCACTGAATAATCTCTGGAACAAGCTAATAATATTTCAAGCATTTCATTCATCATAATCGGTAGTGTGCATGTTGTTTCCATCAAAACAAAGGCACAGACAAAAAAGTATAAACAATAGCACGCACACTGATCTAATTGTTGAAGATCAGACAGTTTCTGTAACTACAAGTTGGACTCTGATGTACAGGTAAATATAATTCCTAAAATGTTTTTGATTCTCCGTTGTCTTGGAGTTATCACACACTGACATCAAGTTAACCTCCTGCACAGCAGAAAACTAAAAAAGTCCATTGGTTGTGAAATGTAAGCTATAAGAGCTTTAACTATATTCTAGAATTTTTCGTAAATTCCCAATTGCCATGGATTTTAGGCATTGTACTAAATCAAATTCAATGAAATAAGTTTCAGAGCCAACATCTCCTTGGAGAGTACTGTTTAAAAATGATTTAGATAATCAGTGGTCTTTTTATAAAGAACAAGCGTGTAAAAATATCATAAAATATCAGCCCCTGTCCCTCACCGCCACAGCACAGCTCAGGTCCTAGCGTTAGTCATCCAACCTGTTCTATTATTGCATGCACGTCTATGAGACACGAGGTTCCGTACGTGCTGTCTCTTATCTCACATCATCTTCCGACACTATGGATGGGCGCCGCCGCGTTAGTAGGCCCTACAATGTGTCAACACTAACTGGCCAGTACAAGAATAGGCTGTGTGACCTATTGCCCACTGACAACCCATGAGTTTTTATTCAAATTCTTCATTAATAATTTTACAGTGTCTCAGAAAAGTAGGCGAAAGAAGCTCATTTTTTGAGTTTATCAAAAGTTTTCGATGCCGATTTTGTCATAAATTCTTATACCAATTTAATGAAATAAATAACATTTTCAAAGACTTTGTGGGGAAAAACCATTGTTATTAACTTACGACGATTTATTACAGTATATTGAAATTAATAATTCGCTCCTAACTATAAATCACATTTACGATGACTTTTTGTCTTATAGATAAACTAAATTTTGAAGGGCCATTTTCATGCCAATACTAGAAGACTTGAAAATTACGTTTCTCTTCGGGTTTGAAGTAGTAATTCCAAAAGGAAAACAAAAGCTTTTACATTGACAATCGTTTTATTTCAAGAGTTTCTATAGTAGCACTTTTCTAGTTTACTATAAATACTTTGTATACATTTAGCCGTGTGATGACCTCTAACCTTAGAAACAAGCGTCCTTAGATTTCACACATACGCTGCATAAAAACATTTTCTATACAAGAAAGTCACCCTTCTAAAAAGTATATACAAAAGCAAAAACATTATACACCTACATGTGTATTATCATCATCATTGAGTATTATTATAGCCTGAGTATTAGACGTATGTACTATAATTATGATTGTTCTATATGTTCATTGATGTATTTACATTGCATATGTCTTTTGTATTATGCATCTTATGCATTAGTTACAAATTGCAGTTTTTTGTGTAAAAGGTGGGTGTTACTACTTTAGAAAATTTTAGTTAGTAATTTTTTACCATAATTCTGTCAGGTAAATTGAAACGTCATAAACGGACACTATCGGTGGGTATTGCGTAGTGCATCAGGTAACAAGGTCACAGGAAGTCGCCCCCCTCGCAAATTTACATTTAAAGTCGACAAGTCTCACAGCGGTATCTTCAGTATGCAGAGTGGTTCCGCGTTATTTATAGCTTATATGATAGTCATGTTTAAAAACCGCTTCAAACAATTTTTATTACTTTAAAGGTTCATTAAGCCTGTCTCTCTTGTATTTCCGTAAGGGATCCCTTTATAAAAAAATACATTGAACATAAAATTGCAAACCTGGAATATTATTTCAGAGGCCAGAAAACTAGCTATATTGAGAGGAAAATTTCAATAATCTAGATGAAACTAATATTAGGTATTCAGTGTGTATAAGTTTTAAGCTGTAAGTTGTAAGCTGTATCGTTTAATTATGACAGTACCGCTGGCTATTCGACCACGTGGCTTTATATTTATACAAACCGTATAGAATATTTCATATAATTTAATTCTTCCAAAGAATTCCATGAACTTAAATCTTCTTTGTTCTCAAAAAGGAAATTTAATTATTAAATAAAGATATACCAGCTTCCTTATTAAATGTAACTGTTGAATATTGTCAGCTCATAAGCTGAAAGTTAAACCACAAAAAATTAAGCAGAAAGTTGGATTATCTTTATGAATTATTTTAAGTTCTTACAAATATTGTAAAGTAATCACTGTATTACAATTCTATATACAATTGTAATGGTGGTTCTAACACACTGACAATAGTTTTTTTCTAGAAAATATGTTTAAAAGTGGGCACTTTTCAGTCACATATAAATAACCTAACTTACATGTCAGTGGTCTACGTCCACTTCACGAGACGTGTGATCTCTGTAATTGGGCGTATTTGGCCCGAGGATTGGGGTAGTTTGGGCGGCAAGGGTTGTGATTACTATGGAGCCGCTATCCTTCGCACGCTTCAACCGAGTTCTGTTTAAAATCATTTATTTAGGCCTACTTAGTCTATTACTTACAATTCAATCCACTTAAAATTATTATTGAATCGGAGGAAAATGCTTTTGTACAAGAATAAAACTCGTACTTTTAAACCAGAACATTGCAGTGCAGCATCAATGTAATTTAAACATTGGCATATAAATGTTAATACATACATGTTAATGAAACTAAAAATAGCGAAACGTATTGTAAACGTTACGACCAAAACAATTCACTTATCCCCAGCCAGCAGACGATATTAATATCAAGGTTTAAAGAGGTAAGTGTGAGTTCTTGTTGATTGTGTAATAAACAGTGTGCAACTGGAAAATTTGTCAACAATTTACAAATCACATTAAATTTTAGGCCATTTTGGGCCGTGGCTGAATCCAAAAGTGTAATGGGCTGGGTTTAAAAACATTTTATGATTTATTCAAATATTTGGGACTTAAAAATGTAAAACTACTAACTTTAAATGTAATAAACGGTACCAGTGAACTAACACATACTTTCTCCCTTAAGTAAGTTCAAGAAAGACAATCTGTAATAAAACTATCACGTTCTTCAAAGTTTATCTAAATAAATACCATTTAATAATTTATTGTTTCAAAAATAATCATCCCATTTCTGAAAATAAAAACAAGAGAGACAAAGTTAAATTAATTGTTCGAATTGTATGGGGGGAAACACCCACCCCCCGGTAATACCAAGCTTTTTTGAGTTGGCTCTGTTGGGACCTTACACTTCATACCAAGTTTCATGGAAAACGGTTAAAAAATAAGGAAGAAATTGATATTTTAATATTCTTCATAAGAATAACATTGGACGCTTTCAGACAACGTCCTGTGTTTATCATGGACAGTAAATTTAACTTTTCTCTGGAACCGTTAGTCGTAGACAAATAATTCAAAATACTAATTTGTTTTGTTTTTTAAGCAGGTTTTAATGGTGACAGTCAAATTATACTTTACTTTCATTGTTTTAGCTGAAAATTTTAAAATTTGATTTTTCTGACATTTAAAAGCCTATAACTTTTGAACCGTTATTTTTACAGGCATGCGGGTGGTGTCAAATTATTTAGTACTCTGTGCACTATAAACTATAAAATTATAATCAAAATCGTTAGAGCCGTTTTTGAGAAAATTGGATTTTTCACGTTTTTTAAGGGTTTTTAAGGGTGAACTACCCTTAAAAATCAAAAATTCAAAAAAATAAAAAAAAAGCCTGGAGATACCGTAAATATATACATACATGCCAAATTTCATATAAATCGGACCAACGGGGTAGGCTGTGGCACTGTACACATCCAGACACACACACACACACACACACACACACACACACACACACACACACACACACACACACACACACACACACACACACACACACACACACACACACACACACACACACACACACACACACACACAGACAGACACACGGACGGACAGACATCACCTCCAAACCCACTTTTTTGGATTCAGGGGACTCCAAAACGGATATATCCACCCTCAACTCAAATTCGAAAATTTTGACGAAAACAATACTTTCTCCATATACTACGTATAAGGGGAGAAAGTAAAAATCATGCCTATATCATGCCTATCATAGAAATTCAATTGCTCATTCACTGATCAATATTAAAAACATTGATGAGTGAAAAAAATCGTCAATTTTGGAGTAATAGGTACCCAGTTTTAGATTGTTTTCCATCCAAATTATTTTTTTGTAAATATAACCATGTATTTTAATATAAAAATATTTCATTACGAATTAACAAATCACGCCAGAAATTGATATGTAGATTAAATACGTTTAACGTGTCCATGTTGAGGGAGTCAGCAAAACCAATGTTTATTATCTAATTAATTACTATTGTGTCCACCCAGTGTCTGCCTTTGTTCTGTATTGTACCTTATCTGCTGTATGGCTATTTTATAATTATTTCGTTTCTAATTAGTAAAATTATCATGGCTCGTACTGTTTTGTTCGTTGTAATTTTACATAAATCCAGTCATTTAGGCCCAAGAGATAGTTTATTGTGAGTTTTCATTTATCCAGAATAATCCTATTACAATAGCTTTCAAATTCACTATAAACAGTAACAGCATTTAAAACTATACAAAGTTGTACATAATACTATTGAAAAAGTAGCCTCTTTACAACAACACTTTCAAATTTTTACTTCAGTTATATGTAAACTCATAAACTAAGAGAAGTTACCCATAAAACTGCCAGCGTCAAAAAGAAAATACTAGTTTGAACACCCTGTAGCTTAAAGCTGACAATGATTTAAAATCAATATATGTTTATTTAACCATGACGTGGAAACAAGACGCATAAAATATCTGAATCAACCTACTTTTTTTAAACAATTTTTTTATTATGTAAAAATTGAAATTTTCTATTTTCCAGATAAGAAGTTTGCATCTCCTTTTGACTGAAAACATTTCAAATATTTTATTCAAACATATTCTCTTCTTCCGAAGCAGCCATACAAGAGTTAAATAAGAAAATATACCAATAAATCACAAGTTTGCAAGCTGAATTTCCGGTCTCAACTTCCTTTGACAAAGTCCCTTTTAAAACTACCTTTCGAAGATGAATGTGTATGGGGCATGTGTAGTGTTCAATTCAAAATGTATTTGAATGCAGCCCACATAATATTATTGTAACTTGCAGCTGCATACTAGCAACAATATAAATTGTACCATAATATGCATGGGCATAACTTGTACCCTTTATAAATTACCTTATAAATAAATATTTATATAGTCTATGCAGTATTTTTGCAAGCCATCATATTCCGAAAAATGCATTGAAAAAATAGCCCTGTTAAAATTATTATTTGTCTATACCTCTCTAATGGCATGTTCAAAAATATTTAACACTATTTTATATTTGTAGTCTTTTGATTTTAGTATAAATAGATATAGAAAGAAATATCAATAAAAGTAGAATTTACGAATATAATAAATAAATAATTCTCATGTTGAGAACTTATGCTGGAAGATATGGCGTTTAAAAATAGATGCCATAAAACGTTAAGTAAAACTTGATGTGCTGGTGACAAACACGAAGGGTTAATGTGACATTTACAACCAAACTACCTTAGTGAATCACGCAAAGCTGCAAGTTAAAGGTGTTGTGTCTATGCATTAGGGCGTAACCATCTATTGTGACTAATACGCTCTACTGTGGCGAAGACAATCTGACCAATGAAGATTACATTGTCTTTGGCTGTAGCTTGTTCAAGACTCATTCCGTGACCTGAAGTAACACACAATACTCTTAAAACTACCTGTTTGAGAATAAAACTTACGACAACCAGCAGATCATGTGTTGACTAACGGAGCAACCACAGCTCATCTTTGCATGTTGTCAGCTGTGCACGCACCAGTATCGCCACCTACAGCTGCGACCACATCTAGTAACAGCTGTGAATAGCTGATTTTACAATAGTGCAGCAACTATTTTATAAACCTACTAGCTGAACCGGCGAACTTCGTAACGCCTGACAGTAAACACATGTTAACTTTAAGATTGGCCATGTTCTGAAGTCGAATAGCAATACGGCTTCATTGTGAAAGGTTATATATTCTGGGTCGCTGCATAGTGAATAACAATACTGAAACGACAAAACATATTAATATCATTCCCATAAAACAAATAAATCTGAGTGGATTAATTCACAATTTTCAAATCCAATCCAAACCCAAACGAACCCTAACTGTAATACGGATTTTATAGGAAAGATATACAACAGCTGATTATTATAATTAACGTAATAATATAAAAATTGTAATTATCATATAAACACGTGACTTTAATCAGACAGAAAATAAAAATATAAATACATAATCCCCTAAACTGTTAACTATTAACGTGGTGAATAAAGCTGTTCATTTTTTACAGTACACATTTACTTCATAGTTTAACATTAATGAATGATTCAGATGGCATTGGATAGTAAAGCATACGGTATTGCTAATGGAAAGTAAACCAATCAGCTGTAGCTAAGAAATCAAATGTTTTCATTGTAGACAATTTGTAAACAAACTTACTCTCCATAAGGTTAACATTAGAAATTTAAAAAGCCATAAAATGGAAACTTATGGGATTTTCGAAAATATTTTTTCACTAAAACCTTCCCGGACACATATAGAGCAACTTCCTAAAATTTAATGGCGATCGGATGAGTAGTTTGGCAACGCATAAAGGACATACATACATACAGACAGACATACATTCAATTTTATATATAGAGATTTGAATTTTTTTATTTATCTTTCTCCATTAGAATCAGCTGAAAAAACTATACAAAACGGTTACCAAGATATAAAAAAATCTAAACACAGTACGTTGTATTTTGGGACTCCAATGATAATCTCATGTAGGATAAGGAAAAACTAATATTTCACTTATCAATGTATATTTTTGGATGGAACTTGATGTTTAGCTTCATGTGGTTAAGATCTATCCATTTATGATTTAAAATCATAGTTTATGTGTTTATCATCGCAGCTAACCTGCATACTCTATTCCCATGTTAATCATAAGGTGAATAGGCAAACTCCTTTATTTATGGATGGATATAACTTAGTATAAGATAATATAACGTTTTTTTCACCTCCAACTTACTCCAGGAAAAGTAAAACCATGTAGAAACCCTTCGCTTTAAAGGTATTTATTTACGGCAATCACTTTTGGAACAATCAAATTAACGTGAAGTGAAACGGGAAGTTTCAAAATATTTTCGAGAAACATGGAAGAGCGTTACAAGATGATTAATTAGCTTCATTTAAGATTCGCTTTGTAGCAGGGCTCGGCGCGGCGGACGGCTCAGATATACGTCACACTGCAACACAGCCAGACGCACAAACACGAGCAACATTTTGAGCTCCTCACGTCTAAAGTAATAAAACAAATTTATCATATTTTTAGTTTTCATTTTAAATTTTACTAAAAATGTGAAATTTATTTTTATTTCTAAGAAAATATATTCTTTTGACTTCAGTATAAGTCTTTTACAAATTATTAGGTCAACAAGACCTTATCAGAGTAATAGTTCTAAATTGAAGTAACGAAAAAGTGTTACTTTACCTTCATTTCCCAAAACTTAACCAAAGGCTCTAGTGCAATAATTCCTATCTCTACAGTGAAATAATATTACGAGGAGTAAAACTACAATATTAAACATAGCTGTAATGTTCAACATCACAAGAGGAGATAGTCAGATGTCAGACGGCCGTCAGCGCCACGCACGACCGCGCTGCGCTGCGCTGCAGTGGGACGGACACGGTCACTGTGAGGGTGAACGGACCACATTTACAACATATTACAGTGATTCGTTTAGATGTTTGAAACCATCTATCACATGTGAGTTAAAAAACGATATTTGTAGAAACTACGGTCGAGAAATATACACACTGTGATCATTGTCAAGACTGTCGTTGAAAAGTTCAAATAAACTAACAATAACAAGGAAAACATTACACACTTTAACCTATTTTCGATAGTATTCGTGACGGTAATGGACATAAACGGATGGAATTTAGGTTGGATAACTGGCATCATTAAAGATTCGCTTTGTTGTCCCCAGGGGATTGTCACGCACAGTTGTCAGTTGTTGGGACTGCTTGTTTACAGCACATGTTTTTAAATACTGTATTACCAAAATACTCTATTCTCTCTGCTCAACGTATTTCACAGTCCTTTGGCGTTGTTTCATTGCTTATGCACTTATTTATTCAGATGAATACGGTTCTATGCGGATTAATACGGTCCAATTAGAAGACTCGTAAGTCGTAATACATTTTATATTCCTTATATATGAACATTTTTGAGCCAGTGGAAGGGGTGTGCAGTATCGCCTTGGCAATAACGACCGAATACACGGGAATCCCGTATAATATCGCTCCAGCATGGTGGAGATGCCATCGTAGCCCGGAACTCGGCCACTGACGGGGCTGCAGCATTCGGCCGACATAGCGACGTAGCTGCTTCCAGATCAGTGGTCTGATCAATCATGTCTGGAATACAATGTTGAAACTATCAAATTTTATAGATTTTTCAGATATTTAGTGGAGCTATGGTCCGCACAAACTTGTGACACGGCTGGCCTATCGTACTACTCCAAGGCTAGTGCTCTGTGCTACCTCAGAAACCGCAGTCTCTGTAGAGATGTACAGTGTATCTACACTCTACATGCCTTTAAAATACGACTAGATCCCTCTAAATTCCCTGGTATTAGCCTATGTAAAGGCTTCAAAGAGCCTTCCCTTCCTGGCTCCAAGATATGGGAGCGGGTTTTCCTTCTTCCCGGCATATAGTTGGCAGACAGTATCGTCACCACGGTTAAAGATATTCTGTATGTACAGTTAGAGGGGGTACGGCTATCCAAATGTTTCTTCTCTACAACTAGGGTTAAAGTTGCTTACTTTTTGTTTACGAATTTCCCATAGAGAAGAAACTATTACCGTAGATCTCATGGAAAACCTAAGCCTGGGACCATATTACTTTTGGTGAATTTCCCATAAGGAAGAAGCTATTACCGCAGGTCTCATAGCAAGACTTAAACCCTAGTCCATGTTATTTTTTCTCCTTTAAGTGATTATTGCTTATTGATTACACTTATCAATCAATATTTTATAATAAAACTTGATGTTTAGCTTCATGTGGTCGAGATCCATCCATTTATGCTTAAAAACATAGTTTATGTATTTATCATGGCAGCTAACCTGCATACTCTTTTCCCATGTAAATTATATAGGGAATAGGTAAACTCCTTTACTTATGGACAGATGTTGATGAAACTTGGTATAAATGGTCAAAATAACCACATAAATGTTTTCATTGGGCAGTAAATTTGTTTTAATTTTGCTAATTAACTTGTAAAAACATGTCTTATTCTATCCGAGCAAAGCTCGGTCACCAGGTACTTATTTATTATGGTAAAAATTCTACAGTTTGTTCAAATGATATGAAACTTTCTAGTTCAGATACTAATAACGGTAAAGAAATGCAGTGAACAAAGAAAACAGTAAATAAAGAATTTAATAATGTTTCATACAGGCCTAGCACGTGCAATATACCAGAAATGTTACATTATAAAAAAACTATTGGATTTTATTTATTTTTGGAAATAGCTTAGATCGTGGATAAACCTAAAGGGAATAGCTTCAGTTCTTCTAAACAGCTGTCCTTATAACCATATGGCGTCACTTCCGTTTCAAATTGTGGTCTTGACGGAATGCCAATCCATCCCAGAGCTAAGACATATCCATTTCAAAAATTCTAATTTAAATAGAAATTCTTTTGGATGTTTAAATGTTCCTTTAAAAGACGTTTTAGAGATGCTGACAAGGAGTTGTGAGTGAGCATTGGTGGTATGCGAAGTGGTCCATACTTCAGCATTATCAGGGCTTCTCCTCCATTTGGCACGGCGCACATGGCCGGCCGGGCTCCATCCTCCAGACCTCCGTGCGTCTGCAACCTTACATCACCATAAAAAAGGACATACATTAACTTCAAAACACCAACGATTTACAAGTTGTGAATTAATGGAAAACAGTAATAGAAACCAAAATATGAATTTTCGACCATACATTAGTATTACATTTACCAACAATAATTTTCACTCAATTTGTTAAAAGTATTCTATCCACAGTTCTGAATATTTAACGCCAAACACAGTATTCTCATTCTCATATAATCAAACTATTGCCAATGTCATAGTAAACGTACGAGTACTTTCATAAAGTAATTAACATATAAATGTTAATTACTTTATGGAGTCGTTGATTAATAAGAGTTGGAATATGACCGAAACAAGCTCTATTTAACATATTTGGAATTAGATCAGAAGTGTTATATTTCCATAACGGTTTTAATTGAATAGATTTATAACAGTAATCGTTTTTACTTGAGGGTGCCATGAAACAAAAGGTCGTGATTATCTTCCAGTTATTCTTGAAGATAAAGTGTTATTTCACAAATATGATTTACATAACGATGTTTTAGCCCCGAGTTTCTATATTGCCAACTACTTCCAAGTAACAATAACATTTTCGTTCTTTCCCATCGTTAGATCTTATCGTTTCGCTGTTGTTTTGTTTCTCTTATGCAGCGTCGTACACGTTATAAACGTAAATCTCTATTTCTGGATTGTCTCGCTCAAGTTGAGAAGTAATAGTGTTCAAGATTATGTATATGAATAGCTTCATCCTTTTAATACTTCTAGAGTAGGTGAATATCAATACTTGCAATAGTAAATAAAGGTAAGGATTCGTTGGTTTTTAAATATTTACCAGAGACTTGGTCACATTTGGTTTTTAAATTGATCTATATCTTACAAGACGTTGACCAAACATTTAATAAATGATGTTTGTTACAGTAATCTAATAAAGCTTTAATGTTGATCACGAGTTTAACATGTTAACGAAGTTGTACACCCGAACCTCCACTCGCGTGACATATGATCACGTAACACGCTGGGTCAATCCTCCGCTGGACCCAGTGTGACATATGATCACGTGACACGCTGGGTCAATCCTCCGATGGAGCAGTGCCCTGCGCTCAAGGACTACCTACGATCAATGCAGTTTTTGTCTGCCGAAGAAGACGATTGAATTTCAATGGAGTCACCGGACCGGTTAGCGCAGGAATGATTTTCCTTTTGTATAATTTTCATTTTTGAATGTCGGTTTTTTACTAGCCAATCCTTTTATGAAGTTATATACGTGGTTTCCTAGATCTCACATGTTGAAGAAGTGAACTTGCCTGGCCTTCATTTAGCCAGGTCGGCAGTATGGGTCGTGCGAACCCTCTCGCCTGTCATAGCATGTAACGGTAAATTTACACTGTTCGTGTTTTTAAATTGATAGCATTAGACTGAATTATTTCTAATCTAATTTGTATTTTCTTATATTAGGTTAGTGTGACATAACCTAAAAATAATTAAAAAACAAAAACATTGTTCCTTAAAATAAAAATTACGTCCACGGGCTATCTTTGTACTATTATGGGTATAATTATAACAAATCGTACAATAGGTTTTCAGATAAACGAAATAAAATTACTGCAATTGCCATTCAACCTACAAATAAAACCAGTAATACATGTGACAGCTATATTTCCCAATGATTCAAAAGTGTTTGAGCTAATGTACTAATGAGTAGCTTTACACTTCCCAATAATAACGGTAAAAATCCGCTACGCATTCATGAGCACGCCTGAGACCCGGTACTCAATACAAGAGCACTTGGCTGCTTTTGCGGGCTTCGAAAAAGATCTTTGGAATATATTCACAAGGAGCCCTGAATAGTAAACCCTCCCGGGCTAGCCTTCAATTTCCCTTTGTGTCAAACAAGGATTAATGAAGCAATGCTATGTTGCTATAAAATACGTGATTTGTACTTACTACTTACTGTGTCGGTGTTAAAGTGCCAGCTACCGATCACTCACCTCCCACTCCTAATGATAACAATATATACCTACGGTTAAAGTGTCACCTATCCATCACCCACCTTCCAGTCCTAACAATAATAATAATAATAATAATAATAATAATAATAATAATAATAATTTTTTTTTCAATTTCAATTTATTTATTCTCATAAGCACAAAGTATTTCACAACAGAGCTCATTGTTTTGTCTCTCTAGCTCAAGTAGCTATTTGAGAGATATCTCAGATTGTTTACTTAATTTTAAAAATAACAATAATAGAGTGTAACAATAATAAATATATAATATATAAATAACAATAATATAATGATGGGAATAGCCTAATGTAAAACAATTCTACAATTAATACAATTATAAACAGATAAACTACAAAGAGTACAACAACTTTAAAGAAAACAAAGGACAATACCATAACTCAAACTTAATCCTAACACCAATATAACATAATATAATATAACATATAATATAACATACAATAATTTCATTTGCTACCGAGAGTATTCCTCTATGTAAGGCCGGAATATACATGCAGTGTGGTATGGTAACTTTCACTTTCTGCCAAACCTCCACGTAACCTCAAACTCAAAGTCATATAACAATATGAAAAACGTTGCCAATGTTGATTTATTGGCCTAATTTCAATGTATTAAAGTAAAATTAAATTTAGAAAATGTGTAATGCATATTATTCTCTGATCTCCTTTTCTAATTATTAACAAAAGTATATGTGTTTTTATGTTTATTAGTGTTGTGGTGGAAATTTAAATAACAAGAGTACTAACTTCAACTAACATAACATACTAACTTATTAGTTAGCTAATTTGGGTATGTACTAACATTTCTATTAAGTTTATACTAATTAATTATTAATAAAATAAGTTTTTAGTTTATTTACAGTTTCATTTTTACTCTGTAAATTCCGTAGTTCAACTGGCAAGGAGTTTAAAAGACTTGGTATTCTATATTCCAGAGTATATTTTCCATAGTTATTATATTGTCTCTCTGCATAATTTTATTTGCCTATAATCTTCTTTAAAATAATTTCTTGTAATATCAGTGTATTTTGCCAAAAATAATAATAATAATAATAATAATAATAAAAATAATAATAATAATAATAATAATAATTATAATAATAATAATCTTTATTGCTGTAATGACAAAATGAATATTTGTATAGCAAGCGTCATAGAAAATTAAAATATTACAATTTAAAACTTAAATGAATCACATTCAGAACAATTATGGCATAGTCAAATAAGGAACCAGCCAGATGACACAAAAAAGCCAAAAGCACAACTACTGTCCTACGAGCTAGTATAGCCCAGATCTCAAGCCGATGTTATCCCCCTTGTGTGGTCCATGAACTCGTCCACCGAGTAGAACACGTTCGACGCTAAAAAGCATCTAAATTTTGATTTGAATTTTGGTTATGAATTTTCGGATCTGATATTCTCCGGAATTCTGTTTAATATGGAAATACCCGCCATTGAAATATTTTTGTGACCAAGCACCCCACAGAACAATGCTATAAGAGAGATGGCATTGAATCAACCCGTGGTAGGCCATTAGCAATAACTCGGCGGGACAGTGTTGAGAGAGCCTTCTAAGCAAATATATTGCAGAGGATAGTTTCTTGCAAACACTGTCCACATGATCGGTCTACGTCAGCTCGTCATCAACGAGCATTCCGGGGAATTTAGTTACACCGACTAATGATAATAATAAAAGGTAAAAGTACTACCTTCCGATCACACTCCTTCCAGTCCTAATGTTAAAAAAATACGATTTTATGTTTGTATGTAACTGCAAATGTTCTGTTGAATCTGAGTAGTGTTTAAGGATAATAAAAGCATCTAATGATTTATTCTTTCAGTAATTAAACCCAACAGGATGCGAATCAACCAACACTACATGGAAGTAAATGTTTCACAAATAAATTACGAACCAGGTAGGTGATAATCTTACACAGTTTAGAAACCAAAGTTGAGCGTAACTAACCCCTACAGTAAATCTTTATTCGTTAAAACCTTAGGAACCTATTATTTAGATTCTTATTGCGGACATTTTCCATCACGATATTATGTAAAACAAAGTTTCACGACGTTTCGGGATCTGGAATCTGATCCCGTCCTCAGGTGGACTAATATCTGAAACATAGCACAATTAATTAACATATAATCCGGACCAAACCGGTATAAAGCTGAAAACATAAAAGTTTAAAGCAGTCAAAAAAACTTACAAACGAACCATACACTATTACACACAAAAGAAACCAAACACGTCCGCTCGTCACGGAGACTCAAAGACAACTGAAAGAAATGGGCGTGTCCCACCGGAACCGGAAACAAAATGGCCGCCGCCAAAATCCGAAATCCAGGCGAAACACGTCCAACAGGATTTATTATTATTATTTTATACTAAAATGCAAATCCTATCTAATGTACCTGAAAAAATTAATTGTAGTACAAAGTTAACTTTACAGAGCAAAAAACCCATAGTTGTAAAAGCAGTTCTTATTTTGAATTTCCTAGCTACTCTCCTGATTTTTTCCGACAGTCCCGGCACATAAGGAATTGACATGGGAACGAACTTTTCTGCATCAGCCACTTTCTGTTTAACCCTACGATTTTTAATCCTTCTGATAATAGATTGAGGGTATCCATTACTAACCAAATCTCTTTCTATTTTACTGAATTCGGCAATCAGCCCATCTTGGTTTGAGCAAATGCTCTTTGCTCTATCAAATAAAGAGAAAGCAACCCCTTCTTTAACAGAAATTTGATGGTTAGATTGAAAATTTAAGTATTGCCCTGTGTGTGTCTTTTTTCTAAAAACAGATGTCCTAAGCAAATTTCTATCTTTTTCAACGCACACATCCAAAAAAGCCAATTTGTTTTGGCCTTCCTCTTCCATTGTAAGACGAATGGAAGGGGATACGCTATTTAAGTGGTCTAAAAATTCTTTTAATTTATCGTCTCCTTGAGGGAAAACCACGAATGTGTCATCGAATTGAATTTAGTCACCACCATCCTCAATCAACAACTTACTGTCAAATGGTTATAAGCATATGTTTTTATTTGTATTGTTTAAATTTGTATCTCCATAAGCGTGAAGTTAATTTTTTGTATTTTAAACTTACTATTAAAAGAAAACCAGAATTTTCTTGGACATTAGACCTAGTTATTTCCATTGACCTAGTTTTCGAGATTGGTGTACAAATATATATATATATATATATATATATATATATATATATATATATATATGTGTGTGTGTGTGTGTGTGTGTGTGTGTGTGTGTGTGTGTGTTTAAAAAAGATTTTTCATACTCTACAATTCATTTTCCAACTCATTTTTATAGCTTTAAAATATTATAATACTGTATATAAATATTGTTATAAAAATATCCTCGGTAGGCCTACCTTTTTGAACCACAATACCTTGACCCTTAACATTTGGGGTGTTGCATATTTAGATACAGTATTACATCAGTTACAAAAGTACAGCTTTTAATGTACGTACTTACAAATTATTATGATTTCGCAACCTTAATAAATACAGCCGTTTAAACAGGTCGAATACCAGTATGGACGAATGTTTGGAGCAGTACTTGGAAACGTAATTTGACCCACTTTACCAAATATTTTGCTAACTACTTCAATTGATGAGAATTTCGGCAGCTCTGACTTATTAAGGAAGGAATTCTTTAAGCTCAAATTTACCATTTATCTTAATGGGGCTTCATTAGATCGTCATTGATTAGTTCATTTTTAATCCCCACATCCTTCGTAGTAAAGGGAGTGAGCACGTGTGCCGATTTGAACCAACTAGTTACTAGTTAAATCCCTAGTAAACCAAACGTAGGCCTACTGTTTTGTTAATATTACACGTGCATTAAAAGCATTTAGCATTAAGCAACATTAACTTGGAACATATCAATCATATACGGTACTCTGAAGTCTTAAATGCCACGACTATCAATAGGCGGGGCCAGATATACGAACGTATATTCACAATGTTCGTGTGTAATGCTAAGAATACGCCAAAATAATCTTCAGATACATAAACGTCTGCTTAGCACGATTATATCGGAATTATTAAAACTGCGCAACAGCAAGGTACGAAGCTCTTAAATACGCTTGCAATTCTGAAGCACTACGACTACGATAAACCATCACATTAACGTCGTCTGCATAACGCTTGCGTTTGTGAAGACCTACGACTAAGCAACAGCATTACACGAACGTTGTTAGCACTACGCTTGTGTTTGTAAAGAACTATGACTACGCTACAGCATCACATGAACGTCGTTCGCACAACGCTTGCGTTTGTGATGACCTAACGACTAAGCAAAATCATCACATGAATGTTGTCTACACAACGCTTGCGTTTATAGAACTACAGCTACGCTACAGCATTACACGAACGTTGTTAGCACTACGCTTGTGTTTGTAAAGAACTATGACTACGCTACAGCATTACACGAACGTTGTTAGCACTACGCTTGTGTTTGTAAAGAACTATGACTACGCTACAGCATCACATGAACGTCGTTCGCACAACGCTTGCGTTTGTGATGACCTAACGACTAAGTAAAATCATCACATGAATGTTGTCTGCACAACGCTTGCGTTTATAGAACTACTGCTACGCTACAGCATTACACGAACGTTGTTAGCACTACGCTTTTGTTTGTAAAGAACTACGACTACGTCACAGTAGCAAATGAATGTCGCATTACGCATGCGTTTACACTTACTTGAACCAAGCAACAGCGTCTCTGAAACCTTAGCTTTGCGCGTGCGACTGTGTTGCGCCATGTCAGCTCGACTGAAACGTCTGAATCGCCACTCGTCTCCGCTCAATTGCTCTCAATCGCCGCCAGGAGTCGCTCTTGTACTTCGATTTATCTTCGCCTCGCCAGGAGTTATTTGTCGTGCGGAGTTGATTGTTTACCTGTTTAATTGGCCTCACAGCGGGAAATGTCGTGGGATCCGAGTGAATGCTAGAATCACGACTTGGAAATACGATCGGTTTATATTCTACAACTGTAGACCACTGATTCACATCCTCAATTACTAGCCACATTCAGATTTGCCTGTGACTCGTAAATCTATCCTATTTTAGTTCTAACCGTTTAGTTAAACATTCTAAACCGTTTCGTTAGTTTTAGACTACGTAATGGTCTATTCCAAATTCGCACTTGAAAGATCGGACTCGTTTCCACTCGGAGCACGGCGGGCAACTGAGGATAACGCTTTTTAGCCCCTTGTTTTCCAGCCACTAAAGAATGTTTAAACTGGTATTACGAAAAAAATCATTTTGGCAGATGGTAGATTTGTTATTAAATTCACAACAAAATGCAGCGAATAGTTAACTACTAGGAATGCTAAATTATATAGGTCTTGATCTATTTTAGCCTGTATATTATGTACTTAAATTAATTTATGAAAGTTATAATTCTTTGGTATTCCATAATAATCATCTGTGTTACCCTTACTACAGAGATTGGGGTAAACCATATGATTTAAGACGAGATCGCATGCAGCCCGCTGGCGTGAATAGAGCAAATTTCAGAGAACTTATATTATTTCGATCAAAGTAACGAAATAGTAATGAGTATGCAGGTTTGCTGCAATAAGGGTTGTTTTTCTTGGTAATGTATTTAGATAGTAAATGGTTATGTAAGTCTGTTCACTAATTAAAAACACACCAAGTTTTATCAAATTATGTCAATAACTAAGCAAGTTATACCAATTTATATATTCTCCACAAAAATTACGCGGACAATGAATTTTGGGGTTTTCTGTCGTAAGAAACATTACATCTGGGAGTTCTATAAATGTATTAATAACACTTAACTAGATGGACTTGCATACCAAATTTTGGAAGAACATTTAAATAAATAAGTGATTGATTGATTTTTAGCTATTCTCCATAAGATTAACATTGTGCAATGTACAGTGCTTAGCACTTTAAATATCTCAATAACCTAGTGACCTAGAGTCATAATTCAAAATACTAAATTGTGTAATTGTGTAATTCTTTTAGATGAATCCAATGGTAAAAAGTATAGTTGGGTATTTTCATAATTAAACATGAACAAATTAAAAACCCTATTATTGGGATACAAACCTCCCCAAAAGGATAATTAATATAGTCCGATTGCTAGGAAAACGCCCTTTTCCATTTATTATTATTGAGATTAATCTTTAGACATTTCGTTTTAATCCGTAAAAACCGACCCTTATTATCCAATCTACTGCCTGATATGATACAACATCATTTTTATGAAAAATAAAACAAAATTTCACAAAACACGCACCTTACAGGGTTCGAAATCCCCTTGCGCAGCGGTTTATTACACTTACACAAACTACAAAAGCAAACAATTTGTAAAGAATTACCATTCTTTATATCCAATCTACTGCCTGCTATTATGCCACAACATTTTTATGATAATAAAACCAAATTTCAAAAGCATGCACATTACAGGATTCAAGAAACCTTGCGCGCACCGAGTCCCACGGCCCCGCACTGCCGCTCATAACACCGCTGCAAGACTCACACAAACATCAAACCTGCACCTAGCATGTATATTAATTTTTGCTATAGTGTCCATCCATCTCACTATATCGTTGTCTTTAATACATGATCTACTTAGAAATCCTTACCACTAAACACACAACTCTCCTTTCTGTTCAATTACTTTCTCCACTAAATAAATGTCCTTATATTTTGTCTTTAATTATACTTCCTTATAAAATCCACCTCTTATTATATTACCTCTAGGTCTTGTATTCTTTACTTCTGCACCTGTTCAACTGAGTGTATACCTCCAACTAAACACATGTTGTATATCTCTTACTTTAATTTTTTTTGCTTTTCAGGCTTAATTTCATGCAACTGATTCAATCTCTTTATATATAGCCTTTGACAGTATTTGGTTTCATATCTGTTGTCCTATATACACCTTTCAATCAACTTTGGAAGCTGAAAATTCTCGAAATAACTAATCCTTCTGCTATTGCAGTTTTAGTGGTAGAAATGGCGTGGTAGTGATTACTATTCAACTCTTTAATGAGGGATTGAAAAACTCTTTAACGTTTTCAGGTTCAACATAACTGATACCAGCTAGAAGGATTGTTTTTATCGCCCAGTTTTAGCTTCTTAGCTCTCTTAGAAAAAGTATATACATATACATTCACCCAACACAAGCATCACACATGCATCTACACTCAAGTTCCTATGTCCTTCAAATTACTTTGACTCGTATATGTTTTCAGCTATATATAACTGTTATTACTTAACTAAAACATACAATAAGAAATAAATAAAATGATGCTAATGAGGAGGGTTGATGTTGTCAGGTTTTTCATTCTTTGACTCGGCTGTGTCTGATGCAATGCGCACCAAACACGTTTTAAAATTGCTAAAGTTGTAATTAATAGAAATACTTAGATTGCTATGAATTATAAAAGTCATAATTTCAATACTTTACGACAACCAAAGTCACTATTTAACCTTTTACTTTCATTGTCTAGATTTAGTAGTCTCAATTCTTACATTTAAAACTGTTTTTAATTTTAATCGTCTTGTTTGAAAAATTGTTAATTTTTTGTTGTGTCAGTAATTGAAATATTTTATACGTTTAGAAATGTTGAATCCAGCAGATCTTATATCAAATTCTTTTTAGTTCCATTGACAACGTTCTACATTGGTGGAACAAGAGGCAAATGTTTTACTGATGGTGTTTAATTTCAACTGCTTCATCCGGGTTATATTGTTTTAGACCCTTAGTTTTTGGATACTTACAATATATTTTGTATTTTTTAGAAATATTGAATGCTACAGATCCTACATCAAATTCATGGCAGTATTGAATCCTAACAAGTAAGTGTATTGATGGTATTTGATTTCAATGGTGTTTGTTTCTATGGGGTTGTTTCTAACTTACCCTACAGTATTATATGAACCTTTCTCAATCTATCTAAAGTCACTATCAAACATAACAAAACAATAGAAGAGCAATTGAAATTTGGTTATTTGTTACATTGTTTTAAATATACAAAGTGTCCAGAGTAGAGGTATAATGAAACAACTATTTTATGATATTAAAATGTAATTTTTGTGCCAGCATGTTATAAATACATACCAAAAGTAAAGTTCAATGTGATCACCACAAGTTGCTTTCAATAGGTCCAATCCATAATCTATCTCCCTAAAATTTCGGCTGTTATCCTTTCATCTACAGTTACAATCCTAAGTCTTAGTTCCTATTAACATTACAATCTTGCCTAGTACGCAATATCTTTAATAAATGAGAAAATAATGTATGATTCAACAAACTTCTCTCTATGCCCTATCAAACATTATGTAGTACTGTACTCTATGACACACACTGCCAACATCTCACTAGCAGTGGTTTGATCTTATTGACGATCATTTATTTAGCTTCAGTTGATAAAGTAGACATATCGTATATGCATGTAATTTGAGCCTTTTATGTGGGATGCTGTACCATTCTACAAGAAAATTGAATTTACATAGGTGTGGTTAAATTTAAAAATGTTTACACATTCTACTAATTAATTGTACACTAACTCAATTCATTGTGTTCTTTACAGTTTTTGTTATCGAACTTAAACTAGCCTAGTATTATGTTCCACAGCAAGATTAACTTTGAACATAATGGACTCCCATCAACCACTTATTACCAGTCTTACCATACTTATTAGAAGACACTATAGAGGTTGCTGAAATCAAAAAATGTAAATAATCCATCCTATAATAGGATTGATTCTGTCTCAATTACATTTAATTCATTGGTGTCTTTTTTTGTTTAATGTTTACATGTACCCATGTCTTCTCTAGTAACACTGACATTCTTAATGTTATACGTGAATTATAGGAGAACTGTTATATTTGCAATATATGTTATATTTACATTCGATTCACTAGTGTCATTTGTTTTATGCTTACTTGTACCACGTGTCTTTTCTAGAAACTATAACAAACCCAATGTCGAATGAGAGTTAAAGAAGAACTGCTGTAAAGTTCTGTACTATTCTACAAGACAAAAATAAATTCATTTAAGTGGGGTGTAATTAAAAAGATTTTTACACATTGATTGTATACTAACTTATTTATTTGTGTGTGCTTTATAGTTTTTCTTATCAAACTTTCAATAGCCTAGTGTTATGTTCCACAATAAGATTGACTTTGAACACATTGGGCTCTCATCAAGTCCCAGGGTCAGATTAGAAGACACTATAGTGGTCGGAATGACATCAGTGATATCAAATGTAAATAATCCATCCTACAACATAATATTGATTCTGACTCAATTAACTGTAAATATTATATCTACGTCTAATTAGCTAGTGTCTTTTGTTTTATGTTTATGTGTACTATATTTCATAGATAACTCTCATATTTATCGATAGATATTGATAAAATTTGTCATATATCATTATTATTAATTTGGATATTCGCTGAGTACGCAGGTCTTCTGCAACAGGGGGTGTTGTATATATCTACCGTTTATATATAATTACAATATACGTGATAATATATTCAGCAGTTTTGGAAGACGTGAGTTTTTACTTTATCCCATTGCGTTATTTTGCCAAAGAAACACGCGAGCTTACGTATAATGATCTCAAGAGGCAAGCTCCGCTTGCATGTCGTGAATACATCAAACACGAGCGGGACGACACACATCCATCAATGGAATGATAAGGTCCAAACATACTCCAATTAAGACTTGGGCACGTCTGCATTTCGAGGACAAAACTGAAAACGTATTCGCAGTCACGCCTGCCTGTTGTGAAAGGGCTGCTAATAAAAGATTTGAAGTGCGACTACCCTCTGAAAAGACTTTTAATGTGTTCATTAGGGGACAAGAATAACTCAGGCGTAATTCTTTTTGCCTTTCGAGTTCAAGATTTTCAAATAACGGTTTCATATATTGTTATCTATTAATATTCATTGTGCTATATTGTTGTAGAAGACTTTACAAACTCAAATGTTTATCCCTCACTAACCCGTAGCTGTATATATAAATAACTTTATATATTAAATATGTATACACAGTGTCCCACGAAGAGGTTTAAACGTTTAGTTTTATTTTACGTGGCCATTCATGCACCGACCTTTTTTAAATTTTACACAGTTTACAAAGTAGATTCTAAAAATATTCTGGGGAAATTTCAGCTCCCTAATCTTTGTAGAAAAAAATGGTGGCATATTGAACATTTTACCAATTTTACCGATTTTGCTTCCTATAAAAACTAGTTTCATGAGTTATTATCTGATTTTTCTACTACGTTGCGGTTATAACGCTCATTGTTGAAGAAAAGCTGTTTGATTGTAAAATTTCGCTTGAGCCATAAAAACATAACCTAACTTGACTTTACCAGAAAAGGACCAAGCAATCTTCCAACATGGTGGTGGTCCACCTCATTTCGCAAATTACGTCAAGCAATTACTAAAAATGACAACCTTCATGGCCGTTGGATTAGTCGTGGAAGTGACTTTTTGGATTGGTCACCCCGATCAGCAGGTTTAACTGTTTGTCACTTATTTATTAGGTGACTTGAAGGAAGAAGTTTAACCCATAGCTTCAATAATGATGAGGGACTAAATCGATCGATAGAAGAGGAACTTCTCCGGATACCACGGGGTTTCTTTGTAAGAGCTTACAAATCATTTCTTAAGCGGTGTTATCAGTGAGTTGCTGTGTATAATTATTCAAACTGTAACCCATCCAGTTTAAATAATTTTGGACTTTTAAGTTTTTCATTTGGCTAGGTTCCAGTTTATATTTTGTATTTAAAAGTCATATTGTTTTAGAATGTAACAATAAAAATATTTGATAAAACCAAAAACACATGTTTAATGTTTTTAATATATGGGTTTTCAACCATGCCGCCATTTTGTTTCTACGAAAGTAAGGAAACTGAAATTTTCCTAGATATTTTGATAGCTTATTTTGTAAACTGTGTAAAGTTTAATAAAGTTCAGTGTATGAATGGACACGTAATATAAAATTAAACGTTTAAATCTCTTCCTGGGACACTGCATACACACACACACACACACACACACACACACACACACACACACACACACACACACACACACACACACACACACACACACACACACACACACATATATATATATATATATATATATATATATATACAGGGTGTTCATTACAGTTGGGGACAAACTTCGAGGGGTAATAGTACTCATCAAAATAAACAAAAAATTTCCTAATAAACAAATGTCGAAAAATCCTTCGTTTAGCTGCTAGCAACCATTTTGTATTTTATACAAAAAACGTAATATATAAATAATCATTTAAGATACAGAAACCAAACTTCGCACACATATTTAATGGCTAAGGAAAAAAATGTTCTCAAATTATCATTAAGTTTGCTTTTATATTTTCAAAATTATGGCGCTTGAAAATATTTTAATTTAAATAACAAAAAAACCATTAACTTTAAGAACCGCCGCCATTTAATATACATTTTTGTATAATATACATACATATATATACAACCCACTGAATATACGTGGGTTGAAACGTATATTAAGTTTCAACCCACAGGTGTAGACCACAGGGCGTCAAGTCAGACTTCGTTAATTTACATAAAAACTGAAAGAACACAAACATGAATAAATATATTAAGTTAAGAACATTACTCCGGTACCGGCATTGACGCACGATGCGTACTAGACGCTAATACATATAAACTCAGTTCAAAAATAGAACGCAGCTCAAAAGCACAATCAAGAGCATCCAAGAGCTTTTAGAATCAAAATGCATCCCTATGTAAAATTGTTCTCTTGAGTGAGTGATTCCACATATGTGGTGCCCAGGGTTCCCAAACATTACATAGATAATGGTTGGCTGCTGGATAGGGTTCTGAATTCAAATATATCTGAATTAGCCGATTTTCTAAAGCCCGTCATTCGAATTCAAGCCTGGTTGTTCGGTAAGTCAGCTATTACTAGTTACTTTATAGCTAGAAGTTAATTCCAGCCTCTCATCATTCCACGACAACATGTTTGTTGCAAAATATGCAGAGCTGTATAGGCTGCGTCTGGATATAAATAATGTAGATTACAAGTTCAAAGTCAAAAGTACAATCAGGTTGAGCTTATGAAAATTAAAAAAAAATAGATATGGGCTGTGCCAAATTAATCTAAATAACATATTCATACCAAATTATAGACATGAAAAATTAAAAATTAAGTTAAGTTAAAAATTAATTAAATTAAGTGAAACAGGACATCAGGACAACAGGACCACGTCACAGCACACCTGCGTACTCAGGGAATTTTCAGATCAATAATATATTAATAATAAATGAAAAGTTTGATTAATATCTGTCGATAAATATAAGAGTTATTTGCCTATTACCCATAAGATTAACTTGGAAGAGAGTATGCAGGTTTGCTGCTGTGAGGAACGCTGAAAGTCGTCGTTTCTAGCATGAACGATTTTTATTTTGACCATTTATACAAAGTTTCATCAACATCTGTCCATAAATAATGGAGTTTACTTATTTCCCTATATAATTAACATGGGAAAAGAGTATGCAGGTTAGCTGCCATGATAAACACATAAACTATGATGTTTAGGTATAAATGGATAGATCTTAACATATGAAGCTAAATATTAAGTTTCATACAAAATATAGATTGATAAGTGAAATATTAGTTTTCCTTATCCTCCTTAAATTAAATATTAAATTGTCCTTATCTTCTTTAAATGAAATATTAATTTTTCCTTGTCCTCCTTAATATTAAAATTGGAGCTCCGAAATCAACGTACTGTGTTTTTTTGTAATATATCTGTAACCGTTGGAAATAGAGCAAAACTTCAAGGAACTAAATTGTGTATTTTTAAGCTGATTCTAGTGGTGACGGATAATATTTTGAGAATTTTTATATTACAAATGAAAAAAAACTGAAAAAAGCCAATTTTGTGGTACAAAACTATCCGTTCCGGTTAACCAATATTTCTGGATTACAAACTCGTCCGAGTAAATTTAAGAATACACGTATCTACCAAATTTGGTCTCGATCGGGCCATTTTTACGAAAGTTATTGGTGTTCACACACACATACATTTATTTAAAATTTAAATAAATGTATGTGTGTGTGAACACACATATCAATTGGAATCCATAATCTCCTTGTATTCCATTGAGTGACAAACTGTGTAGCAGCTGACTGTAGCTGCGGCCGCCTGGGCAACAGCTGTTATGTCTATCCTGTCAAGGACGAATGTCAGCTGGAAGGTCACGAAAGGTTCCCAACAGCCACTGACCATTCAATAATGTAAATGTGTTTATTCTGTTACTTTAAATTGTCTTGTCGATTTATTCAATTGTAAGTAAAAAATCATACCAAGGTAAGATTTTTATATATATTTTTTATAATAATTTGCGATTGGGTGAGCACTATTAGGTTTCGTGGTATTAGTTCGGTGATTGTCACTGAAAGCGTGCCTTAAACAGGAAATCTCAACAGAAATCCCACTAGCAATTAGTCGTAATTGCGTTCCATTTGGCATTCGGCATGTAACTCGATACTCGATACTTTGATTGGTTTGAACATTTCCCAAATGACAATTAGAACTCTAATGTCTACTGCTTCCACTCTAACAGTCATTGGTTGGACATGAATGATAAATATATTCTTTAAAGTAAATAACATCATTCGTTATTCGTAAATAACGTTCATTGTTCAGTGTACGCTTGAGGTAAAAGTTTTTGACTTGAACATACGATTAAATCTACAATTGAAAACCGTATCAAATAAACTAGATAATAAATTCATATATTTAACCTCCTACCACTTAAATCGTTGGACAGGGCGTGCGCGGCCGTGTAACTCGGATACCTTTGTAGGAGACCTCCAAGTGTCGGTGACCCTGGCAATGGGTCCATGCTTTGCATTCTGCCACCGACAAACTAGTTAACTTTAACAGCTAGATCTCCGCTTCCTTCAAAACTAATGCAGCCATTTATAAAACGTGCGGGCCTCGAGGTTCTTATCATTTTTAATCTAGCACCGGGTTATTCTCCAAAATATTTCGTGGTTCTCGTAATCTAGATCTTACAGAGCTTTGTTGTCGTTCTGGTTCTGTTAGCCGACCTGTTTAAACAAGAACTCTAATATTATTATATTTATCAAACTTCATTATAAATAGTTCATCTTTTGAAGTTTTATTTTAATTTTTTTCATCACACTGCAACGAAAACGACCTCTAGGGGGTCTAATATGCTTTGCCGGTCAAAAGTTGGCCTAATAATTTTCTACCATAGGAAGGGAAAGAATCAGCTGATAGAGGTGGCGGTGGATGAGACGGTGGCGACGGCGGTATAGGTGGTGGTGGCGGTTGTAGTGGCGGTGGCGATGGTTGTGACCGTGGTGACGGCAGTACAGGTGGCGATGGTTGTGACGGTGGCGACGGCAGTAGAGGTGGCGGTGGCGGTGACGGCTTTAGTGGCGGTGACGATGGTTGTGACGGTGGCGACGGCAGTAGAGGTGGCGATGGATGAGACGGTGGCGACGGCGGTATAGGTGGTGGTGGTGGTTGTAGTGGCGGTGGCGATGGTTGTGACCGTGGTGACGGCAGTACAGGTGGCGATGGTTGTGACGGTGGTGACGGCAGTAGAGGTGGCGATGGATGAGACGGTGGCGACGGCGGTATAGGTGGTGGTGGCGGTGGCGGTGACGGTTGTAGTGGTGGTGGCGATGGTTGTGACCGTGGTGACGGCAGTACAGGTGGCGATGGTTGTGACGGTGGCGACGGCGGTATAGGTGACGGTGGCGGTGACGGTTGTAGTGGCGGTGGCGATGGTTGTGACGGTAGTGACGGCAGTACAGGTGGCGATTGATGAGACGGTGGCGACGGCGGTAGAGGTGGTGGTGGCGATAGCGGTTGTAGTGTCGGTGGCGATGGTTGTGACGGTGGCGACGGCAGTAGAGGTTGCGATTGATGAGACGGTGGCGACGGCGGTAGAGGTGGTGGTGGCGATAGCGGTTGTAGTGTCGGTGGCGATGGTTGTGACGGTGGCGACGGCAGTAGAGGTGGCGATTGATGAGACGGTGGCGACGGTGGTAGAGGTGGCGGTGGCGGTGGCGGTGGCGGTGGCGGTGGCGGTGGCGGTGACGGTGACGGTTGTAGTTGCGGTATCGATGGTTGTGACGGTGGCGTCTGGGGTGGCAGTAGAGGTGGCGGTGATGGTTGTAATGGTGGTTGTGATGGTTATGACTTTGTCGGAGGCGGCGGCGGCGGTGATAGTGGTGGCGGTGGCGGTGGCGGTGACGGTTGTAGTAGCGGTATCGATGGTTGTGACGGTGGCGGAGGCGGAGGCGGCGGCGGCGGTGATAGTGGTGGCGGTGGCGATGGTTGTGACGGTGGTGACGGCGGTTGAGGGAACGGTTACGGTTGTAGTGGCGGTGGCGATGGCTGTGATGGTGGCGACGACGGTACAGGTGGCCGTGGCGGTGACGGTTTTAGTTGCGATGGCGACGGAGGCGGTGGCGGTTGCGATGGCGGTGGTGGTGGGGAGTTGGAGGCGGCGGTGAAGGTGGCGTTAGCGGTGGAGGCGGTGGCGTTGGTGGAGGTGGCGTTAGCGGTGGAGGCGGTGGCGTTGGAGGAGGTGGCGTTAGCGGTGGAGGCGGTGGCGTTGGTGGAGGTGGCGTACTACTATCCATGATTCGTGACCTTTAAGTTGGTGAATTTTGTGGCACACCACCGTAATTATTTGAATATAAAACGTTTCATTGAAATAATAAAACTGCTGGAATCGTTAACAACATTATTATGTGGCAACCGTTCCAAAAAGATCGTCCGTTTTTAACGTATTGTACTAAAAACATTTTTTTTGAATTTGATATTTCGTAAGACAGTTCTTTTGTTGAATAAAAAGAATAACATTACTGTAGAACTTCAACTATCCGAATTAATTGTGACCGGACCCATTCGGTTCGTAAAATATTCGGGAAATTAGAATTTTCACGAAAACCAGGCAATGTAGTAACAAAAAACCCTTTTAAATAACTAGTATTAGTAATTAAATTACACCATTTTATATTTTTTACAGTATAAATTAAACTTTGCTTAAAAAAGAGTGTTAATGTTTTTGAACATATCAGTCAGCGTAAGTTGTTTTGCTGTCTTCGCACGTTTTCATTAAAATTTCGTGTATTTTTTCTAAAAGCGATTCGGATGATCGGCGTTCGGATGATTGAAGTTCTTCTGTATTCTTAAGATAGTGATGCTTGTAAACTAATAATACTTATAAATAAATATGACAAGTAATGGGATGAATAAAATGTTTTAACAATATCACAGGCCCTATTAATATGCGACCAAAAATTGGGTTAAATTTTCAGAAGCTGTATTTTGATATAAAAATAATAAAATAAAATATAATTAATAGTAATAATTTAATTTAATAATTTAATTTTAAATATAGGTATTGTTATTGTCATATTTTGCATGACCACACTTGAGATTCAGTAATGGCTTAATGGTGCATGGTCGTATTGTTTTGTATGTGTATTTATTATACATAACTATTATATTTTACATGCAAATAATGAGATTTATCTTTGACGATACGAATAAAACATGATTCTCGTAACTAAAACTTCTAAATCAGATATTTCTTACCTTAAACAGTACATTTAATGCATAGTTGGAATAAGATCTATCTTTAAACATTGAATGCATCACAGTGCTATTACAGACATAATGTCAAAACAACATTGATATTTCTATAAAGTTTTGAAAAAGGAATTTAGTTATCTTGTTAGTTAACTGTTGTAAAACTGAAAAAAAATAATTGTTCTCATAAAATATAAGTTTAACTCAGTATACATATTTGACTCTATTAAAATAAATAAATTTTGTAACTTTTACTATTTCGGTAGATTTTATAAATTGATAATACACATAGGTATAAGCTACAATTAACTGTATATGCTACACAAAAATGATATTTTCTCTGCAGTAACGCAGACCAATAACTAATCCGACTTATATTAGTAATAGTTAGATTTTCTGTCTGCTGATGTTATTTCAATAAAAGAATATTATAATCTTTACATATTTTACAGTCCACGGAAGTTAAGGATCCATCACGGAAATTAAACGCCTACGGTGGTGATAGGGAGGCGCTTAGGCGTTATCAATGACAGCCCTGGCGGTGGCGATGGTTGTGTTGGTGGCGACGGCGGTAGAGTTGGCTGTGGTGGTAGCGGTGGCGATTGTAATGGCGGTAGTGGTAGCGGTGGTGATTGTAATGGCGGTAGTGGTAGCGGTGGTGATTGTAATGGCGGTAGTGGTAGCGGTGGCGATTGTAGTGGTGGTGGCGATGGTTGTTTCGGTGGCGACATCCATCGTCGCCACCTGTACTGCCGTCGCCACTGTCACAACCATCGCCACCGCCACTACAACCGTCACCGCCACCGCCACCCCATTCGCCACAGCCACTGCCAACGCCACCTCCATGCAACGCGTTTTCCTATCCTTACCCTCGCCTGTTCAGCCAGATGGAGTCATTAGGGCTGTCATTGATAACGCCTAAGCGCCTCCCTATCACCACCGTAGGCGTTTAATTTCCGTGATGGATCCATCTCCCTCCTGGCACATTATAGCGGATCTTGGCCAAGATGCAAAACTTCCCTGGACTGGAAAATATGTAAAGATTATAATATCCTTTTATTGAAATAACATCAGCAGACGGAAAATCTAACTATTACTAATATAAGTCGGATTAGTTATTGGTCTGCGTTACTGCAGAGAAAATATCATTTTTGTGTAGCATATAAAGTTAATTGTAGCTTATACCTATGTGTATTAACAATTTACAAAACCTACCGAAATAGTTAAAGTTACAAAATTTATTTATTTTAATAGAGTCAAATATGTATATTGAGTTAAAACTTATATTTTATGAGAACTTTTTCAGTTTTACAACAGTTAACTATCAAGATAACTAAATTCCTTTTTCAAAACTTTATAGAAATATCAATGTTGTTTTGACATTATGTCTGTAATAGCACAGTGATGCATTCAATGTTTAAAGATAGATCTTATTCCAACTATGCATTAAATGTACTGTTTAAGGTAAGAAATATCTGATTTAGAAGTTTTAGTTACGAGAATCATGTTTTATTCGTATCGTCAAAGATAAATCTCATTATTTGCATGTAAAATATAATAGTTATGTATAATAAATACACATACAAAACAATACGACCATGCACCATTAAGCCATTACTGAATCTCAAGTGTGGCCATGCAAAATATGACAATAACTATACCTATATTTAAAATTAAATTATTTAATTAAATTATTACTATTAATTATATTTTATTTTATTATTTTTATATCAAAATACAGCTTCTGAAAATTTAACCCAATTTTTGGTCGCATTTTAATAGGACCTGTGATATTGTTAAAACATTTTATTCATCCCATTACTTGTCATATTTATTTATAAGTATCATTAGTTTACAAGCATCATTATATTAAGAATACAGAAGAACTTCAATCATCCGAACGCCGATCATCTGAATCACTTTTAGAAAAAATACATGAAATTTTAATGAAAACGTGCGAAGACAGCAAAACAACTTACGCTGACAAATATGTTCAAAAGCATTAACACTCTTTTGTAAGCAAAGTTTAATTTATACTGTAAAAAATAATAAAATAAAGTAATAAAATGGAGTAATTTAATTAAATAATACTAGTTATTTGAAAGGGTTTTTTGTTACTAAATTGCCCGTTTTTTGTGAAAATTCTTATTTTCCGAATATTTTACGAACCGAATGGGTCCGGTCACAATTAATTCGAATAATTGAAGTTCTACAGTACCGTAATGTTATTTTTTTTATTCAACAAAAGAACTTTCTTACAAAATATGAAATAAAAAAAAATGTTTTTAGTTCATCTTTATGAGTTCAATCAACGAGTAAAATAATGATCGTCTATGTTAATTGTTAACGAAATCTACTATGTTCATCAATAACGGGTGATGTTAATTTGTAAAAAAAAATTTTATAGATAGTATTTCTTATATTCTATAAATCATTTGTCTAACGTATTTTTGTGTGTATTGTGTTAAATTTGTTCGTCATTTATAAGATAAACTGTGTGTCAGTGTTCGTTATTTTCAAATATGCTTTTAATGTCCGTTTAAGAAAAGAAAGAGACAGAAAGGGAAATATAATTAAAAACGTATTTCAAAAGGGAAATTCCGGATTATCAAGAAAGAATGGAAACGGATGACGGTTATCAGCGTTTCCAATTCACTCCTAAACGGAACGAAAAAAATCACAGAAATTCACTCCTAAACGGAACGAGGCAGAGGGTCGGCTCCGCCGGCTCTCGAGGGGATCACAGAGCGGCGTTTCCAATTCACTCCTAAACGGAACGAGGCAGAGGGTCGGCTCCGCCGGCTCTCACCTCTCAAGGGGATCACAGAGCGGCGTTTCCAATTCACTCCTAAACGGAACGAGGCAGAGGGTCGGCTCCGCCGGCTCTCACCTCTCAAGGGGATCACAGAGCAGCGTTTCCAATTCACTCCTAAACGGAACGAGGCAGAGGGTCGGCTCCGCCGGCTCTCACCTCTCCAGGGGATCACAGAGCGGCGTTTCCAATTCACTCCTAAACGGAACGAGGCAGAGGGTCGGCTCCGCCGGCTCTCACCTCTCCAGGGGATCACAGAGCGGCGTTTCCAATTCACTCCTAAACGGAACGAGGCAGAGGGTCGGCTCCGCCGGCTCTCACCTCTCGAGGGGATCACAGAGCGGCGTTTCCAATTCACTCCTAAACGGAACGAGGCAGAGGGTCAGCTCCGCCGGCTCTCACCTCTCAAGGGGATCACAGAGTGGCGTTTCCAATTCACTCCTAAACGGAACGAGGCAGAGGGTCGGCTCCGCCGGCTCTCACCTCTCAAGGGGATCACAGAGCGGCGTTTCCAATTCACTCCCAAACCTTTCAATTTTTTCTGCAATTTTAGTTAAATATCTGTCCTATTAAGTGTTCATTATTATAAAAAAGATATATTTTATTGTATTTGTTTGGATTTGAAAAGTAATTTACGTTTAAAATTATTTTTACGAAAAGTTTATGTATTTTTTTAGGTCCGTATGCAATTTTTTTTAAAATTGCAAATAAATGCCTTAAAAGGGACCATCACATAAATTTCCTATCAAAAAAACTCAAAAAAAAGAAAAGTCAGCTGTGTTCTTTACCATCTTAAGCCAATTTGAGTTTAATCAGAATAGACGAGTCACTAGATCTAGTCAAGATCTTATGTTAACAATTCCATTTTTAAGGATCGAAGTAGGCATCAATTCTGCTATTTGGGATCTCAGATATATAGCAAATTTGTATTGCATTTTGGCTAAAATATATTTTTTGAGAATAAACCAAAAGTTAGCTTAAAGCACTTGAATTTGTCAGCATGCAACATGTCTAGTCATTGTGTTTATTATTGTAATTTATTGCATGTCTATTCATGTGTATTTATTTATTTAAAGTTATAAGTATTTACGTATATTTATGAGGCCATATTGTATTGTATTTTAGAGTCCTGCGCTGCAAAGTAATATATATAAAAACTATATGGGATAGTAAATGCCTGATTCATTATTGTATGTATGGAGTTGCATGCGTTGTGCATGTATGTCTTGAATATATCATATACTGTCTGATTTTTTTATCAAATATGTAACTGCATGTTACAATACGTATCTGGAGAAAGCAGTTTAATGATTACTAAAAATAGTGACTAAAAAGAGTAGTTAAAATATTGACTAATGGTATCTCTACTGCCGCACGAACTGTTTTTTTTCTGTGCATTGGGAGCACAATTGTCACTGTATTATTATTAAAAAGTTTTTGAATAAAGATATTTTGAACTTGAACTTGAATTGAGGATGTCTATTAATCGTGTTGGTTGTTGTTAGTGATTTAAAACTTTTAATGCCCATCATTGTATAGGTGTGTGTGTGTGTGTGTGTGTGTGTGAGCGCGCGCGCGTGATTTTGAGTATGTAGCGCAGTAACAGAAGAACGGTTGCCAGCATCGGTTTGAATTTTGTTATGTTGTGTGTCCTTTAACACACTATATATCAGCAGTTAAAAATGTAAGTAATGGTTGGTTTTGCCAAATCAAATTGTTCCGTTATTTTTATAATGTTTTAAAATGTTTAACACCTATTAACACTCTCTTTAAACTGTTATGCTCTAGCACCTTTTTAACTGGTATAAAGGGATATTTTACAAAGGTGTTGTTTTATAGAATGTTTATTTATTCGACTAGAAATGGTTTTTATAGATTTACTTTCTACCTTTTCATCCGATTATCTTGAAAAAAAACTTTACTGCCGGATGAAGGTTAGTAATTAATTATAATGTTATATTTGTTACATTCATTTTTTACATCCACGGCAACTAAACTGAACACAGCAATCAATTTGAAACCCAGATAGCCGAAACACTCCTCATCAACCAGAGCGTAACGGACTAATTTGAAAATCGGGAGTGACTGACTAGATAAAATATTACTTAATAAGCAGGTGAAGAGAATTTGGTTAATTAAGCAACTAATACTGAATAATATACAACAGTTGAAACAGATAAGGCGGTACATAGAAACAGGAAGGCTAGCCAATTAGGTTACGAAAACATCACGCCTGAGGGGTCGGACGTCAGAAATATATTACAAGAGTAAAGATAATTTAAATAACAGCGTCGGTCATGAGTGCGGACTTATCCGGCCCGAGGGACCAGATGAGATCTGTCGTTAATTAAGGGAGAAGAGCCTGACTTTCATAGTGCAAAGCTCGGTCAACCGTAAATATAAATCTGAAATTTTGCATTATAACAAGACTATAAGTTTTCGATTTGGATTCATTGTGAACTGAGTTGTTTTTTTTTTGTTAAAAAGAAACAACCCAATTTTTTTAATTGCAAATAGTCTATAGTTTTCTATTTATAAAAATTATTAATAAGTCGAACAAATTGTTCTATTTTGTATATGAATACCATTACTCTTACCCAATGGCAACTTTTTAACGTCAAATACGGCATATCGTATAAAAAGTTTATATACGAGTACATCCATGTTTAACAACCGGTAGAAATGACCAATGCAACCTGAATGAAAAATAGAAATTAAATTGTAATTATAATGTAACTTTTATTAAACATTATGGCCATGATCGAGTATAGTAAGAATACTGTTCCAAAATAAACTCGATATTAATTGATCAGTTTAAATGTTTAGTTTATAAGCAAGAATTGACTATTGCATAACTCAGCATTAGCTAGTTGAGTTGTCAAAGGAAAATAAACCTTTGGTCTCTAAAAACCATTCGTTTGCCTCCCTGTTAGAGATCAAACAACCGCAAAAGGGTTAATTAATTCTCCCTGTTACTTAACGTACTTTTGATCTTTTAGTTAATTAATGTATTTGTAGTTATGATGATATAAACTAATATATTCTGGATTAAATCACGATATGATACTTTCCACGCTCCAATGTAGTATCTGTTGGAACTAATTATTAGGTTTATGCAACGCGTTCAATCATATAAACTGAGAACGTGCATTTGCATCAATAATCACTACAATTATCAAATTTAAAATTTAAATGTAAAATGGTTTGTATTTTATTAAAAACTAGCTGACCCGGCGAACTTCATAACGCCTAACAGTAAATACATGTTAACTTTAAGATTGGCCATGTCCTGAAGTCAATTAGCATTGCGACCGCTGACTGAAACTGAACAGCTGATTATTATAATAAACTCAATATATATAAACATTGTAATTATTTTTATGTGGCAAACATATAAACACGTGACTTTTAATCATACAGAAAATAAAGAGATAGAAATACAGTACATAATTACCAAAAACCGTAAACTATTAACGTAGCGAATAATGCTGTTCATTTTGTACAGCACATATTAACTTCATAGTTTTATATCAATGAATGATTCAGATGGCATTGGATAGTAAAGCATATTGCTAACGGGCAGTAAACAAACAGCTGGTTTAAGAAATCCAATGTTTTGATTGTAGATAATTTGTAAACAAACTTATTCCCCATAAGATTAACATTAGAAAATTAAAACGCAATAAAATGAAAACTAAATGTGTTTATGGAAACTAAATGTGCCTAAAGCACGACCGGAGCAGAGACGAATCCGAAAAATCAGATCATTAAAATCGGTCCAGCCGTTCTCGAGTTATAATGCGTGTAACTAACACGACTTTGTTTTATATATTTACTGGCTGACCTGGCGAACTTCGTACCGATAATAATAAACATTTGGTTTTTAACCATAACATAATCACAAAAATTCCCTCTGAGAAAAATTATATTTATACAGTAATTAGTTACCATTAAGTACTTTCTATTTTATGCTTGCTTCTTTGGCTTGCTCAATGGTTCAAATAAAAACAGCTGCTGTTTATATCTTAAAAGGTAAGATACATAATTATGTTGGAATCCAAAACAAAATTATTTATCCATAAGATTAACATGGGAACTTTGAAGGCGTATAGGGTAGAGATTTGTAGGATAATCTTCACAAAAACTATTAGACTTTCCTATTTTAGGCCTAAAGAACCAGTATACCAAATTTCGGCCTTCTAGGTAATCGGGAAGTGGGAGAATTAGTGATGAGTGAGTGAGTGAGGGCTTTGAATTTTATATATACAGATATATCTAAATACTGAAGGGAAATGTACGACCTTTATTTTAAAGCCAGAATGAATATTGCTTGGTATAGTTTTGTGTGAATATAATTATTTTACTACTTATTTTGTGAATGCCTCAGAAAAACGCTGTTCCCGATGATTATTATTTCTTTTATTATTATTTAGATACCAAACAGAATATCTGGGTATCAAGTTGAATTTGATTGAAGGGTGGTGTGCTGAATGAAATACATTTTATAACATGTAGCCTTGTCAAAAATTATCTGATACAATTCAAATCAAACATTTATTTGCACATTAGATTTATATACAATATCATGTAACAAATATCATGCATTGTCAATATTTAACTTAATAAATACAAACATATGACATAGTAACATTTAATGAGTATAGCGTCCCTTAAAACACCTTAGAGATTTAAAAATTCCGATAAAATTGATCATTAATTTGCAGCCATATGATAAAAGGAAACCGTGTTCAATGTCGAACCATAACAAAATTATGTCAAAGTTTAGCTGCGAATCGATCCAGCAAACCAGCTATGAAGCGGGTACTATAACCATCCAGCCAGTCAATATTACGGATTTATTTTTTTTAAATAGCGATCAAGTAATGTAGAAATAGTATAAATGTGATTTTCATATGAGCCAATCACTGCATATCACTTGATCCTGAGGGCTGGGCTCGAACCCCTGTCTCCTGCGTTGTCAGATGATGTCCGGGTTTGTGGAGGCGAGTGCACGGTTAGCGACCTTGCTCCGGTTGTCGTCTGACAGAACGAAAGACCGGTTGACACGGTCGACGCTGACTCTGATGTTCCTGTCTTGAATAAGAAACGTCAAAGTTTTGTCGTCACGGCTGACTATTGGGTTGTACCCTGAGTATGGGGGTTGTAGTGCGTCCCGGATGGAGTCGTTTCGCAGGAACGCATGGGAACATGTGGAGAGTTCTTTGAAAACGAATGTCCCCGGTTGAGTGTGACGAGGCAGGAGTGTGTGTTCGGAGAAGTGACATCAGTTGTCGAAGTTGGTTGACATAGTTTAGTTGCATTGGAAATGTTTCCAGGAGAAGGTTGAACTAGAAGTTCGCCGGGCGATCGATGGGGTTCGCTGTATAGAAGTTCGGCAGGAGAGGACTGCAGATTTCCTTTGATAGCAGAGCGAATTCCGAGAAACACTATAGGCTGTGCTTGTAGCCCAGACATGCCAGGATGGCGCATAATAGCTGCCTTAAGCTGCCTGTGAAAGCCCTCTACAATTTTCATTACTGCAGGGTGCCAGCTACGGGTCCAAATTCGTGCGGTTCCAAGGGCAGTTCCGAGGGTCTTGAAGAGTTCGGACTTGAACTGGCGTCCTTGGTCTGTCGTGATACATGACATTAAACCGAAGTGAGAAATCCAGCACTGCATTAAGGCGTTAGCTGTATCCTCCGCTATGATACGTTCAAGAGGCCAAACTTCAGGCCAACGTGTGTAGCGGTCGACGGCTGTGAGACAGTAGCGATATGGCCCGGCAGGTGGCATGAGTCGTATTATGTCCACGTGAATGTGAGCAAAGCGAGCAGAAGGCGTTTGAAGGTTTGCAAGTGGCGAGTGGACATGGCGAGAGATTTTTGATCGTTGACACCGAAGACACGAACGAGCCCAGAGATGGCAATCTTTCCTTATGTTGGGCCAAATGAAACGGTCAGAGATGAGGCGTGTTGAAGCTCGCGTGCCGGGATGGTTCAGGCTGTGTATGTCTTTAAACATTAGGTGGCGCAGTTTCGTTGGGACGTAGGGGCGAAGTTTGAGTGTTGATGTGTCACAGTACAGTTCGGTGCCGGTACAGTAATGTGCTTGAGATTTAGAGATGTATCTCCATCCAAAGAGTTTTGAACTAAGCATCCTTAGTCTGGAAATTCGCTAGTTCCTAATGGTCGATGGCTTGAGAAAGTTTGAAGACGTCGACACGAGATAAGGCGTCAGCTATGACGTTAGAAGCTCCTTCAACATGGCAAATGTGAGTAGTGAATTGACTGATGCAGGAGAGTTGATTGAGTTGAAGTGACTGAGTCACGACGTTGATGGACCTCCATGGCTTTTGGTCGGTTTGGATGGGCTTTTGATCGGTGTAGACGGTGAAGTTTTGACCTTCCAGCATGTGTCAAAAGTGTTGTATACCAGAGTAAATTGAATGGAGCTCATGATAGTATGCTGGCCGGTATACATGTCGGCTACTCATCTTGTGCGAAAAGAAAGCGAGAGGCTGTCATGTGCCGTTGACCAGCTGTTGGAGACAAGTGGCGATAGAGGAATAGATGCGATAGATGCGTCAGTAAACAAGGCAAACGGTTTAGTGGCGTCAGGGTGAGCTAAATGAATTGCTTGTGCGATGCTGTCCTTACAAGCATCGAATGCTTTTGTGTAGGTGTCCACATGATCGGTTGATTTCCACGTAGGTTAGCGATGGCGGCATGCAGAGGGGACTGGTGCTTGGCAGCATTAGGCAGGAAATGACGATAGAAGTTTACCGGCTTAGTTAGTTTCTTTTTCCAATAAGATCACGAGATTTTATTGGAAGAGGGAATCCCCGTAGAGCAGTGATGAGATCGGGCAGCGGGCGTGTGCCGTCAGCAAAGACTTCATAACCCAGGAACTTTATGTCAGGTAAGTTGAAGACACTTTTCTGGGAATTGATGAGGTTACCGTGGGATTATAGTCGTTGAAGACAGCTCTGATATGGTCATCGTGTTCCTCGGTTGTCCGGTATGGAATTAGGATGTTGTGCATGTACGAGAAGCAGAAGTCCAGTCCGGGTAATACACCATCAATAAAGCGTTGGAATGTCTCCTGCATTTCGGAGACCGAAGATCATAAAAGGGAACTCAAATAGTCCGAATGGTGTGGTGATTGCTGTCTTATGGATGTATTCTGGGTTAACCCGGATTTGATTGTACGCGCGGACTAAGTCAATGACAGATAAAACTGTACATCCTCTGCGATTACTTGCAAAATCGTGGATATGACGAACGGGATAGTTGTCTAGTATTGTTCTGGCGTTTAAGGCACGATAATCGCCACAAGGGCGCCAGCCATTTGTCTTCTTAGGGACTATATGAAGTGGAGAAGACCATGGGCTGTCAGATCGGTGGGCAGTTCCGTCTCTAAGCATGGTATCAAACTCCTGCTTAGCGATTTGAAGTCGATCAGGAGCAAAACGGCGTGGGCGTAATGGGATTGGAGGACCTGGAGTCGTTCGGATGAAATGAACAGTGGAGTGGTGCACTTCTCGAGGGAGACCTGTTAGTCTGGTGAGCTCTGTAAACTCTGCTAAGATTTTTTTGGCAGTATGTGCCAGAGGAATGGCTTTGATGCTGGAAATTTGGGCATCACGTAACAGATAGGCCGGTGATTCCGTCTACCAAGCGACGTTTCTTGCAGTCAGGGAGAAGGTTGTAGTGGCCCAAGAAGTTAGCTCCAAGTATTGGGTCCGCGACGTCGGCTGCGATAAATTTCCAAGGGAATGAGCGTCTCAGTCCTAGCTCGAGTTCTGAAGTGAAAGTACCGTACGTCGAAATGTTGCTATTGTTGAAATGGTGAATTTAGGACGTTTTAAGTGAAGTAGGCCATTTGGGATGATAGATAGTCCGATCTCGTATCCAGTAGGTAATTGCGCATTGACTTTATATTCGACGAACAGGCGCTGTTATGTACCACTGTGGCAACCAGTAGACACCTCAACTACCGGCCACCATTGGAGGTTGGAGAAAACTTGCAGGATAAAGTGCACCACCCTGCATCAAAATGTTGATGATACCAGCATGCGTGCTTGTCGTGGTTGGTCCTTGATGATGGAATTATTAAAGAGGGACTGCGACAGCGTTGACTTGGTAAAGAATAATCTAAGTGACGGCGGTCACGGTCGTCTAGACGTGCTGAGACCGCAGATATCTGACGTATTAGCTCTTGTAGTGTGTCACTGACGTCAATGTCCATTGCTGATGTTGCAGTTGGTTGCTGAGGAGAAATGGTTGTAACGTTGGACGGTGACATCACCTCAAACACCTTGTCGGCCATCTCGCGACCATGTCAAGGGAGAGGTTTTGCTGCGTTACAACGACTGTTTGGACATCAGCGGGAAGACGTCCGATCCTTAACGTCCGTAGAAAATAGTCGGGAACCTCCGCTCCCGTGCCGTCAGATGGGCATATTGGTTGATCCTGAGTGCTGGGCTGTAACTCCAGTCCACAGCGTCTTCAGATGAGCATGTCGATTGATCCTACTGAGTGCTCGTCTGGGACTCGAATCCCCGTCCCCTGCGCCGGCGCGCTCAGAGCGCGATCACAGATAACAGCACTGAGATTTATTCCACATTACTCAATATTTACAGCTTTGTAACCAACACAAAGGGGTGCAAGCATTGTGGAATGGCTGGTTGAATAAACTACATTGCAAGAATCTTTGAAAACAAAACATGAACTAAAGACATCGCGATTGATTGTCTGTAGAATATACAAATTAAACGGGTGATGGCATCAGAATGTGTCATTATAATTGATTAAGAATAAATTTATTTTAGTTTTTTTAGTAAAACTCTTATTTATTTTTGCGAATTTCCCATAGTGAAGAAACTATAACCGTAGGTCTCATGGCAAGTCTTCAGCCCGGGACCATGTTATTTTTTCGTCTTTAGGTGCCCAGAGACCAAAAACAATAGTCGTTAAATATGCATTTACATTTACATTTTTTTATGCGTTACGTTTAACGACACATTTAACGCTTTTCATGTGTAATTTCAAAGATTTTTAAACTTTACCTTTCACCATTAGAATCAGCTTAAAAAGCTACACAATTTAATCCCTTAAAGTTTTTCTTCATCTCTAACGGTTACCGAGATACAAAAAAATCTAAACACAGTACGTTGTATTTTGGGGCTCCAATGTTAATCTTATGGAGAATAAAGAAAAAATTAATATTCCACTTATCAATCAATATTGTCGGATCAAACTTAGTATTTACCTTCAAGTGGTTGAGGTCTTATAGTTCAAATACTTAAATACTTTAGTTTATGTGTTTTAATGACAGCTAAACTGCATACTGTTTTCCCATGTTAATCCTAATGAGAATAGGAAAATAACTGTTATATCAATCGACAGATATTGATAAAAATTGTCATACATTATTATTATTACATTATTAATTTGGAAATTCGCTGAGTACGCAGGTCTGATGCGACGGGGATATTTTCTATTCAAAAAGACAATTTTACAGCTTGTTTTCGTCACAATTTTTAGCTAATGGCAAAACGAAAATGTTTTATGATAGCCAGTAGTTTCGATTAAAATGAACAATTAATGTTTTGGTAATGGATTTAGTGTTTTTTTTAGTTAGTTAGTATTTAGGACGCAGCAATCCTGAGTCCAAAACCCAGTGTATATCTTGCGAGACTAACCAGCCAATAACATTCCAGAATTTGGCTGTAGTAGCAAGGCATTGCACACACGGGGACTCCATCCGGCTGAGTAGTTCCAAACTTCATCGGTTGAACGCGCCACAGGGATGTAAACAAACTCAAACTATTAATAACGAATTAAAGATCCGTGCCGTATGCTTAGGTTAAACAGCATACCTAAGCATTGGTTAAAGAGGTTGTGTGTGCCTCCAAGACAGAAAAAAGTGTTTACATTCATATTGTTTTACAACGAAGTAACTGATCAATAGTGTACGTACAGTAGGTCTACTACGTACTACGTACGGTGATGTATAATAATCGGTCAATCAGTTATGATTATGGCAATTGTTTTATGACATATTCATAATAGATGAGTCCTCCCATTACTTTTATCCACTAGCCACCACTGCTCCAACTACAAGAAATATATCATGAATTTTTGTTAATTTTCCCACTCACCATGAGTATTGGAATCATTATGGAAAGCTCTACGTAGGTAATAAGTTATTAGTTTTTTATATTACAGTGCATGGTATTTGTTTCTATTGATATGTTATCTATGAGTATATAATTAACAAATATAGGGGAGTTTTAAACTAGCGGCAAAAATAACGTTATTATTATTGTTTGGTCGTTACTTTAATCGAAACATGTTTTTGAAGGAAAAATGTACTGAATTAGTTATCAAGACACCGTAGCGAGTATATGACGCTTCTTGGTACACTTTACATGCCCTCCTAACACATATATCGTCTACCCTTACTGTGAGCAAGTCAAATGGAAAGTACTATATGGAATAACATAGGAGTTTAAAGAAAATAAAAAAGTCTTCGTGAAATATACTTAATATTCGTGTAAGAGTAGAAAATATTAGTTTGGTGGGTATATATCATATTATGAAAGGCTATAGCTGTCAAAACTGGCTGAAATAGCAAAGGTAAACAAAGAACGTAAGAATGTATATGTTTTAGTTCGACAATAATGAAACTTAACCAGAAGTTCTCTCATATTTTTGTTTTTCAATGAAACTGAACAAATTATTTTTGATGTAAACAATAATTTGATATTATTTAGATTCTTATGGCGGACATTTTCCACCACGATATTATGTAAAACAAAATTGTTTAACATAATATCGTGATGGAAAATGTCCGCAATAAGAATCTAAATAATATCAATCCACCATCACCAATAATGAATTTCAAACAATAATTTGATCTGAAAATTATTTTTTGCAAATAATAAATAAGACCCGTTTTGGCTTTTTAGGTGTATGAAACGTTAAAGTGATGACGGTGACGAGATTTGAGTATGTATAAAATTATTTTAGCGCCTCAGAAACCATCATTAGTAATACAGGGGTTTCCGATAACAGTTATAATAATAAGTTTCCCCAGTACTCGGTTTTAAAACAATGACAGAATAATAGTTTCTAAAAATATTGTTTTACGTCCTTTCTAGATGAGTGGACTACTTGAGACGACCAATCTACTGTAATAGACGAATTACGATCAAGAGTCATCAGTAAATAACCATAAACCGAGTCCCCAAGACGAACTACAGTAGACGACAAACAATGTTATGGAGCCTAGCAAAACATTGTTCCATTTACAGATTAATGGGATCAATTTTACAGCCTGGACTCGGTAGTCCCATAAACGTACGTACAAGATTGCACTTAGTCAAACACAATGTTGCGATATAAACTTTAGGGCAGGCAGTGAGTATTTGGTGTGTTTACTACTAAATTTATTAGTAAACACTGATAACTGTATTAGTCAAATACTATTAGTATAGTATAGAAAAACTATAGTAAGGACTCGTTTCACTCGTTCCTGGACTCGATGACATATTATGAATGAAATGAATTTCATTTACATAGTTAATGAAGAATATCGTTATGATCCTCTGTATGTGTTCAAATGGACATCGCCCCGTTTTGGGCGAACCCATGAAAATTGAATTGTAGGAAATTGATAATCTGTATTTTTATTTGTATGTTTTACATATACGTAAAACACGTTTGCGTTTTAAGATTAAGTAGTATGAATTGGGTCTAAGGGATACTATTGGAATCAACTATTGGAGACAACTACTATTGGAGGACTAAGGAGACGAGTGTAACGAAGAGAACTACCGTCCAATATCACTGCTTCCTGTGCTATCAAATTACTAAAAAAATTAGTTAAAAAAAGACTCGTTAGATTTTTAGATAAAATCGATTTTTTTGCCAAATCAGTTTGGTTTTAGAGAAGGCCTTAGTACAGAGTTAGCACTTCAACAATTCATGAAAAATATTTACAGAAACTTAAATAGCACAACTCGTAATAAAACAGCTGGTTTGTTCTTAGATATTAGTAAGGCATTTGATACTGTCAACTAGGTTTTGCTCTTGAACAAACTAGAATCAGCGGGAATAAGAAGTGTACCACTTTCATGGTTTAGGTCATATCTTTCAGGGAGGAGGCAGATGGTTAAAATTAAAAGGAGTGGAAGTAGTATCCTAAGTATTAACTTTGGCGTTCCTCAAGGATCAGTCCTTGGTCCTATTTTATTTTTAATTTTTGTCAATGAATTGTGCAGTGGTGCAGTGGTTACGGTGAATGGACACCTAACAGCATTTGCTGATGATACAGCATTGTCATATTGTGCCAGCACACTAGATGAGCTTCATCACATAATACAGGATGATCTAGATAAAATATCACTTTGGTTAAGTTACAACAAACTGTGTCTAAATGTTTCTAAAACAATCTTTATCATTTTTTCTTTATCCCAGTCTAATGTTTTAATGCACCTTTAATTTTCCATAAAACAGATTGTAATAAAATTAGTTGCTTATGTTATTCTATAAAACAATGTAATGTTACCAAATACTTAGGTGTATTTTTGGATGAAAATCTAACATGAAAGATGCATGTATCTAGTTTAAATAATTCATTACGTTTCTCACTTAGATATTTTTTCCACCTCAAATTTTACTGTCCTCTTCCCATCTTAAAACAGGTTTACTACTCTTTAATCAATTCCAAGCTTGAATCTGCAATTTCTTTGTATGGTGGTGCCTATGTGTCAAATTTAAAATCTGTGATAACTTTACAGAAGAAATTTGTCAGATTAATATTTAATGCAAATTTTTATTCTCATTCTCTACCTTTATTTGTGAGTCATAATATCCTGCCCTTCAGATATTTATATATTTTTAAAGTATTGATAATATTTTTCAAATTAAGTGGTAATGCAGGTCCAATAGTACCAAGTAACAATAGGTTTGATGTATATTTTAAGTTTAAATAATTTGTTCCTTAAATCATTGTAATTTATTATTTCACATTGTATTCATATTCTATTCTTGTGGATAAATAAAGATTTATTATTATTATTTATTATTATTAGTATTAATGAATTAACGAGATATCCGGTTTAAGAGACAGTGAAGTAGTATTATTACACCTTATGTATAATTTTCCCATGCCTCTAGATAAATAACAAACTGTTAATGGAGATAATGCTTGTTACCTTCCCAAAATATAAAATCGTATTACCGGTACTGTATTTTAGTAAGCAAAAACAACAACGGAGTAACGGCAAGTATCTCAATGACACTGCATGTGTCAGAATGTGCGTATATAAATAGTTATATGTGAATTTTTAAGGCACAGCGTTGGTAGGGTATGTTTAAAATAACTCATCCAAGTGTGAAGCAAAGGAAGAGTTCCGTTTTGCAGGTTGTGATTTATAACAAACAACTTGCCGAGTGCTCGCTCCAACGGCGAAGGGAACGGAGAAGTCTGCGTGAGCGGCTGACGACTGCCGGCTGACGGAGAAGATAACTGTGAGATAACAATCTCATAGCAGTCATGTTTACAATTTGTTAAACCATGTAAACATATTTTGATAAAATAATTACAACAATAATGATTAAAAAAGTTAAGTTCAACTATGCAACGAAAAACTAATTTATTAAAACGTTAAACATTTTAAGCAGATTAGGATAAAAATATAGTTTAAGAAAAAATATAGCTAATATATATATATATATATATATATATATATATATATATGTGTGTGTGTGTGTGTGTGTGTGTGTGTGTGTGTATACATACATATATAATGTAGATTGTTTGTATCTACAGTTTATTTTTATTTCTGTGTTATGTTAAGTTAATTTCAATTTTAATTTTTATTCTTTTTTTATTGTCACCTGAAGACGCGGAATGCGACATATAGTGATGATATTTAATTATTTCTAATTTATTGAAATATATATTATATATATATATATTATATATATATATATATATATATATATATATATATATATATATATATATATATATATATATATATATATATATTATTTATCTTCTTGTTTAAGGTAAGGAGGGCTACAATTATAATTGTTACTAATGTAAAAAACATTTAAAAACACAGTACCCTTTTTTTATTGAAATTTATTAAACCGACATGTTTCGTACCCTAAGGACATTTTCATAAGTTCACTTAACCTATATTAAAATTATAGTTAAATGTAAATAAATGTTTGATATCTTTATCAGCAGCTGATTTTCATGTAGTCCTGGGGTGTAGTTGTATAATTTTTTCTAATATAATATTTTTTGTGTGTGTTTGCATTTTATTAATTAACTACAAAACACAACCCAACAGGGTTGTGTTTTGTAGTTTTTGAAAATGTGTAATTCTTCTTTTACGTCTAATTTCGTGCTCTTTGTTCCAAATTCAATTATATCAAGGTCATCTTGTAAACTTTTAAAATTGTGATGGTTCTTTATCATATGTTCGGCTACATTTGATTTCATGCTTGTGTAGTTTTTTGAATTAAAAGCTTGTACATGTTCTTTGTATCTGGTTGTGAATGTTCGGCCAGTTTGTCCAATATAAAACATGTCACATTGTGGGCAGTTTATTTGGTATATTCCTGATTTGTCAAAATTATTGGTAGTGTGAGTGGTTCTGTTTATTTTTTTAGTGATAAGGTCAAAGGTGTTATTTCTTGTTTTGAAGCTCATTCTGTAGTTAGTTTTATTAAATGTTTTACGTATTGCTCTGTTAAATTTTGTGTTGTACGGTAAACATATATATGTTGGATTTCGTTTGTTTTCATATAGTGATGATATTTAATTATTTCTAATTTATTGAAATATATATATATATTTATATATTATATATATATATATATATAAATTTTAACGACTATTGTTTTTGGACTCTGGGTACCTAAACACTAAAAAATAACATAATCTCGGGCTAAAGTCTTACAATGAGACCTACGGTAATAGTTTCTTCCCTATGGGAAATTCGCTAAAAACGTACTTTCTAAAGAAACTTTATAATTTTTAAGGTTTTCAGTAAGAGTAAATATACAACAATTACCGATATACAACGATTACAATGTTTGCGTTAATATACTACACTCAACGATATATTAACCAATATTATTTTTACTATGGTATAAATATATATATATATATATATATATATACATATAGATCTGTCTGAAAAATAAATTGAGTTCAACGAGGCGAGAAACAAGGAGTGGGATATGTGAATCATGAGCGAACAAACTCTTGAGTAAAAAACAAGAGTGTGTTTAAGAGGAACTTATCGCAGGAAGCCGAGAGGGAAGTTCTGTTATGTGACTTGTGATTTATAACGAATTTCCAGTGTTAACGGCACAATGAGCACAGGACCGGTAGATAGAAGCAAGAGTCGATCAGATCAGGCGGTCAACCTTAAGTAGCGGTCTCGAATAGTCATTTCCTAAATTAGGACAACTTTGCTTCTAATATGATAAGGAAATATAAATATACAGTAGTTACAAACTATATGTTTGTGCATGTTATAAATAGGCCAATGGTACCTTTTATATACTAAACACTAAAATAAGAGAGTTTAATATAATTTATTTGATGATCGTTTAGACATGTATTTTGAGGAATTTTCTAATGATTGACTTCTTATTTAAATCATTACATTATAAACAAGAACATAATATTGTACTACTGACCTTAGAGATTTATTAGACATCAGGAAATTTTCCCATAAAATTATTATAAAACGTGAACTTGAATCTCTGCTAATTTACTGAATATTTTTTATATCTATACAGATCGGATGCTTAAACCTAGCAAATATAGGAGGAAGTGTTGACACTCGCTTACTTGACTTACTAGCTGCCCAGAACCTTCTTTAGTATATCAATACGTCATATTTGATTTAAAACATCGGCACATAAATGTAAATATATTGCCAAGTTTATTTTAGTAAATAAAACTTGTCAATGTTAATTTTCTATAGTTTTAGCGAATTTGCCATAGGAAAGAAGCTATTACCGTAGGTCTCATGGTAAGACTTAAGCCCGGGACCATGTTATTTTTTGTCATTAGGTGCCTAGAGACAAAAAACAATAGTCGTTAAAATTTATATATAAACAAATAAATATATATATATATATTTAAATGTATAACATTATAATATATATATATATATATATATATATATATATATACACTATAAAAGACAAGCGAATTATCATTCAGTAGATAAACATACATTCATGAATTGGATAGAATATTTTTTTGTATAAATGTGCGGATTTTCATAGGTTCAAAAGGTAGATTAGTTCAAAACTAATTTATATAATTTTTACCTATGCCCAAACACTTGTTTGGTGTGAATCGAACAACTAAGCGGTAGTCTCCTCCCAGCACGTTTAATACAGAGCAATAATGAATCATAGCGACCTATGTTATAAGTAAACAATAAAGATGGTGTTATTTAGTGATTACATAGGACAATTTCTCGTCTCTGGAGACAGTAAAAGTTCCTGTTTATGATGTGCAGGTTCGTAACCGATGCCGACGCTGTCGAGTCGTGTTGGTGCATTGACGTCAAGGGGGCCCCAGCTGTGAACGTACCGCCATGTTCTAATATTTTTGATCAACTCAATTCATATCTCGAAAAATAAATTGTACATACGGTATTCATATTATATTTATAAATTCTCGAACAATCGTTAACTTAAACATGTTTTATTCATTAAGTTTTAAAAACCACTTTGTTTAGTTGAAGTAAATATTGTTTATCAATTTGTTTATGAAAATATGCTGTTAAATTATAAAGACGTGACAGATTAACGTTGCGATGATACAGTTTTTGTGAATTACCAATAGAGCAAGTAAACATAACTAAAGGGTAGTTTCGATTTTAACACTTCAGTTTCTTGAATACACATATGAACAGGTATATTCAAATCAATATTAATAATTTTTTTTCCAGTTTTTAAATAAAACTAATCTAGTGGCCGCAAAATTAGCCGGATTATTTAGTGACGACGCGCCTTGTAGTTAACCAGAGCTATTGGCCACAGGATAAGCACATCGTTGCCAGATATTGCAATACGATGGGAAAAACCTAGGCACCCTTCAGTCAATTTCGTGGTCTTTGCTTCAATATCCTCAATTGGGAATTCCTTATTTGTATCTTTCTTGTTTATAATATCTACAAGCACGGCGGTGGTGATAAGAGGTCAAGGTCGTTAGCGTGTTAGTCACCGCGGAAACCATTAGCCGCCACGTGTGCTGATAACACTGACGCAGGACCCGCGCTATCACTGACCCAGATCCTTAATGACATACTAAGTCCCCATTAACACCAAATGAGCCTGACGCTCGAATAAAATAGCATCAGTCGAAATTTTGTTACGAATTGAAAAATATTCCTCCATTCCCTCATTGATTTAATTTCATTTACGAAGTAGTTTGATGATAAAATTTATAAGACATAACAATTTGATGAATCGCAACTTGGCAACTTTAATATTTTTGTACCGTACAGTATTACTTCTTTACCATAACATAGTTTCAAACCATAGGTGTGCGAAAGCCTTATGCGACATCATCCAGATTCAGAATAATTCATATTGTGCCAAACTCACAAAAATAATCATGATATCGTTAATAGATTTTTTAAATGAGAACGTATTTTATACGATCTGATTAATATGAATAAATCCTTTATGTGTAATCAATGGATCATTATAATAATACGGAATAATGTCTCTCCTCCGAAATGTATTAAAACCACGGGATAAAAAAAGGTAATATCACAAAAATTAGTTTTTACGAAAAAACTAAAAACCCATTGAAAATAAAAAAATGTGTTTTGACACAACTACACTAAACTAATATATATATATATATATATATATATATATATTGTTATGGGTTATAGGTATAAGAACCCCCGATTATACACAATATGTTTTTTTAAATATAAAAATAGAATATTGTCAAAGTTGTCACGATAAAAAAGGAAATGACCAAACAAAGTTTGTGTCGTCTGAATAACAATAGCGGTGAGTCTTAGACATTCCCCCTTTTCCTCCTGTGGACTAAAATCAACTAATTGCAATATACTATTTAATATACTATATGCTATTTGCTTAAAACTATCATATATTTTTATTGGTTACGTAACCTTGATTTTCTTTACTTCCATAAACATACACCCATACTAAAATAACACTTCTACATGACAACATTACAAGTATATTTTAATTAAAATTAATTTATAAGAAAAATATAAATACAATATTTTAGTAAAGACTAAAGTGATTACTAGTATGCAAGTCGGTCTTTTGCCTTCTTCGGCTCTCCTACTAAATATTCCCAATTATTTGTCAACTCAAACCCCTTAAAAGTTATATGGGTGTCTGCTAAGTGTGCCATTAAATTTTAAAATATCGTTTTATGTTATACAGTGGAACTTGGTTATAACGTCATTGAAGGGACCACACAATTAATGACGCTATATCAGAGTGACACTATAAAAGAGGTTACATAATTTTAATTTAAAACCTAAGAAAAATAGAAAAACGCATTTTTTACATGAAATTAAGACATTTAATGAAGGTAATTTGAAATACACATAAAAGTTTATGTTTATGACTGACTGAACTACTCTATACTATATAAAAAATAGAATTTGAAAATTCTGTAGTAATAAAATGGTTTCTCATAAACATAGTTCATGAAATGTTCCATCTACCTGTCTGAATACGTTTCGTTACAAAATCAACTATAAACTTATAACAGTATCAACTTCAAACTTGGTACATGTACTACTAAGATCTGATAATTTGAATATAGAGTGTCAAATGTGTACTGTCAACTATTTAAAATTTGTTGTTTTGTAAAGTTTTAAGTGGAAATATTAAAAAAAAACACGATTAAAGATATTGTAGCCTATAACAGTATTAACAGCAAGTAACATTATTCCAAATCAAAAGAACCTGTAGTTATTTATTACATGAGCATTTATTTTTCCAATCATATAAAAGGTAAAATAAATAAAATTTTACACATAATAAGCATATCCATATAATAAGCATATATTGCAAATCCTTAGCAGGCCAACACATCGTCAACATAGACCTGCCCCATATTGGCAAAATAATTGTTTCTCTCTGATTTATGGACCAAATTAAATAGTTAAGGGAGTATGCGGTTCGTTATAGCATTTTACAAAATGGTTGGGTATAAAAATGCTCCATTTCTTGACCATGCACTTTTTAGAAATTTAGATTTAAAAACTTTTATCCTAATTCCACCATTTGAAAATATATACTTTAGCACAGACAAACCTAACCTAATTTGTTTGTGGGAGTAGATACTTGTCACTCCATATCCAAATCATTCTTATGATTAGTCATAAGTGGGCAGGATCAGAGTAGATTATTTTATTAACTAATGAGTTATTAAAGAAGATAATTATAAAAACGCATACGACAGATTACCGAAAAACAAATTACTTACTTAAAAACTTATTTTGACCTAAAAACAATACTTTTAAGTTTGAGAACACACTTAACGTACAAATTAGTTGTATTGTTTAAATCATTGAAATTATGTAAAAAGGTGAAATGCTCTCAAATTTCAAACATATAAAATCTATAACTGTTAGCGAATTTCCCATAGGGAAGAAGCTATTACCGTAGGTCTCATGGCAAGAGTTAAGCCCGAGACCATGTTATTTTTTCTTCTTTAGGTGCCCAGAGTCCAAAAACAACAGTCGTTAAAATTTATATATATATATATATGTATATATGTATATATGTATATATGTATATATGTATATATATATATATATATGTATATATGTATATATATATATGTGTCTGTGAACACGATAACTCTCGTAAAAATCATCCGATCGAGACCAAATTTGGTAGAGACGTGTATTCCTACAAGTGCTCGGACGAGTTCGTTAACCAGATATATCGGTCAATGGGAACGGATAGTTTGGGGGGGTTTTGTACCCCAAAATGGGGTTTTTTGCGTTTTTCACATGTAATTTTTAAAAACTTCTAATTTTATATTTCACCATTGGAATCAGCTTAAAAAACTACACAATTAAGTTCCTTAAAGTTTTTCTCTATCTTCAACGGTTACCGAGATAAAAAAAATCAGTACGTTGTATTTTGAGGCTCCAATGTTATTCTTATGGAGGATTAGGAAAAATTAATTTTTCACTTATTATCTAATATTTTTGGATGAAACTTGATATTTAGCTTCATGTGGTTGAGATCCATACATTTGTGCTAAAAAATCATAGTATATGTGTTTATCATGGCAGCAACCCTGCATACTCTTTTCCCATGTTAATCATATGGAGATTAGGCAAACTCCTTTATTGATGGACAGATGTTGATGCAAGTTGGTATAAATGTTAAAAATAAAATTTTTGATGGTATAAATAGTTACTTTCAGTGTTCCTCACAGCAGCAAACCTACTCACTCTTTCCCATTTTAATCTTATGGAGAATAGGCAAATAATTCTCATGTTTATCGACAGACTTTGACCAAACTCGTCATATATTATTATTATTATTTTTATTAGCGAATTTCCCATAGGGAAGAAGCTATTACCGTAGGTCTCATGGCGAGACTTAAGCCCGGGACCATGTTATTTTTTCTTCTTTAGGTGCCCAGAGACCAAAAACAATAGTCGTTAAAATTTATATATATATATATATATATATATATATATATATATATATTTATATATGTATATATATATATGATTCTGTGATACAATATACTATTTTTGATAGTAAAAAAATGAAAAATATATAAAAGGTCCAAATTTTCGTTAGAGAGTTATATTAAATTTGCCTGGATTTCAGTTCCGCTAAAATGAAGACTCTCAAATTTGGGAAGTTAAATTTAGGGGCAAATGCCATTGTTTCTTATGGTTTTACCTAAAAAATTGATTAGAACAGGTCCCAGAACTGTAAGATGAGTAGTTTTTGAGTAATCCAGTGTAAAATGCAAAAACATTGAGTAAAAAAACACAATTTTTACATTTGGCCAGCAATCGCTTTGTTATTTTACCAATAAACTGATCAAATTTCAGAACAAAACTTGTAGAAAATGATTAAAGTATACAGAAAGTGAACAGATAATTGATTAAAGGAAATTTTATTGAAAACTGTAATGTAAAGTTATGCAATAAAATTACAGTAAATGCTCAAAAATGTTGCCATTAACTTCAATGCATCTTTCTGCTCGTTTAAGAATTGCTCTTGTTGCTTTTCGTAGTTCTACGGGGCTCTCCTTTAACTGCACAAAGGCTTCATTAATTCGATCAAGTAACGCCTCACGGGAATTTACTTTGACCTCGTAAACATGATCTTTCATCCATCCCCATATGCAGAAGTCCAATGGCGTATGATCTGGTGACCTTGGTGGCCAGTGTATAGGACCACCACGACCATTTATTTGGGAACTGATGATTTAGATAGGTGGAAACATCATTTGAAAAATGTGGCGGTGCGCCATCATGCTGGAAGTACATCTTGCGTCGCGTTGCAAGAGGAACATCTTCCAGCAATGTCGGTAATTCTTCTTGAAGAAACTGTAAGTACGCCTGACCTGTTAAGCGCTCTTGAAAAATAAACGGTCCAATTAGCTTATCATCAATAACACCACACCATACATTAATGTTAAAACGGTATTGAAAGTTACGTTCAATTGTTGCATGAGGGTTCTCTTCTGCCCATGAATGTTGGTTTCGTAAATTGTTGATACCATCACGAGTGAACTGTGACTCATCGGTAAATAAAATGTACTTGAAGAGTTGACGATGATTGACTAACCAATTGCAGTACTCCAAGCGATGTTCATTGTCTCCTGGTTGTAAATGCTGTACTTTTTGTTTATGGTAGGGATAAAGGTTGTTCTTATTAAGTGTTCTCCAAACTTTACTTTGCGAAACCCTAAACCGCTTTGAAATACGTCTTGTACTAATACCTGGACTACGTTCAACAGCAGCAATAATGTTTTCTTCTACATTAACATCATGTTGGCGAGGGCGGTCAGACTGGATCTTTACGCTTGGAAGTGATCCTGTTTCCCGTAACGTACGAAATGTAGAAATAATGGTTCTAGCATTTGGAATTCTACGATAAGGGTAACGTTGTCTGTATTCTTCCACAGCGATTGTAGCATTGCCTTCACATACACCGTAAATAAACACCATATCGGCGTATTCTTCAGTTGAAAATAAGTATGGCATTACTACTCCAACAATTTAATAATTACTATGGACAAAACAATGCTAACACGGACTAAAATTCAATACGACGAACAGAACAATACACACGTGGACTAAAACTCAGTTGTTACCTCTCAAGGAATTAAAATTCTACAATTCAAATCACATCATTGTTGATCAGCTGTTATTGTAGTGCCAACTTATGAAAAACAAATTATCCGCTCAACATGTGTATTTTTTTTTTTATTATTTATGTTTGTTGTTTATGTTTATTTCTTTATTTTAAAACTGTGTTTTAATATTATTTTATTTTGAAATTTTAGTAAAAAAATTAAGGTGTTAAATTTAAGTAAAAATCATTAACTTTTTACAGATCTTTAATAAGAAATCAACAGAGTTATTGTCGGCCAAATGAAAAACGTGTGTTGTTCTGTTTTCAATAAAACTTCCTTTAATCGATTATCTGTTCACTTTCTGTATACTTTAATCATACCGTTTTGTTTTGAATTAATTTTCTACAAGTTTTGTTCTGAAATTTGATCAGTTTATTGGTAAAATAACAAAGCGATTGCTGGCCAAATGTAAAAATTGTGTTTTTTTACTCAATTTTTTTGCATTTTACACTGGATTACTCAAAAAATACTCATCTTACAGTTCTGGGACCTGTTCTAATCAATTTTTCAGGTAAAAAACCATAAGAAACAATGGCATTTGCCCCTAAATTTAACTTCCCAGAATTTCAGAGAGTCTTCATTTACTCAGCGGAACTGAAATCCAGGCGAAATCTTTAACCCTGTATAACTCGCTAACGAAACATTTCCGGACCTATGTTTATATAAGTTTTTTTTCATTATTTTTACATATTGAATGAGCTCTCAAAGTTACCGCATATCCTCGTGAATCACCCTGCCTGATGTATGTGTCTGTGAACACGATAACTCTCGTAAAAATGGTCCGATCAAGACCAAATTTGGTAGAGACGTGTATTCCTACAAATGCTTGGACGAGTTCGTAAACCAGACATATCGGTCAATGGGAACGGGTAGTTTGGGGGGGTTTTGTACCCCAAAATGGGGTTTTTTGCGTTTTTCACATGTAATTTTTTAAAATTTCAAATTTTATCTTTCACCATTAGAATCAGCTTAAAAAACTGCACAATTAAGTTCCTTAAAGTTTTTCTCTATCTCCAACGGTTACCGAGATATTAAAAAATCTAAACACAGTACGTTGTATTTTGGGGCTCCAATGTTAATCTTATTGATAAGGAAAAATACTATTTCATTATTACCTACTTTTGGATTAAATTTTTATTTTGCTTAATTTTGAGGTTAACCATTTGCTTAAAAATCATAGTATTGTTTATATGGACAAAGGTACTCTTTTATGTTATCATTGGAGAATAGAAAACTTTATTTTTGACAGATTTTGATGAAAATTTGTTATAAATGTTAAAAAAAAAAATTTTGATGGTATAATCCTATTAGGTTCCACAGCAGCAAACCTGCACACTCTTTCCCATGTTAATCTTATGGAGATAGGCATTAAATGTAACTATTTATAAACTTGTAAATATTTATTATTTATCATATTTATTTTAATTCGACGATACATCTGCTCACAGTATTTAACCTCTGACGTTTCATTGACAAGGAAAATATATCGCATCAGTTCATATAGTATACAGGTAGTAATCTCCAGTTTATGCTACTGTGCGAGAGGTAAATATGACAGTAAAATTTTTATTCTCTTGTGAAATTATAGTTTTCCGTTTAATTTACAGTTTAATGTCATTATTTAGAAAACAGAATTACTGAACTCATTTAGTTTTTCTTTTATTTATGACCAATGTAAAGATCTTTTCTTTAAAAGATAATGAATACTACGTTTGAATTTATATACCTTTTGAGACGCATTAACCACTTGGGTCTACTAACTAGTATTGCATTGATATGGACACAAGTAAAAGGTTCTTACTAACTCATATAGTTGCCTACGTTTAGTTCAATTTATATACCTTTTGAGACGCATTAACCACTTGGGTCTACTAACTAGTATTGCATTGATATGGACACAAGTAAAAGGTTCTTACTAACTCATATAGTTGCCTACGTTTAGTTCAATTTATATACCTTTTGAGACGCATTAACCACTTGGGTCTACTAACTAGTATTGCATTGATATGGACACAAGTAAAAGGTTCTTACTAACTCATATAGTTGCCTACGTTTAGTTCAATTTATATACCTTTTGAGACGCATTAACCACTTGGGTCTACTAACTAGTATTGCATTGATATGGACACAAGTAAAAGGTTCTTACTAACTCATATAGTTGCCTACGTTTAGTTCAATTTCGATACGATACAGTATCGATCGATATACAGTATATGAGGGACCTCATGATACGATCATTGACCTGCAAGGAAACTAATGCATAATCGCATCAGAGTATACTGTATACGTTGTAAGTAATCTCCCAGATGACTGTGAAGAAGGTAGTGTTATGCTTATTTACTTCAAATGGAAAAGAAGTTTGCCGGCTTTATAACATTGTAAATCGTAGTTTGACAAAGGATTTACGTATGGTGCTGTATATGACATCAAACAATAAAGAATCCTCGTCCAAGGAAAGAGATGAACTTTACGTTTGAATAAGTTATATGAATGCAAAAAGAGGACAACTAGTAGCGTTTCTTTTGAGTAAGAATTTGATGAAATACAAATGTACGTTTTAAAAATATTAACAAGCTCAACTCATTACTAGGTTGAAAAAGCGGCAGATAAAGAATGTCGCCAAGAGGATGGTCGCGACGGTAGCGGTACTGTAACGTACGTTAAGGTGCAGAATGTCGCAACGCCAAGAGGAGGGTCACGACGGTAGCGGTGCTGTAACGTACGTTGAGGTGCAGAATGTCGCAACGCCAAGAGGAGGGTCGCGACGGTAGCGGTGCTGTATACGTTAAGGTGAAGAATGTCGCAACGCCAAGAGGAGGGTCACGACGGTAGCGGTGCTGTAACGTACGTTGAGGTGCAGAATGTCGCAACGCCAAGAGGAGGGTCGCGACGGTAGCGGTGCTGTAACGTACGTTGAGGTGCAGAATGTCGCAACGCCAAGAGGAGGGTCGCGACGGTAGCGATGCTGTATACGTTAAGGTGAAGAATGTCGCAACGCCAAGAGGAGGGCCGCGACGGTAGCGGTGCTGTATACGTTGAGGTGAAGAATGTCGCAACGCCAAGAGGAGGGCCGCGACGGTAGCGGTGCTGTATACGTTGAGGTGAAGAATGTCGCAACGCCAAGAGGAGGGTCGCGACGGTAGCGGTGCTGTATACGTTGAGGTGAAGAATGTCGCAACGCCAAGAGGAGGGTCGCGACGGTAGCGGTGCTGTATACGTTGAGGTGAAGAATGTCGCAACGCCAAGAGGAGGGCCGCGACGGTAGCGGTGCTGTATACGTTGAGGTGAAGAATGTCGCAACGCCAAGAGGAGGGTCGCGACGGTAGCGGTGCTGTATACGTTGAGGTGAAGAATGTCGCAACGCCAAGAGGAGGGTCGCGACGGTAGCGGTGCTGTATACGTTGAGGTGAAGAATGTCGCAACGCCAAGAGGAGGGCCGCGACGGTAGCGGTGCTGTATACGTTGAGGTGAAGAATGTCGCAACGCCAAGAGGAGGGTCGCGACGGTAGCGGTGCTGTATACGTTGAGGTGAAGAATGTCGCAACGCCAAGAGGAGGGCCGCGACGGTAGCGGTGCTGTATACGTTGAGGTGAAGAATGTCGCAACGCCAAGAGGAAGGTCGCGACGGTAGCGGTGCTGTATACGTTGAGGTGAAGAATGTCGCAACGCCAAGAGGAGGGTCGCGACGGTAGCGGTGCTGTATACGTTGAGGTGAAGAATGTCGCAATGCCAAGAGGAGGGTCTCGACGGTAGCGGTGCTGTATACGTTGAGGTGAAGAATGTCTCAACGCCAAGAGGAGGGTCGCGACGGTAGCCGTGCTGTATACGTTGAGGTGAAGAATGTCGCAACGCCAAGAGGACGGTCGCGACGGTAGCGGTGCTGTATACGTTGAGGTGAAGAATGTCGCAACGCCAAGAGGAGGGTCGTGACGGTAGCGGTGCTGTATACGTTGAGGTGAAGAATGTCTCAACGCCAAGAGGAGGTCGCGACGGTAGCGGTGCTGTAACGTATGTTGAGGTGAAGAATGTCGCAACGCCAAGAGGAGGTCGCGACGGTAGCGGTGCTGTATACGTACGTTGAGGTGAAGAATGTCGCAACGCCAAGAGGAGGGTCGCGACGGTAGCCGGTGCTGTATACGTTGAGGTGAAGAATGTCGCAACGCCAAGAGGAGGGTCGCGACGGTAGCGGTGCTGTAAACGTTGAGGTGAAGAATGTCGCAACGCCAAGAGGAGGGTCGCGACGGTAGCGGTGCTGTATACGTTGAGGTGAAGAATGTCGCAACGCCAAGAGGAGGGTCGCGACGGTAGCGGTGCTGTATACGTTGAGGTGAAGAATGTCGCAACGCCAAGAGGAGGGTCGCGACGGTAGCGGTGCTGTATACGTTGAGGTGAAGAATGTCGCAACGCCAAGAGGAGGGTCGCGACGGTAGCGGTGCTGTATACGTTGAGGTGAAGAATGTCGCAATGCCAAGAGGAGGGTCTCGACGGTAGCGGTGCTGTATACGTTGAGGTGAAGAATGTCGCAACGCCAAGAGGAGGGTCGCGACGGTAGCGGTGCTGTATACGTTGAGGTGAAGAATGTCGCAACGCCAAGAGGACGGTCGCGACGGTAGCCGTGCTGTATACGTTGAGGTGAAGAATGTCGCAACGCCAAGAGGAGGGTCGCGACGGTAGCGGTGCTGTATACGTTGAGGTGAAGAATGTCGCAATGCCAAGAGGAGGGTCTCGACGGTAGCGGTGCTGTATACGTTGAGGTGAAGAATGTCGCAACGCCAAGAGGAGGGTCTCGACGGTAGCGGTGCTGTATACGTTGAGGTGAAGAATGTCGCAACGCCAAGAGGAGGGTCGCGACGGTAGCGGTGCTGTATACGTTGAGGTGAAGAATGTCGCAACGCCAAGAGGAGGGTCGCGACGGTAGCGGTGCTGTATACGTTGAGGTGAAGAATGTCGCAACGCCAAGAGGAGGGTCGCGACGGTAGCGGTGCTGTATACGTTGAGGTGAAGAATGTCGCAATGCCAAGAGGAGGGTCTCGACGGTAGCGGTGCTGTATACGTTGAGGTGAAGAATGTCGCAATGCCAAGAGGAGGGTCTCGACGGTAGCGGTGCTGTATACGTTGAGGTGAAGAATGTCGCAACGCCAAGAGGAGGGTCGCGACGGTAGCGGTGCTGTAACGTACGTTGAGGTGCAGAATGTCGCAACGCCAAGAGGAGGGTCGCGACGGTAGCGGTGCTGTATACGTTGAGGTGAAGAATGTCGCAACGCCAAGAGGAGGGTCGCGACGGTAGCGGTGCTGTATACGTTGAGGTGAAGAATGTCGCAACGCCAAGAGGAGGGTCGCGACGGTAGCGGTGCTGTATACGTTGAGGTGAAGAATGTCGCAATGCCAAGAGGAGGGTCTCGACGGTAGCGGTGCTGTATACGTTGAGGTGAAGAATGTCTCAACGCCAAGAGGAGGGTCGCGACGGTAGCCGTGCTGTATACGTTGAGGTGAAGAATGTCGCAACGCCAAGAGGACGGTCGCGACGGTAGCGGTGCTAGCGTTAGGTTGTTGAGGTGAAGAATGTCTCAACGCCAAGAGGAGGGTCGCGACGGTAGCCGTGCTGTATACGTTTAGGTGAAGAATGTCGCAACGCCAAGAGGACGGTCGCGACGGTAGCGGTGCTGTAACGTACGTTGAGGTGAAGAATGTCGCAACGCCAAGAGGAAGGTCGCGACGGTAGCGGTGCTGTATACGTTGAGGTGAAGAATGTCGCAACGCCAAGAGGAGGGTCGCGACGGTAGCGGTGCTGTATACGTTGAGGTGAAGAATGTCGCAATGCCAAGAGGAGGGTCTCGACGGTAGCGGTGCTGTATACGTTGAGGTGAAGAATGTCGCAATGCCAAGAGGAGGGTCTCGACGGTAGCGGTGCTGTATACGTTGAGGTGAAGAATGTCTCAACGCCAAGAGGAGGGTCGCGACGGTAGCCGTGCTGTATACGTTGAGGTGAAGAATATCGCAACGCCAAGAGGACGGTCGCGACGGTAGCGGTGCTGTAACGTACGTTGAGGTGATGAATGTCGCAACGCCAAGAGGAGGGTCGCGACAGTAGCCGTGCTGTATACGTTAAGGTGAAGAATGTCGCAACGCCAAGAGGACGGTCGTGACGGTAGCCGTGCTGTATACGTTGAGGTGAAGAATGTCTCAACGCCAAGAGGAGGGTCGTGACGGTAGCCGTGCTGTAACGTACGTTGAGGTGAAGAATGTCGCAACGCCAATAGGACGGTCGCGACGGTAGCGGTGCTGTAACGTACGTTGAGGTGAAGAATGTCGCAACGCCAAGAGGAGGGTCGCGACGGTAGCGGTGCTGTATACGTTGAGGTGAAGAATGTCGCAACGCCAAGAGGAGGGTCGCGACGGTAGCGGTGCTGTATACGTTGAGGTGAAGAATGTCGCAACGCCAAGAGGAGGGTCTCGACGGTAGCGGTGCTGTATACGTTGAGGTGAAGAATGTCGCAACGCCAAGAGGACGGTCGTGACGGTAGCCGTGCTGTATACGTTGAGGTGAAGAATGTCTCAACGCCAAGAGGAGGGTCGCGACGGTAGCCGTGCTGTATACGTTGAGGTGAAGAATGTCGCAACGCTAAGAGGACGGTCGCGACGGTAGCGGCGCTGTAACGTACGTTGAGGTGAAGAATGTCGCAACGCCAAGAGGAGGGTCGCGACGGTAGCGGTGCTGTATACGTTGAGGTGAAGAATGTCGCAATGCCAAGAGGAGGGTCTCGACGGTAGCGGTGCTGTATACGTTGAGGTGAAGAATGTCGCAACGCCAAGAGGAGGGTCTCGACGGTAGCGGTGCTGTATACGTTGAGGTGAAGAATGTCGCAATGCCAAGAGGAGGGTCTCGACGGTAGCGGTGCTGTATACGTTGAGGTGAAGAATGTCGCAACGCCAAGAGGAAGGTCGCGACGGTAGCGGTGCTGTATACGTTGAGGTGAAGAATGTCGCAACGCCAAGAGGAGGGTCGCGACGGTAGCGGTGCTGTATACGTTGAGGTGAAGAATGTCGCAATGCCAAGAGGAGGGTCTCGACGGTAGCGGTGCTGTATACGTTGAGGTGAAGAATGTCGCAATGCCAAGAGGAGGGTCTCGACGGTAGCGGTGCTGTATACGTTGAGGTGAAGAATGTCGCAATGCCAAGAGGAGGGTCGCAGCGGTAGCGGTGCTGTATACGTTGAGGTGAAGAATGTCGCAATGCCAAGGAGGGTCTCGACGGTAGTGGTGCTGTATCGTACGTTATAGTGAAGAGTGTCGCGTTGCGTCGCCTTGTGCAGGGTCGTGTAGGTAGCGGTGCTGTATCGTACGTTGAAGTGAAGAGTGGCGCGTCGCGTCGCGTTGTGCAGGGTCGTGTAGGTAGCGGTGCTGTATCGTACGTTGAGGTGCAGAATGTCGCAACGCCAAGAGGAGGGCCGCGACGGTAGCGGTGCTGTATACGTTGAGGTGAGTATGTCGCAATGTCGCCAGAGGAGAGAGGGCGGTGCTGTAACGTACGAATGGTGCAGTTACGCCAGAGGAGAGGGACGGTAGCGACGGTTGCGGTGCTGTAACGTACGTTGAGGTGAATGAGGTGCTCGAGAGGTAGTGCGAGGTAGCGAGTGCTGAAGGTATTGAGGTCTGTAGAACGACAGAAGTATATTGGTGTCATGTGTCGAGGCCAAAGTGCGCAAGAGGGTAGGTGTCGTGGAGGTGCAGTGGAGTGAGGAGTAAGGTGAAGAGAATGTAGTGGTCGGACGAGTTAGGGTGCAGAATGTCGCAACGTCGCGACGGTTGCGGTAAGAGTCGCTAAAACGTACGTTGGACGGTCGCGAATGTCGCAAGCGAGGATGGCGCGAGGTAGCGGTGCTGTAAGTACGTGTAGGTGCAGATGTCGCAAAGAGGATCGCGGGTCGGACAGTGTAGACCGGTGTCTGCGAAACGTACGTTTAGGTGAAGAGCTGAATCGCAGCAGTGCTGTAAGACGGTAAGGTGCTTCGCGTTGAAGAATGTCGCAACGCCAGGAGAGGGCTGAGTGAGGTAGCAGGTTGCTTATACGTAGGTGAGGTGAAGAATGTCCTACAAGCAGAGAGGGTCGCGACGGTAGCGTGCTGTATACGGTTGAGGTGAAGAATGGTTGAGAAGAATGTCGAACGGTAGTGGGGTGCTGTAGTTTCGTTAGCGAGGTGAGATTTGAGTGTCGATTCGGGTTCTCGAGGTCGGTCGAGAGGAGCGTGCTGTATACGTTGAGGTGAAGAATGTTGATACGCAAGTGTGAAGAGTGTGGCCGTAGGTGTGACGGTGCGGTGTGTAGGTATCGGCGTTTGGGTGTAGGTGTTCGCGGAGTGTGAGGAGTTCGGTGAGGTAGCCGTGTCGTTGTCGGCAGTCGGTTGTGTCACAGAGTGTCGGTTCGAAGAATGGTGGGTGATAGACGTTGTGAGGGTAGCGGTGAACGGCGATTGCGGAGTTGGCCAACGTGAGTAGAGGATGAATGGTCCCCAAGTGGTGCACGTCGTGTGAGCGGAAGCGAGAGTGTAGAATGTCGCACGCCAAAAGGGTCTCGACAGCGGTAGGGCTGTATACGGGAGGTTAAGAATCAGTTGGAGGAGGGTCTCGACGGTTGAGCGGTGCGTTGAGGGTGAAAGAAGGTCGAGAAGAGGAGGGTGTCTGACGGACGGTGAGTGTAGTTTTGTAAGAACGTGAGGGCGAGCGTGCGTTGTAACGATAGAGTTGTCGAGTGTAGGAGACTGAGTGGTTTAGCGAAGTGGAGTCCTTGTTACGAGTCGTGCAAGTGCGGGTCGTGTATCGTGTGTGGGTGTAAATAGGTAGTGAGGTCGGTGGCATGGAGTAGAGTGTGGTGCGCCGGTGGATGGGAGAGTGATGCTGGTGCGTGTTGAGTGTGTTAGGAGTGGAGTTTGAGCGTGGCGTGTGTGAGACGGTGTAGGTAGCGGTTTTGGCGATTGATACGTTGAAGGTGAAGGCGTCGTCGCGTTGCGTCGTTAGTCTGTGTAGGTAGTTGATGGGAAGAGGTGGCTGTTTTCGCTTGGCTCTGAATGGGTCGTTGTCGGTCTTGCGAGTCGCTCGTGCGTGTGCAGGGGGAGTGTAGGTGTAGCGGTGCGTGTTGACGTGAGTGTGTAGAAGGTACGGAAGTGCGTAGTCCGCGCGTCGCGTGCGTTGAGGAGGGTCGCGGTCGTGGTCTAGTGCTGTAGTGTAGTCGAGTTAGTGAAGTGAGTGTGTGTCACGTCGCGTCGCGTTGTGCAGTGTCGCGTAGGTAGCGGTGCTGTATCGTACGTTGAGGTGAAGGGTGTCACGTCGCGTCGCGTTGTGCAGGGTCGCGTAGGTAGCGGTGCTGTATCGTACGTTGAGATGAAGAGTGTCACGTCGCGTCGCGTTGTGCAGGGTCTCAGAGGTAGCGGTGCTGGCGGTGTAATGCCCAGATAATATCTCAGTAATATATACGCCCTAGCATGAGATAGGGCCGGTTCAGATTGCATTTACGTTTAACTTACGGTTTATAGCGGGCCAACTGTTTAATAAACATACCCTGCATTCGGGGTAAACATTTCGTTCTTATTAAATGTAAATTGTGCTATATTTTACCCCGTTAAATTAAACACTTTTTAAGTCGTAGCTTCAAGATTAGATTTTAAAGTGTTGTTTACTGTTATATTCTTTTACATTTTATGTTTTCATAATGAGGAAGCTGTATTAGAATCCATGTTGTATAATATCGTATGCATTGTATAATTGTACAGTTATTTAGACTGATGATGTTTTACAAGTTTATTAAATTTGTACTCTTATGTAGTAGCTATGCTGTTATTTGATTTATATGTTCATTGATCCCGTATGCTTTCTTTTATTGTATATTTGCTGTGTTAACATTAATATTAAAATACGATTTACATTAGGTATTTTATACTTTAGGGTGAATTCCTGGTAAACACGTTCTCCCACTGTGCAAGCCTACTGGCTGGATGGATTATTTGTGTGTATTTGCAACCACACCATTCCGGCACTAACCACGGTTCGTTACTTTAGCCACTGTTAAGATCTTATCTGACCAAGTTGTGTTGCCTCAAAATTGGACACCTCAGTATACGTGTTCCCTCATCCACACTTTCCGAGGGGTGAAATACTGATTTTGTTCATTGAACTAGTATTAATATAGTGAGTTTTATAAAAACAATTTAGTTAGTATTTTCTTTGAAATAACTTTGCCGTCTTAAAAAATCAAACTTCAATATAATATTACGTAGGATTAAATTAAATTAATTGGACTGGCATATTTAATAACACGAGAAATACTTAATGGTGTTAAATAATTTGTATTTTGATCGAATAAAAAATATACATCTGTTCAAACTCTGTATTTGAAATAAAACTGTTGAATTTTGACCAGATGTATATATTAGCTATTAAAAATATATTGAAAGGGTTACAAAAGCGTAAAATTGTTTAAAAAGACAATTAAGGATGGGATAAAGCGGAATTGACCTCATAGCCCAAACACACAAACAACGTCGTCATCTCGTTTGTCGTTTATGGATGTAATAAGACACACTATAAATTATTGCCCTTTATTTTAGTGGACTTGTAAGATAACAAAATTACCTCTACCGTTATATTTAAGTTACCAAAGATTCACCCTACAAGAGTGGCGGTCGTCCCGATTTTTCTGTTCAAAATGTTATCCAAAAAAGATTTAATTGCACTTTATTAGTCAGATTTAAACAAAATAGAAGTATATATTAAAAAGTTATATCGTATAAACATCTGCACAAAATTATTTTGTGTGTTTCAACCTGCACCAATAATTGCAATATATTGTTTATCAGGTGTCTTTTGTTTCAATGTGTCTACTTTGTTCGTAAATAAATTCGATATAGTTCAAATTATTAATTTATTACAAAACGGCAGAAATTAAATTGTATATCAACTAGGTTAAGTGTGATATTTACATATACAAAATGCCCTACCTTTCATCTGTCACACTACTTCTGTCATATCTCAGTCTTTACAAGATCATATGTTATTTACATTCCATTTTTATTTATATATTTCCCGTACAATCGTACAGTACAATTCGTCAGGTTCATCTGAACCCTGAGGTGCACAAAAGGGGAGGTAATGTAACCATGGTGGGGTTCACATGCTTTTGATAAAATAAAGCGTGAAATTGCTTCCGATCGTGTCTTAATACCGTATAATTCAGACATTCCACTCACGCTTGCATGTGATGCTAGCCCATTTGGGGTAGCTGGTGTCTTCCTACACAGTCAACGGGACGGACCGACCCATTATATTAGCACCTCGTTCACTCTCAAAGGGAGAAAGTAACTATAGTCAGTTGGGCAGGGAAGCCCTTACCATTGTTTTTTCCGTCAACAATTTTTCCCCTATCTCTACGGTCAAAAGTTTGAGCTTGTAACAAACAACCAATCCATTACCCACATTTTTTATCCTACGCTATGCAGTATTTCTTCGTGGATTTAAGTACACCATCAAACACAGGAAAGCTTATGATCATATGAATGTTGACTTGTTGTAGGTCCATTTCATGGTTGTAACTTTCTCGTCGGGGTTGCCAAATCAAAATGGCCTGAAGTTAAGATTACTAAATCTCCACCAATCACAGCAATTACAATTGACTTACTTCAAGACATATTTTCCCAACATGGCTAACCATCAATCATTGTATCCGACAATGCACGCATTTTCACGAGTGGTGAGTTTCAGGAGTTTTGCAATGGGAAGGGTATCCTACAAAAGTTCTCAGCACCTGGACACCCTGCAACAAATGGCTTGGCAGAACGCTACGTACAAGCTATGAAGTCAGCTTCAACAAAGAATATGGAGGGCCGGCCATCTTAACTATCATCTACGCGGGTCGTGAGGGACATTCTCTTCCATTATTAAGCGACACCTCTCCAATGCGGGAAATCTCAGGCAGAGTTATACCTTCATCGAAAACTGCGGACTCAGCTAGATGCCCTAAAACCGTCATAATATACATCCACTACTCGGAGAAATGAGCATCCTAGCGCCGTTCCTTTGCAAATGACGAGAGAGTACTAGACGAATGGGAGAACAATGGAAATTTGTAAGACTAGTAACCCGACACGGAGCTCTCCATTACTGTATTTGTTTAGACTATGGCTATATATTGAAAAAAACACATAAACCAGTTACAAAGAACGGAGGATCCAAAGAATATTACAGACAGCAAGAAAGGCGAACATAAACACCTTGCTTCATAAAGACTTTTAAATTTACAGTGACATTGATATAAGATTTTCCCCATCATCCAATAATCCATACTCAACCATCTACATCGTCCGAGACATTCATCAAGACAGAGAGAGCCACCACAACGCTACGATAGATGACACTCCATGATCATCCTCTGTGAGGAATATTCTGTCTTAACAAAACCATGTGTTATTTACATTCCATTTTTATGTATATATTTGAGTTGCTAAAAACTATTGTACATTAAAATACAACAAAATTCAATCGTGCTGAATCATTTATTTTTCAATATATTTTAACTTCCTTGGTCAAGGTTAAATACCCCCGTCACAGCAGACCTGCGTATTTAGAGAATTCCCAAATCAATAACATAATAATATTTGTCAAGTTTTTTCATTATCTGTTAATAAATATGAGAGTTATTTACCTATTCTCCATAAGTTTAACATAGAAAAGAGTATGCAGGTTTGCTGCTGTGAGGAACGCTGAAAGTAGGCGTTTCTAGAGTAAACAATTTATACTTTGACCATTTATATCAAGTTTCATCAACAGCTGTCCACAAATAAAGCAGTTTACCTAATCTCCATTTGATTAACATGGGAAAAGAGTATGCAGGTTAGCAGCCATGATAAACACATAAACTAGGATTTTTAAGCATAAATGTATGGATTTCAACCACATGAAGCTAACTATCAAGTTAGTATATATAGTATATATAGATCTCGAAAACGGCACCGAGGAATTTCTTAAAATTTTGGAAATAACTAATTTCCGAGTAGAAAATAAGTTCTAGATAGGTCTAATGTCCAGGAAAATTCGTGTTTTACTGTAATATTAAGTTTAAAATCTCAAAATTTAACATTACGCTTATGGAGGGTAAAATGTAAACAATAGAAACCAAAACAGCTGTTTATAACCGTTTGACAGTTCTTTATTGAAGACTGCGGGGAACAATGTAGAGGTTATGCATGAATATTTATTTTATGAATTAAATAAATGCAAAATTATCAGGTTACTAAACAATTTGTAAAAATTTAAGGATAACATAGCTGTGCGAAATAAAAGCAGAGAAAAGTATTTCCAAAATCTTCCGTGTTTTGATAGAAAACGTATTCGTTGTATTGCTTGAAGCCACTGTAACAAACCAATTAATTGATGTAAATTAAATTTCTCTTTTGCTTTTCAATCCTCATTCCGTTTATAACAAAATCAGTTGATCACAGGCTAATAATAACGTTATGGATAATTAAACAGTAAACGATCGGCTTTCGCTAAAAGACGTTAAACGGCATCGCTCAATTGACTAACGTCGTAGCCGAGTTGTAGCGTGTCGGCCTCAAGAACTATAGGCCGCGATTTCCATCCCCACCAGGGGCAATACTTTTTGTTCAGTGCCATATTAATTATGGTGTATTAAATCGGTTTTATTTCAACCACATAAATGTTTTCATTTAGTAATAAATGTGTTTTAATTTTTCTAATTAATTTTTATAATACATGTCTTATTCTATCCGAGCAAAGCTCGGTCACCAGGTGCTTACTATTTATCATTTAAATAGCCAACGTTTTATCTTATTCATCATTATAAAACATTTAAAATGTTAAGTGGTTACACAAGTTGTCTTTTATTCGCCACATCCAGTGTACCCGTGGCGTTGTGTCGGAGAGGATATTTCAGGCGCGAGTTGCGTTCACAGTGAACACAGTAAGGCTGATTTAAAAGGGTCGATCCATGTTCATCCACCGGATATAATAGCGATATTTCCGCTTTACATAAATCGCTTGTTTTATGAAATACATCCTTCCATCTCGTTATTCGGCTTAATCGCTCCTCGCCTAATGAAAATTACTTGGCCGTGACAAATGTTGACATTGAGGGATTTGACTGTCCACATTAGCACATAGCATATAGCGGACACGTGCGCTTATATCTACATACACCTATTGCCCGAAGAGCAACAACATAGATTATACCCAAGAATAGACTTCAATAGTATGATTACTATTTCAAAGTACTAAGTGGTCATAATTTGGTGTTAAAATAAAATCTTTAGTAACATTACATGCAGATTTTAGTTTCATTTTTCTACTTTGAAAAATTATATTTGCAACATTAACCTTGCCCCTTAATTTTGCGAAGACAAAAAACAGTTGTTGCATGTTATATTCTGACGACAGCAAGGACTGATTACACGCAAGCTTGTCGTGGTTATATCAGACCATCCCTAATGTCATTGAGTCATTGAATCACTTGAATCACTTAACGTCGTATCGCGCAGTTCGTCGCTGCTACTACTCATATTCGATACACACAAACTTGTCGTGGTTATATCAGACCATCCCTAATGTCATTGAGTCATTGAATCACTCAACGTCGTATCGGCGCAGTTCCTCGCTGCTACTACTCATATTTGGCAATCGTATCCAGCACCCTACTTGCGGTTCTTTGATCCTAAAAAAGTAGTGCGTAAATTTACAAGCGAGCACATTTTTTCTGCATGTGATCAGGAAATTCGCGATTCTGTCGCAACGGTGGCGGCCGGCTGGGCAAGGTTCTTGTAGTTGGCTAGGACGTGGCTGGGATCTGAGATCTGGGCCACGGTGACAGCACGTGCGTAGGGAACACGAGTGGCCTCTAGTAGGCCACTTGCAACACCACCACCACATCTACACATTATTTTACTAATTAAAATAACTATATGTTTTAGTGATTTTTGCACTCTAGAATATGATTTTCGAGGAGATATCTATATACATGTTAATATTTATATAGATAGAGATATGTTTGCAGTTGTAGCGTAGGAACTACAATTTATTTTTTTACTCCCTATGGCATTTCTCTAAAAAAATAAATATAAATAAAAATCATCAAGTTTGCTCCAACCACTAGTTTTGTTGGATTTCACTAATTTTATTGGTTTTAGTCTCCAATGTAAGAGTAAACTACCACAAAAAACAAAGTCTAGTAAAAGGTTAAAAAGCCCTTTATGGCATACTACTCTCTTATAATGGACTTCCTGTACGTGGATTTAGTCGTGGAAATAACTGTGTAGTGGAACTGTCTGGCAATAAATTTGCCGGGCTGTTAACTGATAGGAAAGGATCTAATTGTGATAGAGAGGAATCTAATCGGTCTGATCTAAGAGTGATTTGTTCATTGTGTTAACCCACACTTGACATCTACAGTAACTCTTTAAGATAGGAAATAAATGAGAATATATACTATATTTTAACGGCTTTTGTTAATTTAATAGAGGTCAGGGTATAATGGTTTAGAATGGTGTAGTATTGTGTATAATGATATTAATCTTTAGCCCATCCATTTAATTTTATAGTTACGTATAGTATAAATTAATTTTTATTTCATTCAGTCTATATATTAAATGTATGAGGGAGTTATTCGGATAGGTTTCATTTTTTTATATTTATGCCATTTGTATGACGGAATATTTTTAACTTTATTACTGATAATTTCATTAATTTCAAACCCTTTATTAAATTATTTAAGAATTTTCAGTGGAATTAAATACAATGTATGCATTGCATTTACTATACAATATATGCAAAGGATAGTCATATTACATTTGTAAAATAACAACATCATATCTTTACTTTAGTAAATACTACTAACACAATATCACCCAGAGTAGGATCTAAGTTGATTTGTCTAAAAACAATATTACTAGTTATTCTTGTAAAATGAGGCACCCTTTTAGTTAGTTAGAGATCTATTTGTGTAAATAATGAAGTAATATTTTAATTTATATTTAACAATGTATGACCATTTACAACATATTTCACTCACATCAAAAAATTATTTGTATAACCACCTATAATTATAGCTATTTATTTGAATAATAGTAGTGTACTATAGTTTTTTTATGTAATCGTATGTAGCAAGTTTTATGTACTTCGTTAACTTGGTTTAGTTTAAAAAACTGCATATCCAGTACCATTGAACTTGTGTAAACAACATAGGTACTCAATTTCATCTAACTGTTTTTCTTTCATAACAGTACAAACTCAATTATCGAAACCAAATATGGTAGAAATGTGTATTCTTACATGTGCTGAAACGATTCGTAATCCAGACATATTGGTTAATCCGAATGGGCAGTTGGGGGGGGGGGTTTGTACCCCATAAATGGTTTTTTCGTTTTCCCAATGTAACTTTAAAAATTTTCAAATTTTATCATTCAGCATTAGAAGTAGCTAAAAAAATTACACAAGCTCCTTAAATTGCTATCTCCACTGATAACCGGGATATTAAAAAATCTAAACACAGTACATTGTATTTAGGGTCTCCAACGCTAATCTCATAAGGGATAAGGAAAAATTAATATTTCCCTGATTAACTAATAGTTTTGGATGGAACTTTGTATTCAGCTTCATATGGTTGGTTAATTAGGCGTAATGTGGATTTTTCTAAAATTCACTAGCTGACTGACGGACGGACACGGACACTGCGGCGGGTCAACCAACATGGACCGTCACAATGAGGACATACTGGGCCTGGACGGCTACAGACGAACATATTGTGAAGAGTTTGGCAGCCCTGACCAGCTTAACTGTTTTCTCTCTGATTCGGATGGAGCGTCATCCTGTAATCCAGCTACTTGGAGGTCACGAATTGTGGATGGCTGTGACCGATTGTAGGTGGGTGTGGTATTCTTTTGTGTGGATTAACGTACGCACTATTGAATACTACGTTAATCCGCAAAGACCATCCTCATAGACCAATCCGTAATTCAGAGGCCGTGGATCGGATTCCACGTTAACCTGTAGGTCCCTTAGTTGCCATAGGCTGTTGGGCTATTAATTAACAGTCCTGTCTAAAGAACATGTTAGCCTTAGTCAATAACAAGAGTACAAGATCGCGCCACAATCATCTTACACTCAACCCTCATTTATACTTGGCTTAAAATACCTACCTTTTAGTATGGTCGCCATTTCAATAATATAATCTAATCTAATCTGTCAGTGATCCTCTGAGTTGTGTCAAGGTAATTCATTTCAATATGCGTAATTATTTAAAGAATATTAATGACGTTATGATATTGCTAGAGAGTATTGGCACTATATTTGAGGTCATTGTTTTAACTGAGGCTTGATGACAGCAAAACGTTGACTACACTAGAAAACTACGACATACTGGCAACTGAAAACTACTGGAATATAAACGACGGCGTTATTCGGCCTTAAATCGAAACTTTGTGCAACTTCGAGACGGATAACTTTAGGTGAGGAAGAAATCTTTCCAGAATGTTTTAAAATTGCAAAGGTTTTACAGCTATACAAATCAGCCTAAAAATCTGATTACAACAACTATAGACCAATTTATTTGTTAAGCTTGATATTGAAGGTTTTTGAGAGATGTGTGAAAACACAGTTGCAAAGTTGCCTTGAAGAGAATGGATTTATAAGTGACAGTTTGGCTACAGGAGGAGTCGGAATACTAGTGATGCCCTTTTTGCTGTTAATAAAACAATAGTTGATTTGATGAATTGTGGTGATTAAGGTTTTTTTGGTTTTCATCGATCTCGCCAAGGTCTTCCCTATTGATAGAGGTATATCGATTTCAAAATTGTAATATAAAGGAATTAGGGGCACCGCTTTAGAATGGTTTAAAAACTATTTAAGTCGACGAAAGCAAGTCTTTACCATAAAAAAATGTTCATAGTGATCTGGCAGGCATAGACTATGGTGTCATACAGGGCAGCACGCTTGGACCCACACTGTTTTCTGTATACATAAATAACTTGGATAAATTGCCTTAGTTTTTTCTAGACACACGTGGGAATCGGTTTACTAAGTTGCGACCGACGATCTACTCTTGATCCTGAAATGGTTTTCACAAAATATTGTCACAATGAATATTGGTAAAACTAAGTGCTTGTCCATAGCATTGCGTACCGCGAGCGGGCCGCCGGAGCACCGACAGTCAGACTGATGCTGCTGCATCCGTGTGATGGACCCGACCTACAGCACATGCGACTGTCTCGTAATTGAGAGAGTAGACCATTATAAGTATCTTGGAGTAATTAATTATTGGTTCTAAACGCAGTTGGGATGTCTAAATATCTACTTTGAAAAATAAATTAAGAAAGCTAATTTTTGTTTTAGACTGTTAAATGAAATCCTGAATGTTAAACAAGTTAGATCAGTTTATTTTTCATACGTCCAGTCACTCCTACAGTACGGCATACTGGTTTGGAGAGGGGCTACTAAAAATCACATAGAACCATTATTCAAAGGTTCATTATTAAGACATAATTCAAAAGTTAATTATGAAAGCCGCCTTCAAAAGACACAAACAATACTCAACTGAACTACATTTTCAGGAGACTAAATTTTTGTCTTTAAGACAGCTGTACGTTAAATTTGTAGTAATTTATACTTTAATCAATAGACATCTGATTATCACGCCAGTTGTACATCAATGCAACACAAGTAGTGCGGCAAATATTGGTGCACAGGTTCCCAGAGTTATTATATCCGCTAATTTGCATAATGCCCTCTACACTGCTATTTTTTGTACCGCAATTTACCTTCCAACATAAGGAACCTTATTGCATCAAAAATCCCCTACAAGCGGGTCGTCACCAACTCTGGCTATGGGAACTGGGCCTCGACCGCGTGGAATCCCTTATCAGCTCTGAGTACTTACTGTAATCACTCACTTCAACAAACTCACTATAATTTTTTTTAACTTTTCACTTTCGCTAAAACTTTAAAATTTAACAAACTTTTACTAACTTTAGGTTACATTGACAATATTTTACTTTACAAATTGAAATTCCACATCATGGCCTGAATGTTTTAAAATCACAGTTGATTATTACACTTGTTTGGTTTTTTATGCAGTATATCTGCACTATTTTTACTACTTTTACCTTTTTTCATTTTGAAAACCTTTTTTTAATAAATTGTAGCTGTTCTAGTTTAATTTAGGTCTTTACATTTTTTTCTAACATGTAATTATTATTATTACTATTTTTATTTCTGCTTAGCTCGTAGTAAACGAAGCTATAGACTTGAAAACTCGTCCTGCGCTCATTTCATTAATGTCCTATGCGGGACTATTTTTTGGAGATATTTAACCCTGCTTCCTGCAAAACTATAATATTTAAGGCAATAAATGTGTTTTTTATTGCTTGATTGATTGGTGTAAAATGGTGTAGAATGGTGCCCGTCTTCGCCTTGCAAGACAACTACACTCGTCCGGTAAACATCTATTTCCCGGACTAGTGACGTTATATACAATTTGGCTATATTTTACTTAAGTTATTGTTTCACTACCTAACTACAGCCTAGATCATTCAGAATGCATGCCTACTACGAAATCTGAAGGTCTTCGGTTTAGTTCTGAGTAAAATCTAGACGCAATATTTTCATGTTTGGCTTCTAGAAAAGCTGTATTTTTCATTCGACATTCAGGGGTGATTAAATTAAACATGCTTTTGTACTACTAATTACTGATTTATTGCACAAGACCATCACATGATAACCACAACAATGATCTATCACTCAATTGCAACTTTAAATGTACAAGACTTTTGTTGGAATCCCAAATATGAATAATGAAACAAAATAACAGTTTCTGGAACAACTTATATTTGCTCAATCAGCAGTAAACGCTGTACAATCCCGGGTCTACTAGATTGATGTAAATATTTTGAAGAATATTGATATTTTTATACTACTACAAATCCATTTGAAACAGTCGCCTGGACAAGCGACCCAAATTGCAATGCCTGATTCTGTTATAAGAGCCAGATATTAGATCATTGTCGGTAATAACAGTAATCTGTATAAAGTAATCTGTGTATTGAGTTTCAAATTTTAAAAAAATCAATAGTAATATTTTTATAAAAATCAATATGTGTAATAGTTCCATTGAGTAGGCAATAGGTAAAAGGTATTGTAATGAAATGTTCAAAGGTACAGGTACTGGAGATATGATTCGACCTGCTGTGTTGAGCAACATTACACCAAGATTAACATCAATAAAAAATATTTATAAAGGTTCCCTTGAAAAAAAATATTGAAATTGTTTTCAGGAATTTTTTGTTTTGATGTACTTTGGTATAACGCAAGCTTTTGTAAAAGTTGCTATATTAGTTTGCGACTATCTTATTCTCACATCCAGCGTACAAAATTTATAGACTACTGCACTATGCACTGATTATTACGTAAGTAACAAGTTTAATGGAGGATGGGATGTGTGACATTATAGATTACTGCGCTATATTATTGAATATTACGTTAGTAACAAGTTCAATGGAGGATGCGGTATGTGAAATTATAGACTACTGCGCTATACACTGAATATTACGTTAGTACCAACTTTAATGGAGGATGGGGTATGTCAAATAACCGTCATTTCACATATACTTACAACGCAGTAGCTAACTTGATTTACACGAGTGCTTCATACAACTAGTGGATCTAACTGAATAGTTATTCAAAATAATTAATCGAATTCAATGTAGGTTAGGCAGATCAACACAGACAATTAAACATTTTCAAAAAAATGAAATGACGGAATCAATCACCCTTAGATACAATGAAAGCAGATTAATAAGTATAATAACTTGGATTCCTTCGCAATAAAAATAGTCGAATACGTCTCCATCTGAGCTGAGCGAGAACACTTCCTATAACGACAGTAATGAAGAAGCTTTTGAGAAAACAACGGGTGCCCATTGGGGCAATTCGACCCTTCCGGTAATGACTTTATAGCAGCTGATAAACTCGCCAAACATGCCATCATCGGCAACGATCTTCATAAATGTCCCGCTCGATAATTTGTGATGCTAATGGCGAGCTGCGAGAGCCGATGGGAGCTGGCAGATACGCGTGAGCTATGGGCGCTCGCCACGCTGCTCGTTGGACTGATCATCGGTTGTTGGCGATTGGCAGATCGCAGATAGTTGAATAATTGCCGCTCAAAACAACGCACAAGCAACATCATTTCTGATCGGGTTCTCAAAGTTTTATTTTTCACACCTTATTAAACTACTTTCCTCAATTATTGTTTGCATTTTTTCTTAATATAGAATGAAAATCGTTTAGGATAATCAATCATTTAGGTCTTCCATCGATCGGATTCCAAAATCACGCTACCACAAAGTTACCTATACATATATTTTTATTGTTCGGTGGATCTAACTTGTTACATAGGCCAGAAGGAATATGGCCTAACTATATTTAGTTGACCGATAATTCATACAAGTAGATACAGAACAAATATTAGGATGGACTAAGAAAAAGTTACTTGGTTGAGAATGGCGATTTTTTATATAGGAACTTTTTTTTTTTAAATCTCTTCATGTTTTTGAATACTTGTATCATTCCCCCTTATTATTTTCTATGTTTCATCACCTTTCATACACCGACCTAAAAACTATCCTAATATGTTTGGATATACAGTTTTCATTGGTTTGCAAAAATGCGCCATAATGTCAAGGTACAAGCAATATAGTGCTCATCAACATGCCTACTAATATATCTTCCGGAGACCTCTCTTCCAAAAACCATGATCTTGATCCCATCCATTGAGGAGTAGGTTTTTGATTTCAACTTACTGTACCGAAAAAAATCAAAGAATAAAATACCTCAATGTCATATCATCGTAATTTAACAGACTCGTTTGTTGCGCTGCCAGACTCAGTTCAATTTTTTAAGTTGAAAAAAAGAAAGTAACTTTATTGCCTCCAGAAGATGTTATAATGGCCATTATCTACGAAAACAAAATAGTAAGTATATAATTTGTAGATTATATAATATAAATTTCAACTGGATTATCAGGTATGTGGATTTTATATATGTTAGGCCTTCATCAAAATCAATTATTCACTTTGATGCCCATAAATGTACATTCGGATCTCTAAAAATCTTCCAACGGGGTGCCTCCAAGGTTCCATGTTCGGGCCAAACCTCTTCTCCGCATCTTTATCGAGTTGCCTCACGTCACTGACGCTTGTCAACTCGCTCTATTGATTTGTGCAGTGCGTGCTCGTGCCCGCAATCGCAGCGCCTCGTGGAGCGTGATCAGTGATCACGACGAGACGGATACTCACACCCAAAACGTCTACGTCTAACGGTCTGGGCTCCGTGACGAGCCACTGCTGCCACCATGTCTCTCCTCTCAAGTGGGAACACCGAATATCTAGCTTCACATATAGTGATAGATTTTTTATGAACAATGGTAAGAACAATAAATGTGTATATGTCTCAAAAGTTTGTGAGATAGTTCAGAATAACCTCAAATCAGAAAGATATAGCTTGCTTATATGTAAAAAGGAGTGCAATAATAAAATCAAAAGAGATGTTATTATTCCACTCCTTTTATAAATATGTCACACAAACAAGAGATTGTGCGTGACGTGAAGGGCATATTTATTAATAGAATCAGTAATCAGAACAAAAGTAAAAAATTAACATTCTAATGACTCATATTATATTCATTTCTCATATCCTATTCTATACAATGTAAACTAGTTTCTATAAAATGTTTCATGACAGTCAATCTTTATTTGTACACTGTTCTATACAATAAATTGCATACAAGTATATGGTAGTATATGGTATACAGTAATAGTATATTACTGTACGGTATATTTTAAATAAATTGATTACTTTAGTAAATTAATGTTGAATAAAAAATAAATGATTCTTTAAGTACTACTAAAATAACCTTTAAAAACCTTCAACCAAAAAATACGAACACTTATACGAGATGAGTTATGAAATGTACGTACACCAATGCGAGGGTAAGTAACAATATTATAACTGTAGTAAATTTTCTGCCAAGTGGATTAAACTAACATAATATTTAATAGAGAAAGTGAACAAGTTATAATAACTCGGATTAACTTTATCTCTTTGGTTGGCACAATTCTGTGTCCCATGGTTGATTATAGTATCCTAATTATTTGTGATTCGAAAACTAAAAATAGGTTCTCTTCACTCATGTGGCTCTAAGCGACGTAAACTGTAGATGTAGTGGAGGAAAACCCCTTTTCAAATTCAACAAGCTGTGACACTTTTAGCGAATTTCCCATAGGGAAGAAGCTATTACCGTAGGTCTCATGGCAAGAGTTAAGCCCGAGACCATGTCATTTTTTCTTCTTTAGGTGCCCAGAGACCAAAAACAATAGTCGTTAAAATTTATATATATATATATATATATATATATATATATATATATATATATATCTTCTTATAATAATTCAGTCTTAAAAATCTTTGTACAACTAAATCTAGAATTTCACTGGACCAATTTCATTGATTAACATGCCATTAGAAAGCTTTCATAATGTAGATTTGCCAAAAAATATGAAAGTTTGATGTTTTTTAGTATTTATGGTGAAAAAGTTAAAAAACATTGTTCCATAAGAAATACATTGAAAATGGGGTTTTACGAATTTCTTATTTGAAGGCAATATTTGGCAGCCTTTTTGAGGTTTCTCAAGGAATGCATAATAGTAATTTGTTGGAAATTTAATTCTCTTTCAGAAAATCACCATCCATTTTGGTCGATTTCCTCTCCGTTTAAAAGTTATTTACAAAAAACCAAAGCTACTACCGATTTCTTTTTGTTGAAAAAATATTGAATTAAAGATATTTTTGTTCAATTTTGTACAACTAAATCTAGAGTTCTACCAGACCGATTTTAATCATTAATGCGTTGTTGGAAGACTTCATTCATGTAGATTTGCCAAAAAATATGAAAGTTTGAGGTTTTTTAGTATTTATGGTGAAAAAGTAAAAAAAACATGTTTTCCATAAGAAATACATTGAAAACAGGTTTTTACGAAATCCTATTTTTGAAGGAGATATTTTACCGTCTTTTTGAGGTTTCTCAAACGATTCTTAAGAGTAATTTGTTGGAAATTTAATTTTCTATCAGAAAATCACCATCCACTTTGGTCGATTTCCTCACCGTTTAAAAGTTATGTACAAAAAACCAAAGATACAACAAATTTCTTTTGCGTTGAAAAAATACTGAGTCTGACTTTTTTTGTTAAAATTTGAACAACTAAATCTATGGTTGCACTGGACCAATTTCATTGATTAATATGTCATTAGAAAGCTTTCATCCTGTAGATTTGCCAAAAAATATGAAAGTTTGACGTTTTTTAGTATGTATGGTGAAAAAGTAAAAAAATGAAGAAAAAATGTTTTCCCGTAAGAAATACATTGGGGTACCCTTTTTCTAGAGACCGTTGTATTCAACCACAACTGGCTCTGTTTCTAGTATATATATATATATATATATATATATATATATATATATATATATATATATATGTGTGTGTGTGTGTGTGTGTGTGTGTGTGTGTGTGTGTGTCTGTGAACACGATAACTCTCGTAAAAAAAGGTCCGATCGAGACCAAATTTGGTAGAGACGTGTATTCCTACAAATGCTCGGACGAGTTCGTAAACCAGACATATCGGTCAATGGGAACGGGTAGTTTTGGGGGTTTTTGTACCCCAAAATGGGGTTTTTTTGCGTTTTTCACATGTAGTTTTTAAACATTTCTAATTTTATATTTCACCATTGGAATCAGCTTAAAAAACTACACAATTAAGTTCCTTAAAGTTTTTCTCTATCTTCAACGGTTACCGAGATATAAAAAAATCTAAACACAGTACGTTGTATTTTTGAGGCTCCAATGTTAATCTTATGGAGGATTAAAAAAATTATTTTTTCACATATTATCTAATATTTTTGGATGAAACTTTATATTTAGCTTCATGTGGTTGAGATCCATTGATTTGTGCTAAAAAATTATAGTTTATGTGTTTATCATGGCAGCAAACCTGCATTCTCTTTTCCCATGTTAATCATATGGAGATTAGGCAAACTCCTATATTTATGGACAGATGTTGATGAAAGTTGGTATAAATGTTAAAAATAAAATTTTTGATGGTATAAATGGCTACTTTCAGTGTTCCTCACAGCAGCAAACCTACTCACTCTTTCCCATTTTAATCTTATGGAGAATAGGCAAAAATTCTCATGTTTATCGACAGATTTTGACCAAACTTGTCATATATTATTATTATATTATATTATTGATTTTGGAAATTCGCTGAGTACGCAGGTCTGCTGGGGTATTTTCACTTTACTTTAAAGATACACTTTTAGTTATGTGTTATTTGTGAAAACGTTCACTATCTCACTCTTTACATAAAATGCGGTCCATCCTTCACAATACCACACGACCAGAATATGTTCAGTACACAGACGAGGGTCGACCCGTAATGGACTGCGCTGGTCAGTACCAGAACACTCTCCTTCCTTTGTAAAAAACACCCGCCTGGCCAATGCACGTGTAAAACTCCATGGAATATGCCATTGATTTAATAAAACTTAGATATTCATTTTACAGTGTAACCCTCCGACCATTTTCAATTTAGTTTTAGTAATTAAAATTTTAATGTAAAGGAAGACAGTGATGTTTTGACAATACAATAAATTATATAAGTAGGACTGTAATAAATTTTTGTAATTAGGAATGTGCTGATACTACTCTAATATTTAATTAATATATATATATATATATATATATATATATATATATATAAATTATATATAAAGAATTGTTCTGAAGAGTCTGGACATAACACGTCCTCTACTTTTCATGATGAATTTGAGTATACAACTTCACATAGATAGTTAAAGCTGAAAGTTGCATAAACTATGCAGTTATTATTAAACTTAACTCAATTATTTCTAAAATTTACAAAGCTTATTAAGCATTTAAGTTCGAATATTTTAATGCGATATTTAATTTTATTCTTGGTAAATGTATCTGAATAATTAACTGTTTTTACGTATCTTTACATGTGATTTATAAATACCTCTATAAATGTTACTATTAGAGGATTGGCTGTGGAATGAGGATGTGAGAGGGCGTATTTTATAAAACAAACAATTCATGCAAAGCGGAAATATCACTATCATTTCCGGTGGTTTGGCGCGCAGTTTCAACCCTTGCAAATCAGCTTTACTGCGTTGGGTTGGTTGCGCCATTGTTTATGTTTCAATCCCATTCAAGCGATACACCTTTTCATCATCGTAATTCTAGTTATAAATACCATCGAGATCTGTTTAGAAACATATGCATTCAAAGTATCAGTTAATTACTTAGGTTCTGTAAATATTATGTATCACGTATTGTTCAAAATGAAAAAATGCATCGTCCGATCAATTTGTCATTAAGCGTAAAACGTTGTAAAGTTTAAAAAAGTATAATAAGTACAGTTCAGTTACACTTAAACACAATGCATATTATGAGAATAAAGTAGTAATTAACCTAATTTACACTTTGATCCATCCTTCTACTGAAAATCAGTTAAATCTAGTTAAATTAGTCCCATAAGTGCACGATTGGACTAATGTCGACAGATTTAACAATTCAATAACTAATTTAAATTAAAATAATATATATAGATATGTAAATCATCATAGGGTATATGAGAATACATATGACCTCAGTATGTTGTCACTAATCATTTTGGATACATTTTTTTCCTGAAATGTTTCATAAATTGAAGGGAAACCGCTACGTTCCGAATCAATGTAGCATGATTAAATGTGTGATGAATTATTCCAAATTAATCATTTCCTATCGGAAACACCTGTTTTACTGCCACCTGGTTTAGCCACTTTCCCCTCTCTTACAATTCTTTCGAGTTTTTTAATTACACGATTTTTTGTACTATATTTAAAATTGATTATGACGTTTGCAGGATTAATATCGCATGTAACGAATATTGTTTAGAACAGTATCTGGAATAATTCATAAAAATATTGTTTTCCCCCACCTATTACCTAAAGCCGTAATTTAACCTCTGGATAGAGTACTCAAATAATAGTTTTAGTCCCAAGGGGCTAAAAGTAATCCGATAAGAATAACATGGGATATATCTGGCAAACCCTGTATTGAAGTATGAGAAATGATAGTAACTGACTGATGTAATAAGTTCAATAATAAGCTGATAGTTCGAATGAATTGATTTGAGGTTATGTTAGTTAATATGGAAAGTGATAATAATTCAGATTAGATTATAGACGGTGATTTTTAACATACGTTCCTATTATGTGTTGAAAGAGGAAAAACTTGGTTTATTCTGGGATTAAAATCCTTTTTGTCCTTCAGGAAACTGTTGTCGTCTTCTGCTACGCCTGAAGGTGACGACTTTAGGGTCAAAAAGCCAACCTAAATCCATTCATGCACAAACAACTATTATGATAAATAAAATATAAAATAAAAACAACCCTTGTCGTCTAGGCTTACATGGTAGCTCAATCAATTGGTAACTTTATCGCCTTACAACTACTGCATACTCTACGATAGATGTCAGGAAGTGAGTTGACGTCCTAAGGAGCTTTCTCCTCTTCATCTAGCAGCCTCAACACTTGCGTCTAAGCTTAAATGGTAGCCCAATCAATTGGTAACTTTATCGCCTTACAACTACTGTATACTCTACGATAGTTGTCAGGAAGTGAGTTGACGTCGTAAGTAGTTTTCCCCTCTTCATCTAGCAGCCTCAGCACTTGTATCTAAGCTTACAACATCGCATATTCAGCCCTTCCTCCTTGAATTTTTATATATACTAGTTTGAATAATTCTTTGCTGAACTAAAGGACTAATTCCGCATTAAATCTACTATGCAGCACTGCACAGTGCAGTGGGTTAAAATGCTTGATGAATTTCCAACATTAATCGCTGAGCTCGTTAATACCTGTTTCCCTGATCAAAACATTCCCTCCCTTCCCTTCCTCCTACAACCAACCCAACTGTCAATCCCCAATCAAATTAATAACCACCCCATCACCCCTAGCATTTCAAGCATAGTCTACTGTCTGTTTAACATTATTTTGATTATTTTTACCCACTATTTTCACAAGTCTTACTAGTAAAGGCTGTAGGGCCTGTGTATTAATTATGCCATTTTTCGTAATTGCGCCGATATTAATGAAATTTTTTTAGGTCTTTAAATAAAATGCCACATTCCTAATGTGTTTTGTTAATGGCGGAGGATTATTCTTTTTTCTTTATTATATGTGCATATTCCAAAAGGTGATAAAATAATTTACCGAGGGTCTGGCCTGCACAGTGCACAGCACTACGTGAATATTATACTGCTATAACAACCAGCGCCATCGATGTTGTAGGCAGGTTCGGCGCCCACAAGGACACAGAATCCGATGGGTTAAAACAATACACAGTAATGTAGTGTATTTGTAGTGTAGTAGTGTTTTGTAATGTGTACCAAAACTAATATGTTTTGGTATGCAATATCGGATTCTTTTCCCACAATATCGGATGATTACCGTTAAAATATATGGCCAAAAACTACTGTTTACCATTACCAGACCACATTAAAAACATAATATTTGGTTGTGCTATATTGAAACATAAAACACAAAAATGAAAGAACGGGTGAATCTGTAAATGGTGGGGAAATTTTGCTAACAAAGACGCACAACGTCCTTTAGAGGATGTTCTCCTCTATCAATTTCAAAGGGAGCGTTTAATTTGTAAACAAAACTGAAATTCACTGCTGTTTTTCGAGGCAGGATTTTTGCCGAGACGCCGCCGGCCCCTCGTATATCATCTTGAAAGCGGAATACTTTACAGCGTTTAATGGGGTTTTATATGTAATTCGGAAATATGGGGGTTGTTTACACAGCTCTACATCACATTTATTGTGGGTCTGCAAAGCACAATACATCAAGCCCTCACTACAGTGAACACGGTTTTGACATACATTTGTTCGAATTTAAATTCCAGATTTATTGTATCTCTACACTTAGCCTCACCTAAATGGTTAGCGAGACAGAATACCATGACTAGTCGTTATTTGATAAATTGATGTAGTAAATTGATTTTTTAATACTAAACAATATATTGAACCATATTACTCTCTTTGTTCTCAGTTGTAGTTATAAAGTATCAAAATTCGTTAATGGAACATTGTACACGTATTTAGTTCCTATAGCCTTCCTGATGACTAATCAACGGTATGCAGACGCGGCAGTGTGTGTGGGATCCTCACTGTGGGGGAACATTGTACACGTATTTAGTTCCTATAGCCTTCCTGATGACTAATCAACGGTATGCAGACGCGGCAGTGTGTGTGGGATCCTCACTGTGGGGGAACATTGTACACGTATTTAGTTTCTATAGCCTTCCTGATGACTAATCAACGGTATGCAGACGCGGCAGTGAGTGTGGGATCCTCACTGTGGGGGAACATTGTACACGTATTTAGTTTCTATAGCCTTCCTGATGACTAATCAACGGTATGCAGACGCGGCAGTGAGTGTGGGATCCTCACTGTGGGGGAACATTGTACACGTATTTAGTTTCTATAGCCTTCCTGATGACTAATCAACGGTATGCAGACGCGGCAGTGTGTGTGGGATCCTCACTGTGGGGGAACATTGTACACGTATTTAGTTTCTATAGCCTTCCTGATGACTAATCAACGGTATGCAGACGCGGCAGTGTGTGGGATCCTCACTGTGGGGGAACATTGTACACGTATTTAGTTTCTATAGCCTTCCTGATGACTAATCAACGGTATGCAGACGCGGCAGTGAGTGTGGGATCCTCACTGTGGGGGAACATTGTACACGTATTTAGTTTCTATAGCCTTCCTGATGACTAATCAACGGTATGCAGACGCGGCAGTGTGTGTGGGATCCTCACTGTGGGGGAACATTGTACACGTATTTAGTTCCTATAGCCTTCCTGATGACTAATCAACGGTATGCAGACGCGGCAGTGAGTGTGGGATCCTCACTGTGGGGGAACATTGTACACGTATTTAGTTCCTATAGCCTTCCTGATGACTAATCAACGGTATGCAGACGCGGCAGTGTGTGTGGGATCCTCACTGTGGGGGAACATTGTACACGTATTTAGTTTCTATAGCCTTCCTGATGACTAATCAACGGTATGCAGACGCGGCAGTGTGTGTGGGATCCTCACTGTGGGGGAACATTGTACACGTATTTAGTTTCTATAGCCTTCCTGATGACTAATCAACGGTATGCAGACGCGGCAGTGAGTGTGGGATCCTCACTGTGGGGGAACATTGTACACGTATTTAGTTCCTATAGCCTTCCTGATGACTAATCAACGGTATGCAGACGCGGCAGTGTGTGTGGGATCCTCACTGTGGGGGAACATTGTACACGTATTTAGTTCCTATAGCCTTCCTGATGACTAATCAACGGTATGCAGACGCGGCAGTGAGTGTGGGATCCTCACTGTGGGGGAACATTGTACACGTATTTAGTTTCTATAGCCTTCCTGATGACTAATCAACGGTATGCAGACGCGGCAGTGAGTGTGGGATCCTCACTGTGGGGGAACATTGTACACGTATTTAGTTCCTATAGCCTTCCTGATGACTAATCAACGGTATGCAGACGCGGCAGTGAGTGTGGGATCCTCACTGTGGGGGAACATTGTACACGTATTTAGTTTCTATAGCCTTCCTGATGACTAATCAACGGTATGCAGACGCGGCAGTGTGTGTGGGATCCTCACTGTGGGGGAACATTGTACACGTATTTAGTTTCTATAGTCTTCCTGATGACTAATCAACGGTATGCAGACGCGGCAGTGAGTGTGGGATCCTCCTGGCACGCGGGACATCCTCGCTGACAACACACTTGCAGATTTTATATTAATATTATTAAAGGCATTTACTTGTATTATTATACCTTTTTAAACTATCATTCACACTCTTTAATTGCGTTTAGAATTAATTGCAATTTTCATCCTAACCAACTGTAGGTATATATTTAACCAAAATTAAAATCTCAAGTTTTCCCGGCCACTTCATTCCACATATTTCACCATGTCCGTGGCAGCGGCAGCGGCAGTTGACTGTTATGACAGCCTTCTGTTGTGTGCATGTGTGAAGGGACGGGTGTATGCTAGCGCGAGCACCCCATCCCTCCCCTTCCAATAAACACGGCAGCTGTGTACTTGAGCACCGATAATAAAGCCTAAGTACTGCCGCTACGGGGGTCCTGGGATACGTTACTAACTCCATATTAGTCCCGTCAGCATTTTCTCACATTGTGCCAATTTTATTACTCACAGCTGATTTACCTCTGGGAGGTTCGCTCAGCTGTTATCGTATCCTTTTTCTTAGACGAGGAACTGTAACTAAGGTCAATAAGTTAAATCGGAAATAATAAGTAACAACGTTCTTGTTCACTACAATCCAGACCCCCATTAGTGCTTACGACTGCTGCGTCTCCGGAAGGACTTGGAACCTGCCTTTAACATCAATGGAAGTGAAAGATCCGCCTCCCACACTTTGACCAAATGTGAAAAATACAGCAAAATCGTTAGTATCAATAGTCAATACCACCAAAACTATTCCAACAATATCTGCTTTGAGACTGTTCAATTGTGCACACTTTTTTGGGTTTTGACCGCTCAATTGAATATAAAAAACCATCGGACCATGCTAACGTTGACTTTTTGTTCCGGTTTCCTACTGACCACTACTACCAGATGGTCAAAATGGTCAAAATGTAAAAAAAACGAAGAAGTAAATTTATAGTTGGAGACAAGAGTACAGGCTCCAGATTATACCAACCCAAGATGTAAGTGGAGCTTTGGGACAGTTATTGAAGAATAAAGTTTGTTTCTGTACAAAGTTAAAATGGACTGTGAAAGTGTTTGGTGTAGAAATGTTGACCAGCTATTAAAATGTAAAGTTTAGAGGGGGAGAATTGATACATATTATTTATTTAATTTTGCCAAAGTCCTGTGTTCATATGTATTTGTTGTATATACTATGTTATCTGTCAAATTCTTTATGAGTTAGTTAATCAGCTGTGTTTTGTTTATGTTATTCAACAGTTCTGTAAGTCTGTTTACAGGATTCAACAAACAGTGCGATTATAAAGGAGTTTCTACCAAGATCTAATCAATTCCACCATCCTCCAGCCAGAATCCTTAAAATTATAAAGCAGAAAAATATAATTAGACGTCAATGGCAAAGGTACAGACTTCCTTGTTTAAAGAGACAGTTATATGAGTTCACTCGCAAAGTAAAGTATGAACTCGACACCCAGAGAATTAACACGTACCAATCTTACCTATCTGATATAAATCCTGGGGATTCGAATATGTGGAAATCTACCATTGTTGACGTGCGCATAAGTGCACGTCAACAATGATTCCTGCGTTGAAACACAATGATGTGGTTTTCGAAGGTGATGTAGACAAAAGTAGTGTACAGTATTTGCAAATCATTTTGAAGATGCATTCACTCTTCATCTAGTCCAAGATCAAAACACAAATAAAAAGGTAGAGGAATTTTTACGTGAAACCCCAAGTAGCGTTGAACATCCAGTAAAATACACATCTCCTTCAGAAATTAGTAGCCTCATTAAAAATTTGCCAAAAATAAAATCCCCTGGACACGATTTAATACCTAACACTATAGTGTTGAAAGATTTGACCCGCAAATCCCTCGCAATTCTTGCATCGATATTCAATGCTTGCATTTCATTGTGTCATTTCCCATAAGAATAGAAACACACCGAAATTATTGTTCTATATAAGCCCAATAAACCTAAACACTCTCCCTGTTGTTATCGACCTATAAGCTTTCTTTCATCACTTTCTAAGTTGTTTGAAAAAATTATACAAAAGAGTATATTAAAATATATAGAGCCTGCCAATATTATCCGTCCCACACAGTTTGGATTTAGACCCAAACACTCTACAACTCATCAAATTTTTAGAATTAGTAAAATTATAAACCGAGGCTTTGAAAACAAACTTCACTCTTCAGCTGCATTCCTCGACGTCACTCAGGCTTTTGACAGAGTTTGGCATGCCGGACTTTTGTATAAACTATACAATTTTTGCTTCCCCTTACACCTCATAAATACCTATAATAAAGTCCTTTATAACTGATAGGACCTTAGCTGTTAGACTTAATTCTTCATTTTGCAGCATCCGCCCGATAAGGGCAGGAAGTCCCCAGGGCTCAATCCTAGGTCCTGTCCTCTTTAATATTGTCATGGCAGACTGAAATATAAAACTATAATACTAAAGAATAAGTCATACTTGTATCAAACCAAAACACAAACTGATTTATTTACATTTCTCAAAAAGTAAACATAAAATAATTACAACAGCTGATATTAAATATACTATTAATAACTCTAATACAACACTTCTCCTTTCTTCAACAAGCTTGCAACTAGTACGACTTGGCGTGGTTATCTACTGCTCCAGTTCTTGTTCTTAGTTGATCGGCATGTTTTCTTTTCGATATATTACCAGATAGAACTTCGTATGAATAAGGTCCATTTTTTCTTTTAACGACTCCTGCACTCCAACCATCATTCTGTTCATTTCTTATCCATACATCTTCTCCCTCTTCAAAACTCCTAGGCCTGGTTTCATTTCCTCCTTTCATTTGCTCTTTCCATGCTTGATATTCCATTTTCTTCCTGTAATTTGGTTTTATATTATCAAACACACTTGGAAGTCTGCGACCATAAAAAATCTCTGAAGGTGCTCTTCCAGTTGTCTTTTGGGGGCCATTTCTATAGCTAAACAAAACATTCTGTAAAGCCAGTCCTGAATCTCCAACATCTTCTTTTGTGCTTTTATACCTTCTTTTGAGTGTTCTAATTAGTCTTTCAACCAATCCATTACTTTTAGGATGGTATGGCGTAGTTTTGATATGTCTAATAGAATTCTTTATGAAAAATGTTTCGATTTCTTGAGACACAAATTGTGGACCATTGTCGGTTACTACCTCTGCAGGTATCCCGTACCTACTGAACCATGTTCTTAGTCGATTGATTATATTTTTAGATGTTGTGGTCCTCATACACTCTACTTCTGCCCACTTTGACAGTGCATCGATCCCAACCAACCACATCACTCCGTCTACTGGCCCAGCTAGGTCTAAATGAACACGCTCCCAAACTCGATCAGGAATGTTCCATGGATATACAGGGACCTCTTGTATGTTGTCCCTATGTTCTTGACAACCATGACAACTTTTGACGAACAACTCAATATCACTATCCATGGTTGGCCACCAAACATAATACCTAGCTATCGATCTCATTGAAGCTATTCCAGGATGACCACAATGTAGTATCTTTAGAACTTTTGATCTCATGGTGTTTGGAATCACTACCCTACCTAACCAAATCAAAACTCCATCTTCAACCACCAATTCATCTTTTCTGACTTTAAAAGACTTTAAACTTTCAGGAAGCTTTTCAGGCCATGAATTTGTAGACACATAATGACTTATTAGTTTCACATCTTTGTCGTTCTTGCTTTCAGCTATCAAAACTTCAACAGACACAATGGTTTCAATTTTGTCAACATTCAGGAACTTTATTTTTGTCAAACCTTCCTCTGTAGAATTTAAGGGAAGTCTCGAAAGAGCGTCAGCACACACATTGTCCACACCTTTTCTGTATTCAATTTCAAAGTTGTATCTATTCAGCTCAATTGCCCACCTCACTAGTCTGTTGTTGACAACTTTCTGTAATTCTCTGTTTGATCCAAAAATTCTCTCTAAGGGTTTGTGATCCGTTACTAGCACAAAATTTCTGCCATAAACATATTGATTGAATTTGCGCACTCCAAACATAATTGCTAAAGCCTCTCTGTCTATATTCGCATACCTTTGCTCCGCTGTTGTCAATGTACGGCTGGCATACGCAATGGGTTTTTCGGTTCCATCTTCAAAACGATGCATGAGGACACATCCCAAGCCTTTTTCCGAGGCGTCACATAACAATACCAGTGGTTTATCGTGATCATAGGGAACCACTGATTTTTCCATTGATAAATGTTTTTTTACGCATTGAAAAACAGTTTCTTCCTTCTCAGTCCATTTCCATTTACTTTTAGCTCCTGTTAGTCTATGCAGTTCAGAACATGTAACATGTAGCTTTGGAATGAACTTTTCATAATAGTTTATAAGTCCTAAAAAGGACCGGAGTTCTTTTACATTCTTAGGTGAAGGTGCATTTTTGATAGCGATCACTTTGTCCTCTGTTGGATGAATGCCACTACTATCTATCAAATGACCTAGGTAAGTAACATTAGGTTCAAAGAATTTGCATTTTTTACTCTTAGCTTTTAATCCAGAAGCTTGCATTCTCTTGAGGACTTCTTTAAGATTCATCATATGTTCTTCATTTGTTTCTCCAGTAATTATGATATCATCCAGTAGTACTCCTACATTCGTTATTCCTTTTAGTAGTTTCTCCATATAACCTTGGAAAATACCAGGACTAGATGCCAACCCAAAAGGCAGTCTTCTGTAGGCATAGTATCCATTATGTGTAGCTATAACCAAAAACTTTCTGTGATCTTCAACTACTTCCATTTGCAGATATGCATCCTTCAAATCTATGACTGAAAAAGTTTTCCCATTTGTTAACTTGCTCGTAAGTTCTTCAAAAGTTGGCAAAAGTGCTGAGGGAAGTACCAGATTAGGATTCAAACTTACTTTGAAATCCCCACAGATTCTAATCGAGCCATCTTCCTTTTCAATGTTCACCGTTGGGGTTGCCCACTCAATGGGTGTTTTAGCGGGATCCACTTCTTCTAAAACCCCTTCCTGAGTAAGTCTTAGTAGCTCTTGTTCAATACGTTTCTTCAGTGGGAATGGCACTCTTCTTGCTGGATAACTCTTAGGAATCGCGTTTTCTTTAACGTGTACTTGTGCTTGAAACCCTTTAATTGTTCCCGTTCCTCCAGAAAAAACCTCTCTGTATTCTCTCAAGATCTTATCTACCTCATTTGGTTCTTTAGTACAGTTTTGTTTTTCTTTGCTGATCGACCCAACCCTTGATACAGTTACGTCTTTTGGTAACTTCATTTTAAATGTTATCATCCAAGGAAGGCCAAATAATGGTGACTCATTTCCATTCACAACTGCCACTCTAATTTTTTTTAATTGTCTCCCTCAGTTTGACATCGACCAAACACTCTCCCAAAATATCTAAAGTGTTGTTTCCGTAGGCAACAAATTTAGTTTGGCACCTTTTCAACTTTGGTTTTCCAATTTTTATCCAAAGTGAACGGTCTATTATAGACGTTGGTTTAAACTATTTTGCTACTACTTTATTTCATTAATTCTGTCTTGTGGTGATGGTTTTTGATTTCATTCCTATTAATTTTGTTGTCACATAATTCTTTTTTATATTCACTAATTTGTATTTTTTCTTCGATTTTGCTCTGTTATTTTTTCTCTTTTTTATCCATGCGATTGTTTCTTCATATTTTGTTAATCTTTTTCTTAGTCCATTATTTAATTTTTTTTATCTATCTTCCTGATATTTTAATTTTTTTTTTATTAAAACAGACATTTCATTATGTGTAGTGTTTATAACTTGCTCTTAATTTGCATTAGATTTAACCACATTGTAGGTATATAATTTGTAATATTTACTCAATTACCATTTTAATTCTATCAACATATCACTTTATCACTATCTAACATAATCTCTTTTTTCTGTTTCCCTTTATAATATGTATCACGTTCCTTATTTATTATCTAATACCAATATTATTTAATTCCTTATTTTTTAAAACTTTTTTTTTTTAATTTGATTTATTTAATTTTATTTTAGTCTTCTTTATATTTTTTTTTCACATATCTTTACTTCCTGTTAGATAGAAAATTCTTTTATATTCACATTTGGAACAATCTTGTCCAATTGAACAAATAAAAGGGTAAAGTATGTTACATAAAATTTTTTTTAGAACATAGAAAAGGGGAAACAGTAATTAATAAGGGTATTTCCGCATTCTAAATAGATGTAAAAGGTTTTTAATTAAAAGGAAAGAGTTTTTTCGAAAATAAAGGGTAAAAAATTTATTGCTTTCAATGTGTAGAGAAGTTGTAAAAGAGGTAAATTATAATCAATCTGATTCATACATGTTTTATTGGGTATACTTTTTTTTCTTTTTTTGATGACCTAATAACTTTTGTTTTTCTCAAACTCCTTCTATTTATGCAGGCAAAATATGACTTTCTTTTTTTTTTCTTTATTTATTTTTTTCTCAAAAAAATAGTCTTAAAATTAATTCTCTTATACTTTTCTTTTATTTTTTTTTCTTATTTTTTTAAATCCTTCTGCCTTGTTTTATAAATACTCAGTTTGACTTGTCAAATCTCAGAAATATGTTATATTGTATTTCAATTGCAATTTGATCAGCCGTCATGTGCTTGTATGATTTGTTTTTTTTGGTTTAAACCTTTTTTTTTTTTTTGTATAAATTTTTAAATTTTAAATATAAAAACTTAAAAAGATAATTTTGCTTTGGTTTTTTTTCTTTTTTGATATTTTTCTTATAATGGTATTGGTCACATAGGCAAAATGGACAGGTATCGTCGTGAGCTTCCTCTTGCTTTCACAGTATCCTGTCCTGTCCAAAAACCTTTAACCCTGCACATTAACAAAAAATGACTTTCATATTCCTCCCAGTCAGTTTCTTTCATCAAATGGTTGGCAAGAAAAAACTTTTCCATTTTACTTCTAGGTTTTTTAGTACTTTCTAAAAATTTACTGCCTCATTCCTGCTCTTTCCTTTAGCATTCCTCGTCGCCAGTGAGATATAAAACTATAATCAAAATTAAGGTCATACTTGTATCAAACCAAAACACAAACTGATTTATTTACATTTCTCAAAAAGTAAACATAAAATAATTACAACAGCTGATATTAAATATACTATTAATAACTCTAATACAACACAGACGTCCAGAACTTCCTCAAGCTAAAATTGCCCTTTATGCTGACGATACGGCAATAATCACCCAACACTACGTCCTTAATCATGCAGTAAACTCAATGCAGACAAGTGTTTCAACATTAAACAACTGGTTTAAAAAATGGACGTTTTATCTGAATCCAGCGAAATGTGAAACCAAGATTTTCTCTCTTAGAACATTTAATACACCCCCAAGCATGAATATTGAAAATACTGCTATTTCATGGAATCCAAATGATCAAGGCGTGAAATATTGGGGCGTTTTTATTAGACACAAAACTAATTGGAACTTACATATTAACTTAAAATTGAGCCAAGCTTATGCTAGCCTTTCTATTTTATTCCCCTTAGTAAACAGAAAATCATCATTGAAATCAAAATGTACTCTGCTTATATATAACCAGTCCAGTTTGGGGAATGTGTATATCAAAAAGTGAATTAACAAAATTCAAATTTTCCGAAATTAAATTTTGAGGATTGGTTCAAATTGCCCATGGTACATTCGGAACACACAGCTACACAAAGATTTTGGCTTGGACAGCATAGAAAAATTCATGAAAAATCTTACATCAAAATTCATATCAAAACCTCATCTTGTCCCTGGAGCCTGGTGTACTAACCTTTTCCATCGGAGAGCCAACCTTGTACCAGCGGTTAAAACCCAGGCTTCCTCAGGATTTCACCAAACTGGAAGATCTTCCTTGATTGAGTTATATCACCGAACAATTAATTTTTTTCTGATTTATTCTATTTATTTTCCCTTTTATTATTAATTATTCTGTTAGCCTGTTTATATTAAAAATCTCAGGGTGTCTCTGAACAGAGCGAACCCGCCAAAGTTAGTTATTATTATTTTTCTCTGTTACTGCTTCTGTGCATAATGTTTCTGTAACATTAATCTGGAAATAAAACTTTATATACAAAAAAATTAGTTCTGTAAATACAGTGAAATTAATACACAATGAAAATTGTAATTATTTGTTTATTTTATCAGTTTATCAGTTTCACAACTAATTCCTTGTTCAGCTGTTATGAGGATAGATTGTTTCAAACGTACTCGCGATTGGAATCTTCGATAGTTAAAAAAAAGTAAACAAAAAGTTTTTCGTTAATTTATCTTTCCAACAACTTTTACAGTTGCATAATATTATACATCATAATATATTTACGTACTGAACTCGTATTTTGGCAGAGAAAAAAATGCGTTAAGATATTACCAGAGTAAGGAAAATAGGTTTAGTCATAAACGAGCCAGGCACCTAAATTACATTGATATATTAACAGGGTAATGCCAACGGGGTTTCAACATAAACAGGGCAGGTACCTAAATTACATTGATCATCATCATCATCATTCGAAGGGGCGGATTTCCCAAGGCGCTTCAGCCGTTGCAGCTTTTTGCGCACCCCTAAAATTCTCTTTCCTGGAGAATCAGGAATCTTCTAGATGAAGAGACCTGTAAAACTGCAGCATCCTGTCAACGAGCTCGTCAGGAGGCAGAAAACTACCCCTTACCAAGTTGCCCAGAGTGGAGGACCTTACCTCTACCAGCTCTGTGCAATCAAAGAGTAGATGATCTGCAGTTTCCTCCTGCAGATAACATTTCCTACACAGGGGGTCGCCGTTGAAGACCCCCATACGTAGTTGGTGCTTCCTCAGATTACCGTGACCAGTGACGATACCTGTGACAAGTTTGGCATCCTTCCTGCCAAGTTTCAGGAACCTCTTTGCAACTTGACGAGAAGGAGAACGAAGATTAAGCTTACTAACTCTATGCAGGGAAAGTTCAGCCCATCTTTTCTTATGACAATCCCTAGCCCAGGAATTGATAGTCTGAAAAACCGCAGCGCGGGAAACACCACAGAAGGGTTGAGGACCACAAAGGGGGGATGATGCAGCCCTATTGGCCAGCCCGTCTGCCACTTCGTTACCATCCACCCCTGAGTGCCCTGGAACCCAACAAAGGGTGACTTCATTGTGTCTGCTAACACAGGACACAAGCCTAAAACAGTCCCACACAACCCTAGAGTTGAACTCTACCGAGTCCAAAGCTCTAAGAGCCGCCTGACTGTCAGAGAAAATATTGATAGAAAGGCCCTCATGACCCAGCATCAAGATGTCTCTGGCACATTCCATAATGGCAGTGATCTCGGCCTGGAAAACAGTGGGGAAGGTCCCCATGGAAATACCTGACCGTACGTTGTCCTGCACCCCGTAGATGCCTGCTCCTGTGCCCCGACTGCTCTTGGACCCATCAGTGTACCACTCCTGATCACAGGGTGGTAGTGGGCAGGCTCCATCCTTCCATTCGTCCCGTTGCGGAAAAAGAACTCGGAAAGACCTGCCAAAAGAAAAAGGTTCTCGGAAGATAATCAGAGGGCATACCTAAAATGTCGCTCTGAACTATCCCCGAAATTCTGGTATGACCACGTAATTCACCTGGCCTATTCCAGAGGCCTTCTCCACAGAGGCGGTATGCACCCATTCTGGCAGTCATCCTGATGTGAATGTCTATGGGCAAAAGATCAAGCAAACAGTCAAGAGTGGCCCCAGGAGCGCTGCTGATCGCCCCTGTGATCATGAGACATGCCAGCCGCTGAACGGCTGCCAGCCTTTTCACAGCAACACCTGAGTCCATCTTGGTCCACCAAACCAGAGACGCATACGTCATAGTTGGTCTAACTACTGAAACATAGAGCCAATACATTAGCCCCGGTTTCAGTCCCCATGCTGCGCCGACCATACGCCTGCATGCAAACAGAGACCACTTACCCCGGTCAATAACCCGTTGTAAGTGAGATTCCCAGCAAAGCGTCCGATCCAGAATGATCCCAAGATACTTCACCTGGTTTTGCAGGTTGATCAAACTCCCCTGCAGTTTGAGCGGGCCAACCCCGGTCAGCTTTTTCCTCTTGGTAAATGGTACAGCAACCACTTTAGAGGGATTCACAGATAGACCGACCTCATTGCACCAACCATCCACAAGCCTTAGTGCAGAGTTCATGAGGTCAGTAACTGTATTGTTAAACTTACCTATCACAAGGATGGCAATATCGTCAGCGTATCCTTGAGCAAAGACACCACTGTCATTAGCCTTCTAATAAGGCTGTCAACCACCAGGTTCCATAAAAGGGGTGAGAGAACGCCTCCCTGTGGACAGCCCCTTGTTGACCTGGCTACTACCTCTACTCCCTGTAGAGAAAGTTTCACATACCTATTGCGTAGCAGTGCCTCAATCCATCGGCAGATGACATCGCTGAATCCTCTAGATCTAGCGGCGTTCAACATGGCATCCAAGGCCGTGTTGTCAAAGGCTCCCTGAATGTCCAGGAACGCTCCAAGTGCCACCTCTTTATGGTCAATAGCTCCTTCAATTCTGCACACCAACTGGTGCAGGGCCGACTCGCAAGACCTACCCTGAATGTAGGCATGCTGGTTTGGGTGTAAAGGGGCAGACTTCAGCGAAGAGTCCCAGATATACCTTACCACCAACTTCTCCAGAGTCTTCAACAAGAAAGAAGACAATGAAATCGGCCGAAAGGATTTCGGGTCCGTGTAACTATTCTTACCCGGTTTTGGGATAAACGCTATCCTGGAAGTCCTCCATGCAGCAGGAACATGTCCCAGGGCCAAGCTTGCTCTAAAAATACTACAAAGGGCCGGGAGAATGATCTCTATGCCCTGTTGTAGAAAAACCGGCCGGACTCCATCCGGACCCGGTGACTTGAAAGGACTTAGAGAGCCTATAGCCCACCTTATCCTGCTGTAGGTGATGATCCTGCTGGCGGCACCCCACCTGGTTGCACAGGCCCTCCGCGACGCAGACTCACCTAATTCACCAGTTTCTCCACCAATGATGCATCCAGGAAAGTGTACCTCAGCCATACGTTCCAACACCTCCTGTGGTCTGTGAAATAACTCACCATTAGGTCCTTCCACGGAGCCCAGAGTCAGGGTTCTATCCTTGGCCAAGACCCTGCGTAGCCTGGAAGTTTCCTCAGTGCCCTCCAGCCCCGAGCAGAAAGTATGCCATGACTTCCTCTTTGCCCTTCTGACAGCGAGGTTATACCTGGTGAGCATGCTATGGTAACAGTCCCAGCTGTTGTTGGACTTCGCCCTTCTGAATAGAGCTCTTACCCGTTTCCTCATGATGGCCAGCTCAGAATTCCACCAGCTGCATTTGGCGGACCTAGCCTTTGCTAATGGACAGCTCTCCTCGAAGGAGGAGACAATCGAGTTCCCTAGAAGGCTTGCAGCCCTATCCAGTTCATCCGTATCCTTGGCTCGTAGAGCTTGCCCATCGAGTTTTTCACCAAGTTTTCTTTTGAAGACAACCCAGTCCGTCTTCCTAGGGTTCCTAAATTCAGACAAAACAGGCACAAAGTCCCCTATAGCATAGAGGATATGACAGTGGTCAGAAAGAGAGGGTTCGGGAGAGACATGCCAACCTATGACCCTGTCCTGAAGCCCCTCAGAATAAAGTGTTAAATCTATCACAGAGTTACCAACTCGACTAGAAAAGGTTGGCACAGAGCCAACATTGGCTATAAACAAACTGCTAGATGCTATAAAGTCCAGAAGCTGCCTACCTCTGCGGTTTGTCTCCCTACTACCCCAGATGGAGTTGTGGGAGTTGGAGTCGCACCCCACAAGCAAGTCCATCCCCTCCAACGCAGCACGGTCCACCAGCGCCACCATTTCAGCCGGAGGGACTGCGTCTGCATCTCCGGGCATGTAAACGGATGCAAGGAGGAGCGGTTTGCCAGAAGACCCACATATCGTTCGAACTGCAACGACGTCCCTGGAACAGAACTCGAGAACTGGCAAATGGGCCAGGCCACTTCTGACCCACACACAAGCCCTCGAGTTAGAAGCAGAACAAGAGATTAGTTGCCCCCCAAGGGCACCTAGTCCTGAAATTCTCCCATTCCGAACCCACGGTTCCTGAATGAGAGCAACATCCACAACTCCTCTAGCTGTGGCCTTGTGTAGGACTGCAGTCGCAGCCTTACTGTGTTGCAAATTTACCTGGAGGAGGTTTAGTGTCATCCCCAGATGGTGCGAACCCCACACCCGAGAGCACCCTTAAGGTAGGTAGTTCTCGAGATCCGCAGGTAGGTATGCCAGCCCCTCTCCTTCAACAAAAGAGCGCTGCGTTCATCAATGATTATAACTAATGATTGATGAGTTTTGTCCTTCCTGCAGCTGACCACCCGCCAGCCCCCAGAAAGGATTCAATTACATTGATATATTAACAGAGTATCGCTAAAAGATTTTCGACATAAACAGGGTAGGTACCTAAATTACATTGAGATATTATATGTGCATGGTAACAAAAACAGGTTTTGCGACATAAACGAGCCAGGCATCTAAATTACATTGATATATTAACAGAGTAATGCCAACGGGGATTCGATATAAACAGGGCAGGTACCTAAATTACATTGAGATATTACCATGGTAAGAAAAACAGGTTTTCGACGTAAACGAGCCAGGCACCTAAATTACATTCATATATTAGCAGGGTAATACCAACGGGGATTCGACATAAACAGGGCAGGTACCTAAATTACATTGAGATTTTACCATGATAAAGTAAACAAGTTTTCGACAACCTAGGGTATACCCTGTGCATCAGCCTTATCCGATATAACATATGGTATACCCTGTGCATCAGCCTTATCCGATATAACCTAGGGTATACCGTGTGCATCAGCCTTATCCGATATAACATATGGTATACCCTGTGCATCAGCCTTATCCGATATAACATATAGTATAGTATACCCTGTGCATCAGCCTTATCCGATATAACCTAGGGTATACCCTGTTCATCAGTGTAATGCGATATAAATTTCGCCCTAGGGTATATTCTGTGCATCAGCCTTATCTAAATTTTTAGGACTATTATTTTTAGGTATTTATGAATTTCTATGTATTTTGTAACAATAAACTTTTGTTAGAATGCTCACGTCTAGGGCTTACAGCCGAAACCTCGCCGCCGGATGTGGTTAATTGAGTGGAAATAATACGTATAATTTTATTCGGCTGTGAAAGGAAGCAGCGTAACTGCATACATTTCATCAATACAAACAATAGCTTACAAAAGGTTTCTGACGTAAGAAAGAGTGAAATTCGGGAGAAGTGTAAAAACGGAGATAAGATTTAAAGTAGACGTTTGCAGCGAGAGGCTATCATGAATCATTGCAGAGTAATGTGTGTTAATTAGTAAATATTCATTAGCACGAGTTGTACAGTATTGTCGTGTATCGTTGAGGTGGAGCGGTGCGATGCGGCTTCTTTGATGTTTTTTATCCTTGTGCTGCGGTTGTTCCCAGAGCGGCCGGACGTGAGGCCCTACCAGGCCACGACTTCCTGCTGGGCCGACCCCAGCTATCGCCTGTCGCCCTTCCTGGGGAGGAGTGAGGACAGGAATTCCGCGGGATTAGCTGGTCCACGGATCTGGTCCAGGATCTTACATGATGTATCCGGTATATAGTCAGGGATCGGATATACTGTTAAGTATGTGAAATGAAGCATTGTAAAATGTGGGGAAAATATGAACAATATTAACTAAAAATATTTGAAATTGTATATGAAGGAAAAACTTTTAATCAACACACATTTTAATCAAATTAACTTTAAAAATTAATTTTTTATACGGTAAAATGCAATGGAAACCTTTCATTGACCATGGAATGCCGAATTCAGATTAAGAATATCCCAATATCCCGCAGGCAAGTTAATGTTAAAGACGGAGAAGTGTTGTGTGTGAGGCCATCCAGCCAGAAGGAACACGTGATGCCGTCTCCATGGCGACCAATACACGGCCGCGCTATCTCCAGGTAGGGATATATAACTGAACTTCATAGCACAAATATTGTGGTGTCCTGTCACGCTATTCTTATCGCTAGTCGTAGTTTTTGTGATTGCTTGTGTGAGAAAAGTCAACAAGTCAATCTCGGAACAATATTGTATTTTGATTGGATAATCGACAAGTTGAAACGTGGATGAAACCACTACAGTATAAAAATACTTGTAGCAGTATCTCCATTCCATCGCTGATTGAATATTTAAGATATTAAATTTTGGTTTCATAGGAAAAGATACATACGGTTTTTATTTTTATAGGAGATAAGACAAACATTGACTTGAATAACCCAGAAAATATTGGTCGCATCGGACGATACTCTTGGGTGATCTCTGATCTTGAAGTAATCAACAGTTATAATTAGGTAATAGGTTCGTTCAACACAGTTTAAAAGACATCACAAAATTTGTAAAGTAAAGACAATACTAGTCTATTCATTTTTATAATGATGGATTCGTTAAAATACTAGCAGTAAGCCCGTCCTTAGTACGGGTTGTAGGATTCAGTAAAAAAAGAATGATTATTATAGCAAAATGTAAACTTGAAATCCTAAACAAATCAGTACAAAGAAAATAAATAAATACCCGGGTTTATTATACAGCATTGTTTTACAATTAAATAGATTAGAACATTTACACCGTTATTAAAATTAGTTATACGTTAAAATAACTTTTTAATATACTGCAGTATGATTTCGAAATGGGGAAGACCAAGGACAAACATATCTAACTAATATTGATTTTAATTTGACAGCTGTTTATGTTTCTTTCTTTTGAATAATTAAACTAAAAATACATCTGATTAAAGCAGTAGGTGATTAATTGAAACCCGAAAGCAAAATGCAACTACTATCACATAAAAAGTAAGTTTTTAAATGCTCGTACTTTTTAAGTAGCGGCAAGCATTGAAAACCCTTCTGTGGAATGTAGAAAATGCATAAAATATGTTTCATTGTTATCAGTTCCCCCGTTTTTTTTTTCGGAGAAGACGGCGTAACATGTGCGTCACACAGAAACAAACAGACACAAATTGAGATACGACTTGTTTAGACTTCTCTAACGCATGAAACGTAAAAATAACTAAAAAATAAATAACTCTGAACAATCCACAGACGAAACTCTAATTATATATATATACAATACGATTGTTTTAGAGTAAACACAATTTTAATCATGTTTACTTTTTTCGCTGTCAATTTAACGAATTTTGGTTTTCCTATTTCAATCAAAGTTACTAATTGTGCATTTATTAGAAGTCCTCTTCATGAATGATTAAGTTTAAACGATGCGTGTACAGGAAAACAAATTGGATTGAATATAGTTCATCGAGCACTACAGATAGTTAGATGCGACTTCAGCCATACATTTTTTAAATGGTATGTAGATTCAGTATTCGTAGTGATCAAAGATTCACGTCAGTTAAGTACCAAAATAATAATTCAACAGTACAACAAACCAAAAAACAGCAAAGTTTGATAAACATTGGTGTTTATCCTGTTTATTGGTTGGTGTAACCTAACATACAGTGAGGTTCTAAAAGACTAAGGCATGCAGAAAATTAGATAGTTTTATTCCTCATGGCAGCAAACCTATATATTGTATATCATATGGAGATTTGTAAGGGTTCACCTCGCAGATGTATCAGGTGCATACACGACTAATCTCAGTTAAGTATAGTTTATTAGTACCTTTGATTTAGAAATATAAACCATTTAGGCAGCAGAAGATTATATAAGAGTAAGTTTGAAAATTGAACATCTCTTAGGTACTTAAGCTAATTTACTGGAATTCCTGCAGGTGGAGTCATATGGTTTTATTTGCTCCTGGAATGCCAATTATATTTAATCGGGACATTTGTCTGTTTGACATGGATAGAGGTAGATTGACTGATTATCGCCAGGGTTATTGGATGGAGGGGTCAGAGGGGTTAGAAATCCTGTTACAAACAATCAGGACAAAATAGTGGGGAGGCAAAAATCAGGTGACATTTTACTGCTTTTCTCATTCGGTATTTCACAGGTTTATCAGCAAGTTAGCACAACATTGATTACTGATTACAACACTCATTAATCGGGATTTATTTTTAATATTACTGTCGGTAAGCAAATTGATACGATTTCCTTAACATTTGACATATTTTTATCAAACAAGGGATAAGGCTTCATTTAGTGAAGGTTCGTTATTGTATGTTAAAAAGTATTGATTTTTTTTCCTTGTGACAAATATTACTCATGGTCAAGGTCAGAAGAACAAGTAAATTGATAAACAGCCTTTATTGGTCGGGAGGTCACATAATTAGTAAATGATTACTTTCAAGTGATTCCTAAATCAATAAAATTCTTTTACTGTGCAGGTCAGCCATTGTAAGATACAGATGAAGAATCTTTGTGTACGTATATGCTAGATTAAAACAAACATTAACGCATATTTTTATATATTACACAGGAGTAACAATTGGAGTTTCTGCAGTTTCACAAATGATTGTGATTATGTTAGGGATGTTTTCAGTTTAAGATTACAAATTGATTACTGAAAAATTGGCGGGATTGGTCGGGAGGTCAGAGCAGAAGTTAGCACAACCATTGATTACTGATTACAACAGCCTGGCGGGATTGGTCGGGAGGTCAGAGCAGAAGTTAGCACAACCATTGATTACTGATCACAACAGCCTGGCGGGATTGGTCGGGAGGTCAGAGCAGAAGTTAGCACAACCATTGATTACTGATCACAACAGCCTGGCGGGATTGGTCGGGAGGTCAGAGCAGAAGTTAGCACAACCATTGATTACTGATTACAACAGCCTGGCGGGATTGGTCGGGAGGTCAGAGCAGAAGTTAGCACAACCATTGATTACTGATTACAACAGCCTGGCGGGATTGGTCGGGAGGTCAGAGCAGAAGTTAGCACAACCATTGATTACTGATTACAACAGCCTGGCGGGATTGGTCGGGAGGTCAGAGCAGAAGTTAGCACAACCATTGATTACTGATTACAACAGCCTGGCGCGGTTGATTAAACTTTTAATTTATGACTTTCATTCCGAAAACTGAATAGCCTGTAATTTTAGAGTATTCATCTTTTTTGTTAATTCTTCTAAAGAGGTGTTGAAAGAATATATACAAAACACACTATTCAATCGGAGTATGTTATATAAGCGGAGAGTTTTTTTACTTTTATATAATTTCATTCCCACAATTTCAGTAATCTACAAAAACTATCAATATTATTTATAACACTTTTACAAACAATTTAAATACTAAAATAGAGATTTGTTTATATATTTATTTATATAATATATATATATATATAAAAAAATTATATTTAAGGGTAATAACTTGCGAAACAAAGCACTAAGGAATTTCAAACTTCCGGAAAAACGTATTTGGGTAGAAAATAAGCTAGATAGGTCTAATATAAAAAATTTGTGTTTTGCTTTTCAATCCTCATTCCGTTTATATCAAAATCAGTTGGTCAAGGCCAATAATAACTGTATGGATAGTTAAACAGTAAATGTAAACAATACAAAACAAAACCGCGTTTATAACCGTTTGACAGTTCTTGATTGAAGACGGCAAAGCAATAAGTGAATAGAGGTTTATCATAAATATTTATTTTATGTATGTAATAAATGTATTATCGGTTAAAACAAATTGTTTTACTAAAAAATTTGTAAAATCTTAATAACATAATTCAAACAAAAGCTCGGTCACCAGGTATTTTCTTAATTTGTGTTTATAGAAAACGTATTTGTTGTATTGTTAGTATAAAAATGTCGTTTGAATATGTTAAAAATAATTTTTTTTTCTTTCATTTTGTTTGAAAAAATATGTACAGGCCAATAATAAACTGTATTATAGTTAACAGTAATGATCCTCATCTTTAAAAAAATCTACCGTGTTTACATTTGGCTAAAAGAACTTAAATGCTCAATTAGCAGACGCCGTAGCGGTATTTATCTACTGCAAACGTGCTGTTCTAGACATCAGCGGCAATATGGCACATTTTAATTATTGTATTAAAATGTTTAAGTAAACTACATAAATGTTTTCATTTATGTGTAATAAATGTGCATTTTTTTAATAATTTTTATATTTATGTATTATTAAAACAACAATAGCTTGCAAATTATTATTCTTAATTTGTTGTAAAAAATTATCTTAAAATTATACGTATTGTTATAGTTTATATAAAATGTTGAATTTTTATAATATATTGATTATTTTTTCTTCAAAGGTTTTTGATTGAAAAAAAATATGTACAGACCAATAGGCTAGATGAAAACCCACAAGTACTCGCGCATTTAAGTGGAAGATACTATGTTTATTCATCTTAAATAAAACTCGTGACATTTGCCTTGAAGTGCCAACATAATTTACGTCACTTTAAAACCGGTTTCACGCAGCTCCTGTTCCGTGCGAACATATTTATCTACTGCAAACGTGTGCAAAGTTCGTAGACTCTGTCTGCTAGGCAAGTAGGTCAAATTTAAGCATTGCAATTCTTGTTTATCCGCTTTCTAAAGCAGTATTTTTTGATGACTCATTCCTACTGATACTTGAAATGCATTATGATGTTGAAAGAGGAATTTCCCTGCGTCTTATTCCGTAAAAAAAATTGGACGATTTGAAATTAAAACTTGAAAAATAGTTTTAGCGGAAAGTTTTTGTATTTTATGTTGATGTTTTAAAATTATCTGATATCTTTTTTTAAAAAATAATTACAAAATGTTTAGATTTGACTTTTTTGAATAATTTTATTATTAATATTTTATATTTTTCATTCTTTTATAAAATTTAATGATTCTCTTTTGTTTGTAGCATTAAAAGGAACCACACAAGAAAAATTTTTATTTTTTCTCCTACGGAATGTTTATGTAAAAAGATACTACCTGTTTATCCATACGACATAAAACACTAGAAGCACAAGGGAGCACAATTGTCCCCTTCCCTAGAGCCAACTTAAGAACACACTAACCTTGAACGGGAGCTGTAAAACACCACTCGGAGCAATATCTACAGCATTCCACCAGACGGCGTTTACGAATGTTAGGAAGCAGTGCTCCCACCACCATGTCCATTACGAATAGAGGGTCACGTTCACTGCACACCCACTAGAAGCAAGGTCAATCCAGATGACTCACTCCTAGACCTGAGCATCCACCCTGACACTTACGCCACTAGAAGCCAAGGTCAATCCAGAGAAGCTTCCCTGCTCCCTACCTGAGCTAATGAAAGCACTCACGAGAAATTAAGTCTACCATAAAACAACATAAGGTATTTTATTTATTTTTAAAAGTTTCATTTAAAATAATTACTATATTTTCTTTTATTTTTTCAATTTATTCTTAAAAAAAAACCGTCATTTTTTTATACATTAAAACATTACACATTGTATATTTACATGATTTCTTTTGTTTTATATCACTATACATAAGGAAACAAAAAATTTTTATTTTTTTACAGTATACTTGTAAAATTATGTTATAGTATTAGAAAATTTACGAAAATAGAAGATGGAGAGTAAATAGAGAAGTATTATATGATATATTGGAGAAGAAATTTACGAAATAGAAGCACAGAGCACAGTAATCTACGAGATATAGACGAGTTACGACAAACTGAGATAATCAGAGAATTCGTACGAGATAAAGATAGACTACTGTAAATAATAATATGTAATATAATCTTTTATTTTACGAGTATGATTTAACTGTGTATTTTGATACAGCTAAAACATAAAATGTATGAATAATTTGTCTATAATTTACAGTAACTTTTATCTTACACGAGTATATATATTTCTATACAACTAGAGCAGTTTGTAGCATGTCTTGAGCTCTCGAAGAAGGGTCGTTTGATATTACTGTATCTAAATCGTGCTCCAGGTGTGGCAAGACATAGCCGTCTATATCTACTTCTACCCATCCATGTACTGTAATTACTTTTTCCAACTTACTTCAGGGACTTTGATCACTAGTTGTGTAATGCTCAAATTACTTAATTGCTCAATTATTTAAGTAATAAATCCCTAGTTGGAATCATCAAGTTTACTGTTAATTAATATACTTCTAATTAACTTACAACATGATTGAAGTTTTACAAAATGTTTAAACTGTTACACGGGCCCTGCAAATAGATTGGGAGCTCAATCGAACAACTCGTTATTAGCGAATTTCCTATGGAAAAGTGAGCTGTTCACATTTTAAAACAACACTGAGACCTATTTTGAAATTAATTTTTCAGGGATAATTGCTACACTAAAATGGATTGACATACATATTCTATAGTTTGAAATTTGTGATAAAAATATCTACGTTCAAATAGAGGCTATGTCAATAAACAGTGTCCATTATGTAAGTAATGGTCAGGAAATAAAATTTTAAGAAATTAAACTACTAAACATTTACCCAATGGACGCGCAATACTCAAGTACATCCCAATTACTATTTGATTGGTCATATATATAGGGCTCTATTTTTAGTGTGGCCTCGATGACCACGTCGAGACTTTGAGGCCAATAATAATTAAGATAGGATCACTAAAGTGGTCTTATCATCTTATTGGCTATTCATGGACTGCTGGAGCACTGCAATCTAAAATTGAGTTCTCTTGCCTTTTTTAAGACTGGGACTTATGTTAGTTATTTTCATTGTAACGATTCAGTCGTCTAAATATAATGTATTTGTTGTAATTTCTTATTAGAATGTCAAAAGTAATTGCTTTCATTAAAAAAAATAGAATCTGTATTTTTCAAAGATGTATTAGTGTTGACTGATTTTGAAATCTTATGTCAATTTGTATAATAAATATTAATATTATCGATGAAAATTGGTTTATTGTCAACCAGAGATAATTTTCCGCGTGATTTTCAAAAAAATTTTTAGAAAATCATATACCTTTCATATAAACCCAAACCGATAACATGTCATAACGGACTAAAGTTCGTCTGTAATCGATTGGAAAACTAATAAATATGTAGTCCGAGAAAAACTGAAATATCAATGAAATAAAAATAAAGTTTTAATTTATTGTATTTATATGTATATATATATATATATATATATATATATATATATATATATATATGTATATTTAACGTTTATGCGCTCGGACACTTTTGTATGTTTAGCCATGAAAAGTAATATTACACTTAGATAAAATTTCATGAAGAAGGATTGTAGATAATCAATTTGGTCGTACCTCGATTGGATTTCTCCCTAGAAGCCCAAAAAGAATCCCATACTGTGGAACCAGAACTTTGTTTACATTATAAATATTTACTTTTCAACAGCTGATTACTTTACTACATCTTTTAGTTGAAGATACATAATCCACAGATCGAAGCACTTGCATTTTTATATGATTTTTATTTTGTTTACCTTTTGGTTTTAGGGTTAGCGAGTGACAGTTTACATTTTGACTGTGACTTATTCTTGCACATTTTTCTACTGTGTTAGGCTATTTTAGTTAATAATGTTATGCAATTTCACGCGCACATTCCCTACACCGCAATTGACTGTTTTCTAATTACTGTACTAAGGACTGCTGACAACAACTACGGGGGCCTGGCGAGCGAAGCTAGTATAAAATGAGAGAGTGTCCTTATAATTTATGGATTTAGACCTACATGGACTTTGTATAATATGTCGTGTAAATATTTATTTTTCATTATACAGGCATGTTGCATATTTCTCGTGTCACTCATTTTGGTTATCCTTAAATTCAAACTTAGTGATCGTAAAAAAATGTACGTGTTAAATAAAATACTTTATAAAGATTATTGTTTTGGCCTGTTAACATAAAATTAGTCAGAATTTCCATAGTTATAAAGCTTTATAATTAAGATTATAAGCTCCCTGTGTATAAATTTAACCTCATATCACAATATTTAGACGTGCATACCTTGCCTTTCCTTGTTCATGTACAGGATATTATGTTTTCGCTGGTTTTACCCCGCCTTTTTGGTGCTTAGTTTTTTAGTGTTTCATAGGACAAGAAACTTAGTTTTTGGCCAAAGAATAAGTATTTTATAAAAAAAATTTCTAAAAAAAATTTGCCATAATTGGAATAATTTGCTACATAATGAGTAATTAGTTGGGCATGATGAGGTAAGGACGTTGATCAGGTCTTGTAGTCATATCAGTGTTCCTCGCGCTGGCGCTACTCAGTTGCACATTTCAACGCTGATGAGGGCTTTCTTGATACCGTCAAACATGAATTGAATTAGCTGTAGATTGTGTAGAAATTAGGTATTATTAGTGTGAGGATTTTTCGTGTTTTGTACATCTTAAATAACTTGTTAGTGGTACATTTAAAGATGCCCCTAAAACGGTGGATTTGTTAGGCCTATGTTATATTCAACTAACCAGTAATAAGATTTACGTTAAAACATTGGAGACAACCATTATTGGCTGAAACAAACAAATAATTATTATTGACCTAAACTATACATATTTACTGGAATACGCTGTTGAAACTAACCAATAAGCATGTTTTTTGACTGTAATATAGTATTTCTAATCAAATAGATTTTTTAATTTTAGGTCTTAACAGATTTATGTATAGGCCTACTATCACATTCTCTGACCCGAGTGGTGATGGCGTCTAGAATATGTATCGATACCTAGCGTTACCGGAGGGTTCACTGAATGTTGTTTAGAGTGGGAGCTATTGACCTTCAGTAGCTATTGACCCACGTCTACTACACATGCTGTACATATCCATACTTAAGTGATTTATTAATACTGACTTCATTTGTTTTATTTTAATAGTACGTAGTCTATGTGATGATAGTCTGATGACTGGAAAAAACAGCTCGAAGATTCAAGTTCTACTAAAAGTTCAATGTACAAAATTCCTATCCTTCTCTTTAAGAGTCTGCATCAGTGGTAGCCATCTTGAATTTCAGTCCCGTAAGAGCAATGTTAAATTCTGGCTCCTATATATCCTTGACCTATTGTCATAAATTAACGGAAGAGGTGTCAAATTAAAGGTATTACAGTCCTCCAGGGAACCTTACCTTACAGAACTTCTTATTTTCGATCTCAATAAAATAATTATAATGATTTATTTTTTTTAATATTCCTGGATTTTTGTTTTTACATCATGTTAAATTTTTGAACATATTAAAAGGTCATGCCTTTGAGCCACATCTCATCAATGTACTTTCAAAGTTTTGATACTTTGATACATTAGTACTTTGATAATTAACGCCACTATAGACGCCAAAGTGAAGGTATGTTCCGCCAGAATTTAACATTGCTCTTACGGGACTAAAATCCAAGATGGCTACCACTGATGCAGACTCTTAAGGACACGGCCCAACTGCTTCTACCTGGCCAGGCGATTGTGCCAATTTCCACTTGTCAGGGCCTCCGAGTTGACAGTTCCTAATCCTCAATAATGTCCGTGCCAATTTCCACTTGTCAGGGCCTCCGAGTTGACAGTTCCTAATCCTCAATAATGTCCGTGCCAATTTCCTCTTGTCAGGGCCTCCGAGTTGACAGTTCCTAATCCTCAATAATGTCCGTGCCAATTTCCACTTGTCAGGGCCTCCGAGTTGACAGTTCCTAATCCTCAATAATGTCCGTGCCAATTTCCACTTGTCAGGGCCTCCGAGTTGACAGTTCCTAATCCTCAATAATGTCCGTGCCAATTTCCTCTTGTCAGGGCCTCCGAGTTGACAGTTCCTAATCCTCAATAATGTCCGTGCCAATTTCCACTTGTCAGGGCCTCCGAGTTGACAGTTCCTAATCCTCAATAATGTCCGTGCCAATTTCCACTTGTCAGGGCCTCCGAGTTGACAGTTCCTAATCCTCAATAATGTCCGTGCCAATTTCCACTTGTCAGGGCCTCCGAGTTGACAGTTCCTAATCCTCAATAATGTCCGTGCCAATTTCCACCCATCGACAGAAACCAAAGGTATGGGCCAGATTTAATACGGTCTGAAAAGGCAAATGTAGAATCCTATCTAGACATCAGTTTAAATAACAAAACACGATTGCTTGCAAATGTAGTTAAACAGTAGGCCTATTGAGTAGTGGTGCCTCCTTCTACCCGTTCTCCCGTCACCGTATAGATATTTTAATGTTGATTTTTGTAAAGTCATTTTACTCTTGGTCGTTTTAATAGCTTCTCTAATCATGATGGCGTTACAAAAAACTATTTTACCATTAACAGCAATTAGGTATTTAAAATTTATTTCTCGATATTTAAAAATATCGAGAAAATAATAGACCCCTAAAAATCTCTATTATTTGAATTTATTCTACAATATTATCATAAAAGTATAGATCTTATAGAAAAAATGCCTTATGCCTATACTGTAGATTGTCAGGGGAGCCGTTGACGCCATGAACATGGACAAGGGCTTGTCTACAAGCCGCGGCCTGCACACGCGACGCCCCCATGATTTACGACCCCCACAACACCGAATACAATTAGACACTTTTATTTATGATCCGTGACCAACATTTTCTGAATGGAAATCATTAATTTAGTTCTTCATGAAACACAAATAAATCGATAGTGAAAATTAATCTAGAAAAAGCTTTGGTCGGATATTTCAGTAATTATGAGCGATAAATACTGTTAATTTCCATTAATTTGACATTCTATTTCTTACAGGAATTCTTTAACAAAAATTAGTTTTAAAATATTTAGGTTTTATTTTCTTATTTACTGATATAAAAAGGATTTACATCCATCAGAGTTCATATAAATGTTGTCCTCCATATATGACCTCTGATACATGTAATTCATTACTCTAAAAGTCTTCACAACAGAGGATAAAAAGAGTTCAGGGCTAATACAATGAATTTTAATTTATCTTATCTCCATTTATATTGGTTTTTTCTGGAGCTATTGTTGCTAAAGTTTTTATTTAGTTCGCCTACAATACATGGAACTTGATTGTGCAAACAATAGGCCAGGCTTACTCTTTCATATCATACACAATTTTAACGTTTGAGGTGGTGTTTTTAGTTATGAATAAGGTTTAAAACTTTCAAAATTATTATTTTTTTGGTGTAGGCCTTTAAAATTCATTCTATTTCCAACATAAAATTAAGATTCGTAAAGATTAATGATTTAGATTATTAAAAACAATAAACTTTATCATTGACAGATGCTTTCTCTCTCTGCTTAAAAACTAATAACATACATTTTGCATAACCATATCTCCAAACTCGTAACAACATAACAAATATTCATCAAATTTCCTTCCCACACCCTCCTGCTACTAGATTAAAGATTTTGGGAGAGGAGCTCAATCTCCTCCCCTCACAAGGTAATGACAAATATTTTTGTGTGTTTCATTGGATAATGTGATCGTAAGCTACAGACCATGTTTCATTCAACACAGTTGATAAGTAAGCAAGAAGTTGATTGTTTAATATGCTAAAGAATAACAAACACTATCATACAACGTACTACGTTTACCACGGCTAGTAAACGTAACTTTTTCTGGAACCGTTATTAGTGGACTAATGATTCAGAAGAGACTATTCATTTGTATAGTAAAATACTGATTTTGATGGATAGGTAAAATATTTTTAGAAATATAGTAATCAGAAATATAATATAATAAATAAAAATGTAACAAATAATTTTCTTTATATTTCTGGAATTTCGGTTTTTCAAATTCACAATTACAGAGACAGGTATGTTTTAAACTGAAATGGCAGGTCTGATAATGTCATAAAACAAAGTAGCGTTGGCCATATGTAGGCTTAATGGTGTTACTTATGTTTCTAAAAAGTCGTGTTCTATCGCAGCCACCTCCGGGGAGTCGTAACGCACTCCAATTTATTGGTTCGTGTCAACAATCCCCCGTCCTCTTTCATCCCCCTCTCTTCCTCTTTTCATGTCGCCATCCTTCTATCTCTCTTCTTCTCAATAATTTACGCCCCCGGATAAAGTTCTACATAATTGACCAGTCCTTACTTGAGTATTAGCTATGTAATTAATATAAAAAAAAACTAGCGTCATCCGACAAGCGTTGCTCCACCCAATTTGAGTTTTCTAAATAGTTAAAAGTATTTCAATAGTTTTTTAATAATCTGAATATTTTTAAGAGGAAGTATGGAATAGAATAATTGTTTATTTCCAAAAAGTTCAATGATTGCAAAATTTAAGTTCGATTCATAAATAAAATATAAAAGCCTTGGTTAAACAAATAAATAAACTTGAAATATATATACATATATATATGTAACAATGTAATTCGTTACTTTTATTTTTTTACAAATCTAAGTAACAGTCAAGTTTTGCGTACTCTTTATTTTTCATTAGTGCACAGTAGAATTGAATATGGAATTGTTTAGGCTTTGCCTAATGAGGCCCTATTTCTTTCCAGCTAATGTATAGAAATAAATAGAACCAAAAGAAGAAAGGAAGATGCTGGCCTAACAATAATATAAGTGTTGAGAGATCGCCCAGAAGGAAGACCAACGTGGAGATATGAGAAGATTGGACAGTTTGACGTGGCAAAAGACAGAGGAGATTAGAGTAGGTTTATGGCTGAGACCAAAATGTGGCCCTAAAATAACAAGAATAATTAACTTGGCCTTGCTGTAGGCCTACTAACTGAACACACGAGGCAGCATGACAGTTTCGCCGCAGCCTGATGCAGCCACCCCTGCAGCAGATTTCTTCATTTATAAACATATATAGGAATACATATTTTGATAATAAAGCCAGTGATACTCTGTATTATAAAAATATCATAGCTTAAACACGTTTTAAAAAGTTTCAAAGTAACATATAAACAAAGTGACTTACCAAACAAATAATTGATTAATATCATTTATTTGTACTTTCAATTTTATTTTTTTTCATAATCGCCAAGATAGTATAAATACGGACTAATCTGTATAGGTCTATTGATAAAGTCAGAAGCCAGCACCTTTCTATTGGCTTATACACGGACATTTACCTGTCAAGTGTAGAGGTCGTATCAGTTTACTTATGTCTGTGGCCTAGACCTGTGTCAGTACCGGGGACCGATGACCCGTTGGTATCAGATGCACGCCATTATTGTGTCAGAGGTCAACGCTTGGTCACTCTCCACCACTTCATTTGGTGCACTCGACACCAAGTCGAACGAATTTTATCATGCGTTGTCTATTCATTCACATTTAGTCTAAATTTTTACCTTCTCTACTTTCACGGAACTGTAAGGAGGAAGTATTGTTTTCGTCAAATTTTTATGGTAGCTTAGCCTTAAACTTCTTAGAAACGTAAAAATATAAATTTCTCAAAGGATGACTGTAACGATTTTGTTTGATTTTATGGTTTTTTGCTTAGAGCCCAAATAATATAACATCACCATCAAGTCTATAAAAATGATGGTTCAAAAGTATCGGATTTTAAATGTTATGTAACTAATTAATTATTTCCCGGTAAAACAATAAATTCATTTATAAAATAATTTACCCTCCACCATTAAAACAGCTCAATAAACTTATCAAGTTAGTCAGTGTTTTAAATTATTAGTCTATGACTAACAAACAGGTCCAGTAAAAAGTTAACCTTTTTAAGACCTTACCTAAACCTAAACCTTTTTTAATAAACTTGCAGCGCATATAAACCACACAACAAGTTTTGTTTTCGTTTAAAGGTAATTTAAAATAAATTTGAGGACTATTTTATAATTTGTGAACCATTTTTTAATGTTATTATATGCATTATATGGTGTTAGATAGTTATACTGTGTATTATTTTGTTTACCTGTAAAAGTTGAACGTGTGGGTCACTTCCCTCATGCAATTTCACATCAAGAGAATTATAGTTCTCATTTAGTGTTTACATTTATGTATCTTATTTATATATTTTCATTTGTAAAATTAAATTAATTCTCACCATACAATCTCTTTTAAGTGCAAGTCCTACGATTTACCTCTGTGGTAGTAATATTTTAAGAAAGAAAACGCAAATCTGATTGTAATATAATTATTTATCAAAGGCCAAATTTGTTAGTACCGATTTGACCAATCCGTAGTGTGATCTGTACGCACATGCAGATTTACTAAATCACGTTAAGTAGTACTTATTCCAACAACAAAGCTAATATTAAATTTTAAAACATAACATAATTATTTATGTCTTGATTGATATGTGAGGCAAAATGATAAATATTCAGGATAACGGATAAATAATATATTTACGAAGTAGTCTACTAGTTTTATATTCAGATTCCACGTTAAACTGTAGATCCCTTAGTTGCAATCAGCTGTTGGGCTATTAATTAACAGTCCTTTCTAAGGAACATGTCAGTAACAAGACTACAAGATCGCGCCACAATCATCTTACACTCAATCCTCATACATAGTTGGCTTAAAATACCTACATTGTAGTATGGTCACCATTTGAATAATCTAATCTAAGCTTGGAAACCTTTGTTCATATTTAATAGTCTACACTAAAAAAAACTTAAAAAATCAAATAATTAAAATTGATATAATGTTAAAAATTGTTTAACTAAAAATAAAACTTTTTAGTGAATTTCCCATAGAGAAGAAGGTATTACCATTGGTCTCATGGTAAGACTTAAGCCCGGGACCATTTTATTTTTTCGTCTTTAAGTGCCCAGATACCAAAAAATAGTCGTTAAAATTTATATATAAATATATATATATTTGTGTGTGTGTGTGTGTGTGTGTGTGTGTGTGTCAGTGAACACGATAACTCTCGTAAAAATGATTCGATCGAGACCAAATTTGGTAGAGACGTGTATTCCTACATTTGCTCGGACGAGTTCGTAAACCATAACCATTGGTCAACCAAAACGGGTAGTTTCGGGGGGTTTTGTATCCTAAAACGGGGTTTTGTGTTTTTCCCATATAGTTTTTGAAAATTCGTAATATTATCTTTCACCAATAGAATCAGCACAATTTATAACAATTTATAGCAACACAATTTAGTTTTTCTAGTTTTTCTTTATCTTCGACGGTTACCGAGATATATAAAAAATCCAAACACTGTACGTTGTATTTTGGGGCTCCAATATTAATCGTATGGAGGATAAGGAAAAATTAATATTTCACTTATCAGTCAAGATATTTAGATGAAGCATGATATTTAGTTTCATGGGGTTGAGATCCATCCATTTACGTTTAAAAAATCATAGTTTATGCATTTATCATGGCAGCTAACCTGCATACTCTTTTCCCATGTGAAACATACATAGATTGGGTAAACTCTTTTATTTGAGAACAGATGTTGATGAAACTTGGTTTAAATGGTCAAAATATAAATTGTTTACGCTAGAAACTACCTATTTTCAGCGTTCATTAAAGCAGCAAACCTGCATACTCTTTCCCATGTTAATCTTATGGAAAATAGGTAAATAACTCTCATATTTATCGGCAGATAATGATACAACTTTTCATATATTATTATTATTATTATTATGTTATCCATTTAGAAATTTTCTGAGTACGCAGGTCTGCTGCGATGGGGAGGATTATACTATCGTTAAGGAATTATCATATGGATTATGCACAAGATACATTTTATAAAGGGAACACTGTTCTAAATTCAAGGGTAGTAACATGATCCATTAACTGGCCTTAATATAGCTTATAGCCTGAGAACAAGACCTTCGTTCTCTTTATAAACATTAATGCGTAACCATACAATCTACATGACAATACTCTTTCTTGATAAAAAAAAGTAGAGTCTTGGAGTAATTTAGACCTTATTCACTTGTTTTACCACTATACTTATTAGCTGATAAAAATAAAATGGAATAACAATACAGAATACAACGTAGTTGTTAGACAGGGTAATACGTACAGACGACGTTTTACTGTTTACTAACAGATCAGTAAATGACCAATGTACAGTATTACATTTAAACACTCGAATGACCTAAATTTGAAACTCGTAGATCGCATCACGATGTCTCCATTAATACAGCTCTCGAACCCATTCTGATATCCTTATCTTCATGATTATTAGGATCATGGTATTAACCCCACTAAATCAGGAGGAACTAATGGGCCTGATGTTGTCAACATCAGATCAACAAAAAGACAGTGACAATCTAGAACATTGTTGAAAATTTTATATAAATATAGAGCTGTTTTATCTCTCGATGTCAATATTGAAACAGGTGAAACAATCAAATACTCGTCGTATTTTAAAGTAATTTCCATTTATTTCCAAGTAGTTTAATTTTACGGATTTTATGAACTGATATAGTTCAATTGCTCTTAAACTATTTATTAATAGTACATTAAATGTACTATTAACGATTAGTTTAAGACTTTTAAGTTTTAAAAGTCATTTAAAGAGCTTTATATATTTACTTTTTATAAATGGTATAATGTGAATATGGTTTTAGCGAGTTTCTCATAGGGAAGAAACTATTATCGTAGGTCTCATAGTAAGACTTAAGCCCGGGACCATGTTATTTTTTCTTTAGGTGCCTAGAGACCAAAAACAAATAGCCGTTAATATATATATATGTGTGTGTGTGTGTGTGTGTGTGTGTGTGTGTGTGTGTGTGTGTGTGTGTGTGTGTGTTTGTCACATGTGTCTGTGAACACGATAACTCTCGTAAAAATGGTCCGATCAAGACCAAATTTGGTAGAGACCTGTATTCCTACATTTGCTCGGACGAGTTTGTCAACCAGACATATCGGACAATCGGAACGGGTAATGGGGGTTTTTTGCGTTTTCCCATATAATTTTTAGAAGTTTCATATTTTATCTTTTACTATAAGAATCACCTCAAAAAACTACATAATTTAGTTTTTTTTAAGTTTTTTCTTTCTCCAACGGTTACCGAGATATTAAAAAATCTAAACACTACGTTGTATTATGGGGCTCTAATGTTAATCTTACAGCAGCAAACCTGCTTACTCTTTCCCATGTTAATCTTAAAGAGAGTAGGCATATAATAGTCAAATTTATTGACAGATAATGATAAAACTTGTCATATATTATTATTATTATTATTATGTTATTGATTTGGAAACCCGCTAAGTACGCATGGTCTGCTCCGACGGAGGTATTTTAACAATAGAAGAATAGTTAGTTATTAGAGTAATCTTAAAAGATATAGTGTAAATGGATATGTTAAACAATATAGATACCAAAATATATATGAAAACATACATCTGCTAAAGGAAGGCATACTGCATGAAATTGCGTTATGATAGATCTTGAGGACACACAACTGCTGAAGGAGGGCACACTGCATGAAATGGCGTTATGATTGCTCCTGAGGACACAAAACTGCTGAAGGAGGGTATACTGTATGACGCAACGTTATGATAGATCCTGAGAACACACAACTGCTGAAGGAGGGCATACTGCATGAAATGGCGTGATGATAGATCCTGAGAACACACAACCGCTGAAGGAGGGCATACTGCAAGAAATGATGTGATGATAGATCCTGGGAACACACAACTGCTGAAGGAGGGCATGCTGCATGACGTGACGTTGTGATATATCCTGAAAGCACACAACCCCTGAAGGAGCGCATACTGCATGACGCGACATTACGATAAATTCTGGAAACATACAACTGCTGAAGAAGGGCATATTGCATGACGTGACTTTATGATTGATCCTTAGAGCACACAACTGCTGAAAGAGGGCATACTTCATGACGCGACGTTATGATAAATCCTGAGAGCACACAACCGCTGAAGGAGCGCATACTGCATGACGCGACTAAATGACGCGATGGTACGGTGTAGTCTGACAACACACTGCTGTTGAAAGAGGTCTTAGTGCATGTCGCGACGGTTGTTATTAAAGACAAGTATAACCACAGTCTAAGGGAAATACTAGTCATGAGACTTACCTGCTTAATTGTTCTCCATTACTTACTTACTGCAGTTGTTACTTGGCATAGCCTCTCTAGATGGTTTGGTCTACAGTATCTTCCTCATTTAGCCCTAGCTTCGTCTTCTCTCTCCGGACCTTGTCCCACGTATTTCATATATATTTTTTGGTATTCTGGTTGTAATAATGTGTTATGCCTTCAGGAACATTTATCAATATGCAGTTCACTATTGGTTTTTATTGTCTTTAGAGATGCCCTATTCAAAGACGCCTTCTGCTCTTTATCTCTCTTACTATATTTAGGGTATTTTTTTAAGAAATCTGATTTCTTAATTGAGTTTGATCCACCAAACACTAAACGAACCCAGTCTTGAGCGATGTTAAACTTTTTTCAGGTTTTATTGATCTATTGAAGTTATATAACCAAATTCGTTGTCTCTAAGATATAGAACTATCAGGTATCAAATTTTAATTAGCATTGATTTGGTTACATTAATCATTTATTTTAAATTTATTTCAAAATATATTATACCATGTTATACTGTTATTATATCAAGACGAATGGACTAACAATAGAGGAAATCTATATGATAAAATAATGAGTTTGGATTTTATTTTAGTTTATTTGTTACGGAATAAGGTTAATATTTTGTCAGCAGAGAAAAATTTTCCAAAATCATTCCTGTTTTGATGGAAAACTTATTCATTATATAGCTTGGAACCAATGTAACAAACCAATTGGTGTAAATTAAATTTCTTTTTAGCTTTTCAATTCTTATTCCGTTTCTAAAACAATCAGTTGAGCACAGGCTAATAATAACTGTATCGAAAACTAAATAAAAAGTATATGATCAGCTGAAACAATTGACGTTGGTGAAAACCCCATAACCCAAACTCAAGCTAAACAGACGCCGTAGCTCAGTGCTAGCGCGGAGGATTCACTTGCAGGATGTAATGAGATCGAATCCCGTCCGTGGTACGCAAATTTTTTCAGAGCTTATGCAAGTTAGTAAAAAAGCTGTTTGGCTATATTAGTTAAGATGTATTAAATCGGTTTTATTTCAACCATATAAACTATGTTTACATTGAGTAATAAATATGTTTAAATTTTTGTAATTATTTGTGTAATAATACATGTCTTATTCTACCCATACAAAGCTCAGTCAACAAGTACTAATAATGATATATGACAGGTTTTAACAATATCTGTCGATAAATATGAGACTAATTTGCTTATTCTCCAAAAGGATAACATGGGAAAGAGTATGCAGGTTAGCTGCCATGCTAAACACATTAATTATAATTTTTAATAATTTGAAGCATAAGATCTCAACTACATGAAAGTCAAAATATCAATTTTAATTCTAAAATATTGATTGATAAGTGAAATATTTATTTTTCTTTTTTCTCCATAGGATTAACATTGGAGCCCCAAAATACAACGTGCTGTGTTTGGATTTTTAATATCTCGGTAACTGTCGAGATAGAGAAAAACTTGAAGGATCTAAATTGTGTAGTTTTTGAGCTGATTCTATTGGTGAAAAATACAATTTGAATTTTTTTTAACTACATGGCAAAACGAAACACCTCCAATTTTCGGGTACAAAACACCCCCAAACTACTCGTTCCGATCAACCGATATGTCTGGCGTACGATCTCGTCCGAGCAAATGTATGAATACACCTCTCTACCAAATTTGGTCTCAATCGAACCATTTTTACGAAAGTTGTCGTGTTCACGGACACACACACACACACACACACTATATATATACAAAACGACTTTTATTTTTGGCCTCTGGGCACCTAAAGACGAAAAATAACATAGTCCTGGACTTAAGTCTTGCAATGAGACCTACGGTAACAGCTTCACACCAGTCTCCGCCTCGACGCGGTTACATTGGCCCCACTGCTACTGCTGCACTGTTGAGCCTCATTACACGCGTTTACAGATAATCAAGTTCTTGTACCCATAAACATGATGACCTCGCTGGCGCCGACGCCCGGCCTATCGCTTATTTGGAGGCTAGATCACAGGGAATCTAATCTTTGAAATCTAATCTCCATGCCTTTTTTCCTTATTAACTTAAATGTGTAGTTTTCAGTTGCAATTCAGTGTGATGAATTAATTATTCTTCTCTTTGTTACTTGTAAGCTCCCTCTTATTATATGTCCTCCACTGTACATCAAGAGCATAAAATCATTTCGAAGCCATACATCTCCTAATGTTGATCACTTTTTAGCTTTTAATTAAAATTTCCAAAGACAGTTACGGAACGAAAATTCGAAAGCTGTGCCACCTGCCAGCGGTCTCTGACGGTCATCAAACCACCCACATCCCTACTTCATCCTGGGATTAAAAGAAAGGAATCAAAATTAAATTTCAATTCAAATCTACACTTAAGTAAACGAATTTAACATGTTATGGTCAAGCGAAACTAAATCATGAAGATGTTAGGGCTAGGCTGGGTTCTCACGAGTGACTTTTCTGCGACGCGTCGCGACGCAAATGTCGCCAGCTCTCGCGGGCTGTCGCGGGTTGTCGCGGACGGTCGCCGGGACTGCCAAGTCGCTTGGAGTTACGGCGACGTAGCACTACCTAAGAAGATATTAGAGCGTTCAGACGTATCACTAATACTCGCCATCAGTGACCAGTTTTTTTCTTGTCTTTAGATTTTGTATACTATAAATTCAGTAAAATTCGTCTTTATGTATTCTAAAATGTTAGTATTCCTATATTCTTAGTATACTATACTTTGATACATAGTTTGTGATATTATTCTTAATTTATTGTATTTATTAATAGTTTTAGCGAATTTCCCATAGGGAAGAAGCTATTACCGTAGGTCTCATGGTAAGACTTAAGCCCGGGACCATGTTATTTTTTCTTCTTTAGGTGCCTAGAGACCAAAAACAATAGTCGTTAAAATTTATATATATATATATATATATATATATATATATATATATATATGTATATATATATATATATATATGTGTGTGTGTGTGTGTGTGTGTGTGTGTCTGTGAACACGATAACTCTCGTAAAAACGGTCCGATCGAGACCAAATTTGGTAGAGACGTGTATTCCTGCAAATGCTCAGACGAGTTCATAAACCAGACATATCGGTCAATGGGAACGAGTAGTTTGGGGGGGTTTTGTACCCCAAAATGGGGTTTTTTGTGTTTTTTATATGTAATTTAAAATTTTTTTAGATTTAATCTTTCACCATTAAAATCAGCTTAAAAAACTACACAGTTAAGTTCCTTAAAGTTTTTCTCTATCTCCAACGGTTACCGAGATATAAAAAAATCTAAACACAGTACGTTGTATTTTGAGGCTCCAATGTTAATCTTATGGAGGATAAGAAAAAAATAATATTTCACTTATTAACCAATATTTTTGGATAAAAATTTATATTTAGCTTTATGTGGTTGAGGTTCACCCATTTATGCTTAAAAATCATGGATTATGTGTTTAAAATGGCAGCAAACCTACATACTCTTTCCCCATGTTAATCATATGGAGAATAGGCAAACTCCTTTATTTATGGACAGATGTTGATGAAAGTTGGTATAAATGTTAAAAATAAATGTTTTTGAAGATATAAATGCCTACTCTCAGTGTTCCTCACAGCAGCAAACCTGCACACTCTTTCCCATGTTAATCTTATGGAGAATGGGCAAATAATTCTCATGTTCATCGACAGACTTTGACCACTTGACTTCTTGTATATTATTATTATTATATTATTGATTTGGAAATTCGCTGAGTACGCAGGTCTGCTGCGACGGGGGTATTATTAAATTATAATACTACTTTACTGTTATTCGTGATTTTAATAAGTTTAATGTTGAACGGCGTACCTGATTTGAATACGCTCCCCTCGGGACTCTTGTATGTTGATGTATAAACAACGCTGTCTGTCTCTTCGTTGGTCGGCCCTACAATGTACAATTAGCTCAATGTTGTCCAGCATAGTTGGCCGTATGGGGTATTCCCCTCAGGGCTCTTGTATGTTGATGTATAAACAACGCTGTCTGTCTCTTCGTTGGTCGGCCCTACAATGTACAATTAGCTCAATGTTGTCCAGCATAGTTAGCCGTATGGGGTATTCCCTTCAGGGATCTTGTATGTTAATGTATAAACAACGCTGTCTGTCTCTTCGTTGGTCGGCCCTACAATGTACAATTAGCTCAATGTTGTCCAGCATAGTTAGCCGTATGGGGTATTCCCCTCAGGGCCCTTGTATGTTGATGTATAAACAACGCTGTCTGTCTCTTCGTTGGTCGGCCCTACAATGTACAATTAGCTCAATGTTGTTCCACCTAGCTAGCCGTATGGGGTATTCCCCTCAGGGCCCTTGTATGTTGATGTATAAACAACGCTGTCTGTCTCTTCGTTGGTCGGCCCTACAATGTACAATTAGCTCAATGTTGTCCAGCATAGTTAGCCGTATGGGGTATTCCCCTCAGGGCTCTTGTATGTTGATGTATAAACAACGCTGTCTGTCTCTTCGTTGGTCGGCCCTACAATGTACAATTAGCTCAATGTTGTCCCACCTAGCTAGCCGTATGGGGTATTCCCCTCAGGGCCCTTGTATGTTGATGTATAAACAACGCTGTCTGTCTCTTCGTTGGTCGGCCCTACAATGTACAATTAGCTCAATGTTGTCCCACCTAGCTAGCCGTATGGGGTATGCCACTCAGAGCTTTTGTACGTTGATGTATAAACAACGCTGTCTGTCTCTTCGTTGGTCGGCCCTACAATGTACAATTAGCTCAATGTTGTCCCACCTAGCTAGCCGTATGGGGTATGCCACTCAGAGCTTTTGTACGTTGATGTATAAACAACGCTGTCTGTCTCTTCGTTGGTCGGCCCTACAATGTACAATTAGCTCAATGTTGTCCCACCTAGCTAGCCGTATGGGGTATGCCACTCAGAGCTTTTGTACGTTGATGTATAAACAACGCTGTCTGTCTCTTCGTTGGTCGGCCCTACAATGTACAATTAGCTCAATGTTGTCCAGCATAGTTAGCCGTATGGGGTATGCCACTCAGAGCTTTTGTACGTTGATGTATAAACAACGCTGTCTGTCTCTTCGTAAGTCGGCCCTACAATGTACAATTAGCTCAATGTTGTCCCACCTAGCTAGCCGTATGGGGTATGCCACTCAGAGCTTTTGTACGTTGATGTATAAACAACGCTGTCTGTCTCTTGGTAGGTCGGCACTACAATGTACAATTAGCTCAATGTTGTCCAGCATAGTTAGTCGTATGGGGTATTCCCCTCAGGACTCTTGTATGTTGATGTATAAACAACGCTGTCTGTCTCTTCGTTGGTCGGCCCTACAATGTACAATTAGCTCAATGTTGTCCAGCATAGGTAGCTATATGGGGTATTTCCCTCGGGGCTTTTGTATGTTGATGTATCACAACGCTGTCTGTCTCTTCGTTGGTCGGGCTTATAATGTATAGTTAGCTTAATGTTGTCCAGCATAGTTAGTCGTATGGGGTATTTCCCTCAGGACTCTTGTATGTTGATGTATAAACAACGCTGTCTGTCTCTACGTAGGTTGGCCCTACAATGTACAATTAGCTCAATGTTGTCCAGCATAGTTAGCCGTATGGGGTATTCCCCTCAGGGATCTTGTATGTTGATGTATAAACAACGCTGTCTGTCTCTTCGTTGGTCGGCCCTACAATGTACAATTAGCTCAATGTTGTCCAGCATAGTTAGCCGTATGGGGTATTCCCCTCAGGACTCTTGTATGTTGATGTATAAACAACGCTGTCTGTCTCTTTGTTGGTCGGCCCTACAATGTACAATTAGCTCAATGTTGTCCAGCATAGGTAGCCGTATGGGGTATTTCCCTCGGGGCTTTTGTATGTTGATGTATAAACAACGCTGTCTGTCTCTTCGTTGGTCGGCCCTACCATGTACAATTAGCTCAATGTTTTCCAGCATAGTTAGCCGTATGGGGTATTCCCCTCGGGGCTCGTGTATGTTGATGTATAAACAACGCTGTCTCTTCGTTGGTCGGCCCTACAATGTACAATTAGCTCAATGTTGTCCAGCATAGTTAGCCGTATGGGGTATTCCCCGCGGGACATTTATATGGTGATGTATAAACAACGCTGGGTGTCTCTTCGTTGGTCGGCCCTACAATGTACAATTAGCTCAATGTTGTCCAGCATAGTTAGCCGTATGGGGTATTCCCTTCAGGGCTCTTGTATGTTGATGTATAAACAACGCTGGATGTCTCTTCGTTGGTTGGCCCTACAATGTACAATTAGCTCAATGTTGTCCAGCATAGTTAGCCGTATGGGGTATTCCCTTCAGGGCTCTTGTATGTTGATGTATAAACAACGCTGGATGTCTCTTCGTTGGTTGGCCCTACAATGTACAATTAGCTCAATGTTGTCCAGCATAGTTAGCAGTATGGGTTATTCCCCTCAGGGCTCTTGTATGGTGATGTATCAACAACGCTGTCTATCTCTTCGTTGGTCGGCCCTACTATGTACAATTAGCTCAATGTTGTCCAGCATAGCTAGCCGTATGGGATATTTCCCTCGGGACTTTTATATGGTGATGTATAAACAACGCTGGGTGTCTCTTCGTTGGTCGGCCCTACAATGTACAATTAGCTCAATGTTGTCCAGCATAGTTAGCCGTATGGGGTATTCCCCTCAGGGCCCTTGTATGGTGAGGTAGAAACAACGCTGTCTTTTTCTTCGTAGGTCGGCCCTACAATGTACAATCAGCTTAAGGTTGTCCAGCATAGGTAGCCGTATGGGGTATTTCCCTCAGGGCTCTTGTATGTTGATGTATAAACAACGCTGTCTGTCTCTTCGTTGGTCGGCCCTACAATGTACAATTAGCTCAATGTTGTCCAGCATAGTTAGCCGTATGGGGTATTCCCCTCAGGGCTCTTGTATGTTGATGTATAAACAACGCTGTCTGTCTCTTCGTTGGTCGGCCCTACAATGTACAATTAGCTCAATGTTGTCCAGCATAGTTAGCCGTATGGGGTATTCCCCTCAGGGCTCTTGTATGTTGATGTATAAACAACGCTGTCTGTCTCTTCGTTGGTCGGCCCTACAATGTACAATTAGCTCAATGTTTTCCAGCATAGTTAGCCGTATGGGGTATTCCCCTCGGGGCTTTTGTATGTTGATGTATAAACAACGCTGTCTGTCTCTTCGTTGGTTGGCCCTACCATTTACAATAAGCTCAATGTTGTCCAGCATAGTTAGCCGTATGGGGTATTCCCCTCGGGACTTTTGTATTTTGATGTATCAACAACGCTTACTGTCTCTTCGTTGGTCGGCCCTACAATGTACAATTAGCTCAATGTTGTCCAGCATAGTTAGCCGTATGGAGTATTCCCATCGGGGCTCTTGTATGTTGATGTATAAACAACGCTGGGTGTATCTTCGTTGGTCGGTCCTACAATGTACAATTAGCTCAATGTTGTCCAGCATAGTTAGCCGTATAGAATATTCCCCTCAGGGCTCTTGTATGTTGATGTATAAACAACGCTGGGTGTCTCTTCGTTGGTCGGCCCTACAATGTACAATTAGCTCAATGTTGTCCAGCATAGTTAGCCTTATGTGGTATTCCCCTCAGGGCTCTTGTATGGTGATGTATAAACAACGCTGTTTGTCTCTTTGTTGGTCGGCCCTACAATGTTCAATTAGCTCAATGTTTCCAACAATAACAAAATATACATATTATATTTTAGATTTATTAGTTAACCTCCCTGAAAAACCTCAGTTCAATTCCTTAAAACATAATTTAAAAAAATTCTGAAAACGGAATTTTGTATGTTTTACAGCGATTTAGGTAAATATAATTACTTTTCCCGTTAATATAATATTGTTTATCGGATTTATTTATCTAAATAAATAAACATTTCCAATAATAATAAAGATATAACGAGGCTGTACAAGAAACCGCTATGCTAACGACTTCCGTATTTCAACCCCTTAGGGAACAATTAGGCAGATAATATGGACAAACGCTCGTCTTGCGTCTCGCGCTACTTCTTGATCACTGTTGCTGTAGTTGTTGCGGCGAATACTTAACAATATATTTTAGATTTATTGAACCACATCATTAATAATAATTTTATATAATTAAATTAATAATATTAATCTTAGTGTTAATACTTCTTAACATGGATGATATCCTTTATATTGTTGCTGTGCATAATGATTAGTTGTTTGTATTTGAACTATATTTACATCAGTCTATTTTTTCAACATTTAATTTCTATAATTTGCATTTCACGGTATTTTAACTTTAATAATCTTGAAAAAAAGTAAAATAAACTAAATTTTTAGAGCTATTTGATTTTACAGAAAAATCTTGCGTGTGCAAATTGCTAACTATTATTATTCTTATCTTTACATTTTTAAAAATCATTTGGTTGTCATATTATTTAGTGTAGCACAACTTTTCTAAACTAAGATGAGATAAACTTGGGAGTGTCTGTATTAGGCTTATACTTAGTCAAAACATTTTTTCTCCAATAAAACCCCTTTGACTACTGTCCCTTAGGTTAGTTGTCTAATTGTTGATCAAAATAGCATCTGGTATGGTTCATATCAAGAACCTGAAAAAATATTATATATTTAAAATAAAATATCACTCTTATTTTATATTACAGAAAACATAACAGCATAACAACGAAAGTTCATAATCTGTACCAAACATACTAAATAACAAGACATAATGAATGAAACATGCACCCTTTAGTATTTCCTTTTCGACAGTTTTCAACAAAATGTTTCTAAATATACTTACTTGTGCCAGTAATTACCAAATTATTCTATAACATTTTTACTATCCTTAGGCCTTTTAATTATCACGGTTCAAAGTGTTTCAATAACATTTCAGCTTTTAAAATTATCGTCAGCTTTACTCAAAATGTTTTTCCCATAAGTTGACATATAAAAGGGTTAAACAACAGGGTAGAGTCAATTAGTACGTACTCCCGTGTCTTCTGGATTAATTTTATGATATTGTAATCAAAGTATTATTATGTTTACATTTTGTTAAGTAAAATCTGTAGCAGATAAATATTATTGAAAGTTTGTATGAATTTAAATTAAATAATGATCAATGTAACTTTGTAATGAAAAATTAATTCCCAAAAAGGAATTGTATGTATCTTACCGAAAATGTGATCGCTTAGCGGAGTAAAAATAAATGGAGCTAATAGGCAGTTTATTTGGATTTTTTTCAGTAAAATACGAAATAAGTATTCTATACCATAATCGTGAAGGTCCACAAAGTTCACCCAGTAGGTAGTCGACGAACGTTGATGACATGCGTCTAGAGGCCTAGCACCGATAAAGGGAGATACATTGCGTTGCATCAGGACAGTTTCAATGGACCAATTACCATAGCAGGAGGCTGTGACCTGAGACCGCGGCTCGTGTGTGTGTGTCGGCGTGCGTGTGTGCGTGTGTGCGTGTGTGCGTGTGCGCGTGTGAGTGTTCCGTGACCGCCGCCGGCCCGATGCACCGGGCAGACCTGTTCCTCACTTACTCGTGCACAACTCACACTCATGTATACTTGTTGGCCAACCTTTGAAAAATTCTTATCAACCAAAAAAAGTTCAAAAAATCTCATAAAAGAGTATGCAGGTTGCAGCTGTGTGGGACGGTGAAAGTAGGCATTTCGACAATAAACTATTTTTATTTTGACCATATATACCAAGTTTCCATCAACATCTGTCAATAAATAAAGGAGTTTTGTCTATTCTCTATATAAATAACATGGGAAAAGATTTTGCAGGTTAGCTGCTATGATAAACACATGACTATGGTTTTAAGCATAAATGGATGGATTTCATGCAAAATTATAGATTGATATATGAAATATTAGTTTTTCCTTATCCTCCATAAGATTAACATTGAACCCCCCACACATTGTACTGTGTTTGGATTTTTAATATCTCGGTAACCGTTGGTGATAAAGAACAACTTTCAAGAACTAAATTATTTAGTTTTTAGCGAATTTCCCATAGGGAAGAAGCTATTACCGTAGGTCTCATGGCGAGACTTAAGCCCGGGACCATGTTATTTTTTCTTCTTTAGGTGCCCAGAGTCCAAAAACAATAGTCATTAAAATTTATATATATATATATATATATATATCTTTCCCCATATTAATCATATAGTGAATATACAAACTCCTTTATTTATGGACAGATGTTGAGGAAAGTTGATATAAATGCTAAAAAAATTAATTGTTTACGCTAGAAGCATCTACTTTCAGCATTCCTCACAGCAGCAAACCTGCATACTCTATCCCATGTTAATCTATGGAGAGTAGGCAAATAATACTCATATTTATTGACAGATAATGATCAAACTATATTATTATTATTATGTTATTGATTAGGAAATTCGCTGAGTACGCAGGTCTGCTGCGACGGGGGTATTCGCTGATTCTAATGGTTTAAGATAAAATTTAAAAATGTTATTTAAAATTACATATGAAAACGCAAAAAAACAATTTTTGAGTACAAATCCCCCAAAATAGTAGCCCTATTAGTGAACATTCATAAAACAATATATATATATATTACGAACTCGACCGAGCTATTGCAAGAATACACGTTTCTACCAAATTTGGTCTCGATCGGACCTCTTTTACGAGAGATATCGTGTTCACAGACACACACACACACACACACACACACAAATATATATATATATATATATATATATATATATATATATAAATTTTAACGAATGTTGTTTTTGGCCCCTGGGCACCTAAAGACGAAAAATAACAGGGTACACAACAACAAACCCCGATAGTATGTAAACCACGATGGTTCGTCAACTTCGATAGTATGTACACCATGATTGTTCGTCAACCACCATAGTATGTAAACCACGATGGTTCGTCAACCCCGATAGTATGTAAACCACGATGGTTCGTCAACCCCGATTGTATGCAAACCACGATGTCACGATGGTTCGTCAACCACGATAGTATGTAAACCACGATGGTTCGTCAACCCCGATAGTATGTAAACCACGATGGTTCGTCAACCACGATAGTATGTAAACCACGATGGTTCGTCAACCCCGATAGTATGTAAACCACGATGGTTCGTCAACCCCGATAGTATGTAAACCACGATGGTTCGTCAACCCCGATAGTATGTAAACCACGATAGTTTATCACCCCAATAGTATGTAAACCACGATGGTTCGTCAACCCCGATAGTATGTAAACCACGATGCCACTATGATTCGTCAACCCTGATAGTATATAAACCACGACGGTTCGTCATCCCTAATATAATGTAAACCACGATGCCACGATAGTTCGTCAACCCCGATAGTATGTAAACCACGATGGTTCGTCAACCACCATAGTATGTAAACCACGATGGTTCGTCAACCCCGATAGTATGTAAACTACGATGGTTGGTCAACCCCGATAGTATGTAAACGTCGATGGTTCGTCAACCCTGATAGTATGTAAACTTCGATGGTTCGTCAACCCCGATTGTATGTAAACCACGATGGTTCGCCAACCCTGATAGTATGTAAACCACGATAGTTCGTCAACCCTGATAGTATGTAAACAACGATGGTTCGTCAAACCCGATAGTATGTAAGCCACCATGGTTCGTCAACCCCGATAGTACGTTTACTACGATAGTTAGTAGCCTCGTTTGTACGTATATCTTGATAGATCGTCAACCCCGCTAGTACGTTAACCCTGATAGTACGTTAACCACGATAGTTTTTAACCTCGATGACGTGTATCGTGATAGTTTGCCAATCCCGATAGTACGTATTTGCGATTGCGCGTAAACCTCGATGGTTCGTAAACCCTAATGTTACTAGAGGCCCTGGGTGCGGGCGAGACTATGAAACAGTCGTTATTATAGTTGTTCGCCTATAAATGCAGATTGGCAGCACGCCTGCGCTATTAGAGTGATGAAGGGTGCCTCGAGCACACGCGAATTTACCATCAGGCCCAATGACAAAACGTCCTAGGCTCATCACCTAAGTGCCTCATTTCAGACCAAATTTGAGAGCCGCGGAATAAATTAATACGCCCTAAAATTATAAACTTCAGATTAATAGAAGGGTTTAAGTCAAAAACTCCGAAATCAGCGGCTAAAAGGTTCGAATCCCCTGATAATTAGTGGTGCGGCGGCCCCCTAGTGTTGCGAGGGTGGGACGAGGAAGGGGGAACAGATGGCCCTCAGGCAGCTGTTGTACCACCTGTTTTCGAACAGCTGATTCCAACCGACAAAAAACCGTGGTTCCTGACCTGATTCAAGGAATTTGAGGCATCCCACTTCGGGTTCGTGGTAACCATTAGGATCCCGTCAGATTTTGTGCAATTTGACGCGAAACGACCAAATGAACGTGGAACGAGCTTCGTGCCTGCAAATCTGGAAGTGTGGAACTCGAGGCGAAAACGTACGTAATCTCAAACTTCCGCTATCCATGAGATATTATATACCTAGTGAGATAACCAGGGTTTTGTTTTCTTTGTGAAGACTTTTGGAATGTTTAATAATGATTAAATGATTTTCATACTAGTTGGTATTTAAATCCAATTTTCACTAATATCCTAAATATTTTAAGACGTAAAAACATAATAAAATTAACGTCGTGGTTGATTAACGTCTTAGTTACAACGTACACTGTCTTTAATTTAATTCTTTTTTTTGATTATGAATACACAAAACTTGAGAATAAACAATGACCAACCTCTAAAATAAAGGATATAATTAATTGCTTTGATTTTATAAACAGTTTAGAAGTGTTGGTCTTTGAGTATGACTTAGTTTAAATGATAGCATTAAAAATCTAAAGCGAGCACAAGGCCAGGATGGGACCAAGAACTCGGGACACGGCCAGTAATCCTGACAGTTGCAGCGCTCAAACGGGTCTCATCGTGCGGAAATGAAGCAAAGAGTAACCCTTCCAGGACGAGGGATAATCCTGTTACTATTATTATGTCCTGGACCGGGACAAACAAGGGTTGGGGACGGGTGGCGGGGGAGATAACGAGTCGACTGCGCAGCGCGCGCTCAATGGTGTGGACCTACACCGTGAGCTAGCTACACCTTCACCTAAATGGTGTAAATGGAGTATCTACGCCTCGAGCTAGCTACACATACGTAGCTCAATGGTGCGGACTTACGCAATGAGCCAGCCACACCTACCGATAAGCTCAATGGTGCGAACCTACGCCGGTAGCTAGCTACACCTAGAACTCAATGTTGCGGACTTACGCCGTGAGCTAGCTAAACCTACGTATAGCTCAATGGTGCGGATCTACGCAGTGAGCTAGCTACACCTATAGCTCAATGGTGCGGACCAACGCCGGAAGCCAGCTACACCTATAGTAAAATTGTGTGGATCTACACCTTGAGCTAGCTACACCTACGTATAGCTGTATGGTGCGGACCTAGGCAGTGAGTCAGCTTCACCTATCGATTAGCTCAATGGTGCGAAACTACGCCGGGAGCTAGCTACACCTATGGTTCAATGGTGTGGACCTATGCAGTGAGCTTACACCTATAGTAAAATGGTTTGGACCTACGCCGGGAATTAGCTACACCTATAGCCTCAATGGTGTGGATCTTAGCCGTGAGCTTGCTACATCTATAGCTAAATGGTGCTAAAACGGATGATTCGTCTAATCACACTATCTTTAAAAACATTAAGTATTTTCAACTCAGAGTAGATTATTTGTTGATCTTTATGCATAAGATTTTTAAACCAGAAATTTAATTATAATAATTATCAATCCAGCATTCTTATAAAACTTTAAATAATCTCAATTTATAATCAATTACTCCTTCATTACAGTAAAAACGATATTGATTTCTCTCATCAAAGTGATCCTGGAACTTCAGCGAAATCGGAAGCTGATAAGTTTGTTAATTAATTTGCGAACATGATCAATTTCGTCTCTATTGTAATCACAAACCGTTTTATTGAGTTTCAATCAAAGCGGACAAACAATATCTGCCTTACACCTCATTATATTCGCAAGTAACAGAATATTGAGTATTATTAGCAAAGGAATTGAATATCATTATTTCGTAAATAAGAATTTTGAAACTTGTTTTATGAAATCTTACCCTAGTTTACTATTATAACATAACCTATATTTTAGATCAATACTTTGTAAGTCTTAAACGCATTCTTGGGACCCTGAAATCAACGTGCATTTCCTGGGGAAGGGTAAAAATTGGCACGCTAATGCAGGGTCAGCTCGTGGGTTGATAAGTGGAAACTGAAGCCATATTAATCAAACCTAGCATACATATAAACACAATCATTTTTATCAGATACTTTTTCTACGCTTATTAATGTGTTCTTTCACTTCTTCTGCATTATCTACAGTAAATCTGTACATGACAAATTAAAAGTAGCAATTTTCACCGAAGTCTGAAAGGTATAAAAGGTATACCTACCTATAGGTAAAAGGTATACCTGAAATGTATACCTTGAAAAACCGATTAATATTTTTCATAATATAGAATATTTTCAGTTGCAAAATATTTATATAAATCAGATTATTTATACACTCTGTAAGACGGCTTAGAAAAAAACTAAGGGATCTACTAGAAGGTAAAGGTAGTGCATGGGGGAAAATAGTTTCAATCCTCCCTGATTGATCATTCCTGGCCTCATTCGTCTTCTTAATCCTAAATAATGACCGTGGTCAATTCAACCCTTCGCCAACCACAAAAATGTTTTTACTACATTTAGAAATGCCATAATTGTATTCGCTACAGTTCATAAGACATTGTAGTTATAGTGTTCTAAGGAAGACCACCGTAGCCTTGACAACTATTCAGTTATTGATTCAACTATTCTATCTATTGATTTAGTATTAAGTTGATTAAGTATGAACCACTATTGTACGTGGATACTAGTTATTCTATAAGACAAAAATGGTTTGTATTTACTTCCCTGTGGGAAGTGTAGCTCATGGATATGTCTAAAGGGAATGTTTTCAGTTAATCTAAACAGCTGTTCTTATTCTTTTATATTAAAAAATAAATACAATAGCTCTGATAGTTTCTATGGAAATCTGTTACATATTTTCCATTTAAAAATCACCAACACCCCCCCAAAGGTAAGACATAACTATGTTAAAAAGTTTTTTTTAGAATTATTAACGTGATGTGTATCAGACGGTAACGGCGCACGTCTGACTTGCAAATAGTCTGTGCATTAAAACATTTACGAAATTAAAGCCCCAACTCAATGTCACCACGACCCAGATAAAGCCTCATTGCCAGGGCCTTAAAACTAACGTCTTGAAACTAACCACCTTCCATAACGCTACATTTTGTAGACTACAATGGTCCGTCCTACCAGGTCTGTATTGCTAGTCCGAGCTGGGATTACGATAAAGGGTAAAGTGGAGCCAAACACATGTTTCTGGGGAAACAAATGAGACTAACCAGTGTGGACCATTTGTGACCGAGTAACCGCTCCCTCGCGTATACATCAGACAGATACAGACTGAGCAGTGTGGACCAGTTGCGACTGAGGTAACCAGTACCTGTATCGGAACCGGTGCCGGCCCCGCTCGCTCGCGTATACATCAGACAGATACAGACTGAGCAGTGTGGACCAGTTGCGACTGAGGTAACCAGTACCTGTATCGGAACCGGTGCCGGCCCCGCTCGCTCGCGTATACATCAGACAGATACAGACTGAGCAGTGTGGACCAGTTGCGACTGAGGTAACCAGTACCTGTATCGGAACCGGTGCCGGCCCCGCTCGCTCGCGTATACATCAGACAGATACAGACTGAGCAGTGTGGACCAGTTGCGACTGAGGTAACCAGTACCTGTATCGGAACCGGTGCCGGCCCCGCTCGCTCGCGTATACATCAGACAGATACAGACTGAGCAGTGTGGACCAGTTGCGACTGAGGTAACCAGTACCTGTATCGGAACCGGTGCCGGCCCCGCTCGCTCGCGTATACATCAGACAGATACAGACTGAGCAGTGTGGACCAGTTGCGACTGAGGTAACCAGTACCTGTATCGGAACCGGTGCCGGCCCCGCTCGCTCGCGTATACATCAGACAGATACAGACTGAGCAGTGTGGACCAGTTGCGACTGAGGTAACCAGTACCTGTATCGGAACCGGTGCCGGCCCCGCTCGCTCGCGTATACATCAGACAGATACAGACTGAGCAGTGTGGACCAGTTGCGACTGAGGTAACCAGTACCTGTATCGGAACCGGTGCCGGCCCCGCTCGCTCGCGTATACATCAGACAGATACAGACTGAGCAGTGTGGACCAGTTGCGACTGAGGTAACCAGTACCTGTATCGGAACCGGTGCCGGCCCCGCTCGCTCGCGTATACATCAGACAGATACAGACTGAGCAGTGTGGACCAGTTGCGACTGAGGTAACCAGTACCTGTATCGGAACCGGTGCCGGCCCCGCTCGCTCGCGTATACATCAGACAGATACAGACTGAGCAGTGTGGACCAGTTGCGACTGAGGTAACCAGTACCTGTATCGGAACCGGTGCCGGCCCCGCTCGCTCGCGTATACATCAGACAGATACAGACTGAGCAGTGTGGACCAGTTGCGACTGAGGTAACCAGTACCTGTATCGGAACCGGTGCCGGCCCCGCTCGCTCGCGTATACATCAGACAGATACAGACTGAGCAGTGTGGACCAGTTGCGACTGAGGTAACCAGTACCTGTATCGGAACCGGTGCCGGCCCCGCTCGCTCGCGTATACATCAGACAGATACAGACTGAGCAGTGTGGACCAGTTGCGACTGAGGTAACCAGTACCTGTATCGGAACCGGTGCCGGCCCCGCTCGCTCGCGTATACATCAGACAGATACAGACTGAGCAGTGTGGACCAGTTGCGACTGAGGTAACCAGTACCTGTATCGGAACCGGTGCCGGCCCCGCTCGCTCGCGTATACATCAGACAGATACAGACTGAGCAGTGTGGACCAGTTGCGACTGAGGTAACCAGTACCTGTATCGGAACCGGTGCCGGCCCCGCTCGCTCGCGTATACATCAGACAGATACAGACTGAGCAGTGTGGACCAGTTGCGACTGAGGTAACCAGTACCTGTATCGGAACCGGTGCCGGCCCCGCTCGCTCGCGTATACATCAGACAGATACAGACTGAGCAGTGTGGACCAGTTGCGACTGAGGTAACCAGTACCTGTATCGGAACCGGTGCCGGCCCCGCTCGCTCGCGTATACATCAGACAGATACAGACTGAGCAGTGTGGACCAGTTGCGACTGAGGTAACCAGTACCTGTATCGGAACCGGTGCCGGCCCCGCTCGCTCGCGTATACATCAGACAGATACAGACTGAGCAGTGTGGACCAGTTGCGACTGAGGTAACCAGTACCTGTATCGGAACCGGTGCCGGCCCCGCTCGCTCGCGTATACATCAGACAGATACAGACTGAGCAGTGTGGACCAGTTGCGACTGAGGTAACCAGTACCTGTATCGGAACCGGTGCCGGCCCCGCTCCCTCGCGTATACATCAGACAGATACAGACTGAGCAGTGTGGACCAGTTGCGACTGAGGTAACCAGTACCTGTATCGGAACCGGTGCCGGCCCCGCTCGCTCGCGTATACATCAGACAGATACAGACTGAGCAGTGTGGACCAGTTGCGACTGAGGTAACCAGTACCTGTATCGGAACCGGTGCCGGCCCCGCTCGCTCGCGTATACATCAGACAGATACAGACTGAGCAGTGTGGACCAGTTGCGACTGAGGTAACCAGTACCTGTATCGGAACCGGTGCCGGCCCCGCTCGCTCGCGTATACATCAGACAGATACAGACTGAGCAGTGTGGACCAGTTGCGACTGAGGTAACCAGTACCTGTATCGGAACCGGTGCCGGCCCCGCTCGCTCGCGTATACATCAGACAGATACAGACTGAGCAGTGTGGACCAGTTGCGACTGAGGTAACCAGTACCTGTATCGGAACCGGTGCCGGCCCCGCTCGCTCGCGTGACGGGCTCCTGGTCTTACGTTCGCGTCCGCGCCTGATTTATTAAGGCGAGGGACTCGTTCTCCTCTTTTACTTATTGCTTTTAAGCTTCACGTTCCGGCCGCTTTGACAAGTCGAACAACGTTATGACCCCAGCCTCTCTCCAAACATATGCGGTAGCAAATGAACTATACAATTACTTGGTATCCCACAGTATTTAAATGTTTTTTATTAAAAATTGAATGTTTGTGTTTGATTTTCCACTTTTATACTAACAAATCGGTTTCAATTGAATTCAAATGAGGACGCAAGATGTTTCTGGAGTTTTTGATTACGTTTTAAATATAATCGGGTTTTATTGTTCTAGTACGCGATATATTGGCTATATTAGCTATATTGCTAAAATCTTAACATTGGTTATTAATTAATAATATCTCTCTATATAAAATTGAATGTATGTATGTATGTATGTCCTTTATGCGTTGCCAAACTACTCATCCGATGACCATGAAATTTTAGGAAGTTGCTCTACATGTGTCCGGGAAGGTTTTAGTGAAAAAAAGTTTAAAAACCCCTATAAGTTTCCATTTTATGGCGTTTTAAATTTTAATGTTAACCTTATGGAGAGTAAGTTTGATTACAAACTGTCTACAATGAAAACATTTGATTTCTTAGCTACATCTGATTGGTTTACTTTCCATTAGTTTTACCATCCAATGCCATCTGGATCATTCATTAATGTAAAACTATGAAGTAAATATGTACTGTAAAAAATTAACAGTTTTATTCACTACGTTAATAGTTTACGGTTTTGGGGGATTATGCATTTATATTTTCATTTTCTGTCTGATTAAAATCACGTGTTTATATGATAATTAAAATGTTTATATTATTACGTTTATTATAATAATCAGCTGTTGTATATCTTTCCTATAAAAGCCGTATTACAGTTAGGTTTCGTTTGGGTTTGGATTGGATTCGAAAATTGTGAATTAATCCACTCAGATTTATTTGTTTTATGGGGATGTTATTAATATGTTTTATTGTTTTGTTATTGTTATTCACTATGCCGCGACCCAGAATAAATAGCCTTTCACAATGAAGCCGTATTGCTATTCGACTTCAAACATGGCCAATCTTAAAGTTAACCTGTGTTTACTGTCAGGCGTTACGAAGTTCGCCGGGTCAGCTAGTGAGATATAAATTATTATTGTTGTTATTTACAACGATTCAAGTCCTTTATTTCAAAAGATTTGGCCTTTATTTATTTATTTTTAAAAAGCTATAAGCTGAAGGTAAAATGTTATAACCTTGAACAAACGATTACTGTATAAATTATTAATCATGTTTTATTACATATAGTCAGATATTTTACGCATTACTATTTTATTTTCAAAGTGTAATTTATTTAATAACATATCCTTCTCGGTTTATTATTTTTGCAATCCATAATACTTTTTTGTCAAACTGAACTTACGAAATTTCAAATTAACAGCACCATTTATTTTACCTAGTTTTATACTGACAAAAATAGTAACATTTAAAATTTATAGCACCTATATTGAAAGACTCATATATGGCCAATTAGAACATGGAACAAGGACTTTTATTCCATTAAAAGTTAAATTAAATTTATAAAACGTCTAGAATATTTGTTTCAGAACGATTCTAAGTACAATTCCACTATGAAATTAGAAACATTGCCCACGGTGACTACTTTATAAATGAGGGTATCAGGTTAAACTCAGGTTCCCACACACTGTTCAATGATAACGCTATCGAAAAGCCAACAATGGCTATTTAATAATGTGTAAATAAATAGGTTGTTCTACATTTGTTGTGAAAATAATACTATTATGATATTCCAATTCCCTAGTGACAAAGATAGCAATGGTTTCCTTGCAATGGTGACAAGTAGCCTAGTGTTGATTATTCACACATTTTGCTGTTGATAACATTACTGGTTCATCACGGAAAAAGCTTGTTAATTAACAATGATTATTTGTTACTTCGCTCAGTAAAAGTTTCAATATTACAAAGTGAGTAGAAATATAACAACAATAGTTAAAACCGGAAAATTGGCTGTAAAGATCAGATAGTAGATCTACTGGGACTACAAACGACGGCAGCGGCAGCACCGATTATGTAAATATAACAACAATAGTTAAAACCGGAAAATTGGCTGTAAAGATCAGATAGTAGATCTACTGGGACTACAAACGACGGCAGCGGCAGCACCGATTATGTAAATATAACAACAATAGTTAAAACCGGAAAATTGGCTGTAAAGATCAGATAGTAGATCTACTGGGACTACGAACGACGGCAGCGGCAGCACCGATTATGCAAATATAACAACAATAGTTTCCATCGGAACCTCAGATAGTAGATCTACTGGGACTACGAACGACGGCAGTGGCAGCACCGATTGTGTAAATATAACAACAATAGTTAAAACCGGAAAATTGGCAGTAAAGATCAGATAGTAGATCTACTGGGACTACGAACGACGGCAGCGGCAGCACCGATTATGCAAATATAACAACAATAGTTTCCATCGGAACCTCAGATAGTAGATCTACTGGGACTACGAACGACGGCAGCGGCAGCACCGATTGTGTAAATATAACAACAATAGTTTCCATCGGAACCTCAGATAGTAGATCTACTGGGACTACGAACGACGGCAGAGGCAGCACCGATTGTGCAAATATAACAACAATAGTTTCCATCGGAACCTCAGATAGTAGATCTACTGGGACTACGAACGACGGCAGAGGCAGCACCGATTGTGCAAATATAACAACAATAGTTTCCATCGGAACCTCAGATAGTAGATCTACTGGGACTACGAACGACGGCAGCGGCAGCACCGATTGTGCAAATATAACAACAATAGTTGCCATCGGAACATTGGCTGTGAAGCTCAGATAGTAGATCTACTAGGACTACGATCGACGGCATCAGCAGCGCCAATCAACTTTCATGTATGAGGCATTACAATTTCAACAGTAATTTGATGGCTAAACTACTTACTCAAGTCTCTCCTACAATTTGTAGCATTTTTCAAATGATGTGAAACTCCAAGTGTTACAAGAACTCTATCAATACTCAGTAAAGTTACTATTCAATTGTAATTGATTCCTATGAGCACAATTTTGTCTTTAGAAAAGATGAATTTAGTAAGTTACAGCTCAACAGTCTCTTAACAATTTATAAAGATACTACCACGACTGGCGATTTATTATACATTTTCTCTTCAAATGTTGGTATAAAGCGGTATCCTTTGGAAGTGATCATTGGGCCGTGATAAGCCATAGTATTTAAGTTACGATATTTAAGATTTATCATCTATACTGCGAGGAGAAATATTTTTTCACTTCATTCCTACCAATTGTTGATAACCAAAGGTTAACTTTTTTTTTGTAGGTGATAAAACTGCAAAGGTGCAGATTTTTGAGGTGGTCAGGAAGTTTTGAATAAACAAAGTTGATAATGTAATGTGACGATGTTGCGGTGATGGTTTTAATCAATTTAGGTGGGTTTATTCCAATATTTGCAGATGTCCGAGTTAGATATGGGTGAGTAATTTCCTCAAATAGGCTGTTTCTGTTTTTAAATATGTAAGAGATTAAGGTTCGGATGTAAAGTTGGGGAATATTAAAAACTTTAAATTCATCAAAGATTAAATCCGTGGGATAAAAACGATTTTTTTGCAGGGCTGCTTTAATTATAGATTTTTGTGTAATTTCTAGCGGGGAAAGGATACTCTGGTAGCAGCCACCCCAGGCTATGATTCCATATTGCAACAAGGACTGTATATATGCATGGTAGACTGCCCGTAAGAGGTCAGGAGCAAGAATGTTATTAAGTGATGAAAAAATGAAGATGAATTTTCTTAATTTATTGTTTAGATATTCAATATGGTAGGTCCACTTCAAGCGATTATCAAATATAACCCCCAAATATTTAAAATGGGACACAACCTCCACTCGCTCACAGGACGTACACACTCGCTGGCCATCACATGAGTGCAAGCGCAACTCGATGTTGGGAGGATCGTGGTCGGCCCGTAAAGAGATTGGCAAACATTTTGTCTTTGACAAATTTATAGTGAGCCGACTTTGATCAAACCAACGCTTGACCGTGAGCAGGCCCCGCTCCGCCAGACGGAACACCCCCTCCCAGCTGTCACCTTCGAACAACAATGCAGTGTCGTCCGCATAAAGGAAGATCCGTCCATTTGTTAGTCTTAATCTTCCAAGATTATTAATGTATAACAAAAAGAGTAAGGGACCAAGCGAACTTCCTTGCAAAACTCCGTAGTCAATCTTATTAGTAGAACTGACGTGTCCATTAATTGAAACAATTTGAAACCGATTACTTAGATAAGACCTGAACCAATTTAGTGACATACCTCTTAACCCAATGTGTTCAAGCTTTTTTAATAATAGTTCTCTATCTACAGTGTCAAATGCTTTGGCTAAATCGATAAAAATCAGAAGAGGTTTCTTATTGCGTTCAATTGATAAGTGGATATTTTTTGTCAACAAAAAAAGGTCATCATTCAGATTCTTATCATTCCGAAATCCAAACTGGTTACTGAATAAAACTTTGTTTTTGACCAAAAAGTTTTCAAGTTGTATTCTAACAATTTTTTCGAGTAGTTTAGATATAACGCTTGCCAGAGTGATAGGTCTAAAACTAACACATTGATCTTTGGGGGGGGTGGTGGCTTTGGGGGTTTGAGGCTTTGGGGTTGGGGGGTGGGTTGGGGGGGGTGGGGGGGGTTGGTGGTGGTTGGGGTTTGGGTTGGGGGGGGGTGTGGGGGGTCTGGTTGGGGGGGGTGGGGGGTGGGGGGTGGGGGTTGGGGGTTGGGTGGTTGGTTGTCTTTGGGTTGGGGGGGGTGGTGGGTTTGGGGTTGGAGGGTTTGGGGTGGGTTTGGGGGGGTGGGGGTGGGGGAGGGGGGGGGGGGGGGGGGGGGGGGTTGGGGTGGTGGCGCGCCCCCTTTGTAAATTGGAATAACTTTCCCTACAATGATACAAAAGACAAAACAACACCAACAAATATAGGTCAATATGGTGAACTGTTGAAGTGTTACGATATTGTCAACAGAAATTGTTTATACAAAGTCCTAAATATTAATAAACTTCACGTTCATGCAACTTCATTCATAAACTTCATATTCAAACTTATTTATATAGATTATAAATTGAAAGTTACAAGTCTTATCTGATTTCAAAGAAATATAAATCGTTAATTCTTTCCTCAAGAAGTTAAGTATGGGTTTAAAAATAAGATCAATAGAATTCATAATATTGTACCTTTAAACATATTTTAAACTTAACAACAGACAGTACTTAGACGGTTAGTAATCACACACTTGAAAGGAATTGGGTATCAGGCGTTGTGCTTTGTTATTCTTCGTCTGTCTTCGCCCGCCGCCTTCCCTCTCGCCCTTCTCTTGCGCGCTTTCTCCCTCACCCTCAACCCCGCCTGGCACGAACGAAATCCCGGAAATCCCCACCAGGGAGAACAGCGGTTGCCAAAAGTCCGCACCACGGGTTGTGACACTTTTATAGCCCTCTGCGATGACGAATGGGATAGGCGAGGTTGCCAAAAGTCCTACACCCAAGATTAATTCGTATAACAATGGAGCCAAGGTGGATAAGCCGCCGGTCCGCTATACCAGACCAATCAATGTCTTATCAATAATATCGTATTATCCGTCTATAATAGAATTAATTACAAAATATCACTGGGCTCGGGCGGTATGAGTTCTACTTTTGTATCGAGTCTGTTAACCCATAGCTCTGCTTGACACGTGCCAAGTACAGATCTGTAATCTACGTTGGCGGGCAGACTATCAGATCGCTCTATACACTCACATAGACTGAAGAGGAAAGTCTTCAAAAAAAGATGTTCAGGTAGTAGCCTAAGAGTTTTGATTAAAATAATATAAATAATTTTAACTTGGTGTATTTAGACTGTGTCGTCATCTTTCATAGCGAGATTACCAAACCGCAGTTGAACTTACAAATTTTATTATATACGTAATTCTACTTGAGCTAATCCGGTTTATCTAAAACTATTTACAGTACTGTTTTAATTTATTGGGGTCTAGGACTTTTGGCAACCTCGCCTATCCCATTCGTTATCGTAGGGGGCTATAAAAATGTCACAACTCGTGGTCAAGACTTTTTTAAACCGCTGTTCTCCCTGGTGGGGATTTCAGGGATTTCGTTCGTGCCGGGCGGGGTTGAGGGTGAGGGAGAAAGCGCAAGCGACATACGAAGAATAACAAAGTACAACGCATGATACCCAATTCCTTTCAAGTGTGAGATTACTAAACGTCTAAGAACTGTCTGTTGTTAAGTTTGAACCATGTTTAGAGGTACAATATTATGAATTGTATCGGTCTTATTTTTAACCCATAAATAACTTCTTGAGGAAAGAATTAACTATAGATATTTCTTTGATATCAGATAGATTTGTAGCTTTCAATTTATAACACTGTAATAATATTATAACCAAAATAAAGATATTCACAATGTGCAGAATTAATTAAACAAAAGATACTGCCACACTTTGTTTAAGTTTTTACAAATACAATTGGTATAATACATTTTAAAAAGCGGGCTTTATATATAAATTTCTCAGTATATTTTATTAAAAAATTATTAATGTGGTCACAAACCTATCAGTCATAAGTTGAATTTAAATTCTCAGCTAGGTGCAAAAAGGGTCCTATACAAGTGCATAACAAATTATTATTAAAACCTTAAAATTCTAAAATTCTAAATACAAATACTGGAGAGAGAATAAATACAGTGGAGAGATGAAATCATCTGTTACAATTTTGTACAATACGTTATGTTGTTACAATAAGATTTGTATATCAACTGCCCCTTGCCATCTGGCTCTTACATCTCCTGATTTCGGTGATACCGGCGAGAGGGAGGAACTTTAAGGGATAAATTGTGGGATTAAACAATGAGGCAGGGATTTTTAAGGAGAAAAGGGAGAATTTTTCGGATGAAACTGAGATTGCCAAAAGGCCGCGGTCGAGGGCTAATTAGGGTGCCGACCCTCGGTGGGGGCTGGGCAGTTGCCAAAAATCCGTTTCCCAATTTATTTAGTGATGTTAGTACTGCACATCTGTCAGATGCTTCTGAGATATCATCAGCTGTTTACGTGGTATGGTGTGTTTCTTAGCGACAAGACAATCGACCACACCCCAATATGCATAATAAAATGTATAATTAATTTCCATATCCTTGGTGTTATTGTGTACTCGTGTTACAATTTACGAGGAGCTCGCGCGGTGTCGGATTGCCTTCACATTGCTGTAACGCACATGACCGTATCGGCTAACATGCGGAAACCGGCGAAACGAGCTAAGGCTCTTACGGGAGAGAGACCACCCGGGGCCTCCGAGGCGCCGAGCAGACCCACATCTGTCGGGGTGGAGCCCTACAGGTCGCGGATCTGGGACTTATCAGGGACCGATCAGCTCTAGCTAGGCCCTCTACGATCTTGTTTACCATCATTCTAATGTATGTGTCATGCACAGGCTATAATCAAGGCGCCTTTTAAGAGCTCACTCAATTTTTTCAAGCAAGTCCTTTGAAGAAAATATTAGGATGGTAATTTGAGAACTAAATTATGCTCATTTTTCTTGATTTGAGTGAAAAATATTCAGAAATATTTTAAATAGTAAAATTAAATACAAACATTTTATTACTTTTTTGTATTTCTTTATATTTTTCAAATTGGTTTGATGTGACCTATTATTTATTTTCTTTCCATCACGGGCTACTACCGTGGTAAGGTCTTCAATCGCCGAGTTTCCATGGTTTTTGTACCACTTACGGATAAGAGTAGAACTGTGCTTTGTAAAACTCCCATGATCTTATCTGCTGTTTCCGAAGTTTTTCAAGTGGAAGTCTGTGTTGTGAGAATAGCCTGGAGACGACGAAGCCATAGCGCACGAAGAAAGCTGTCTTGTAACTGAGTCGATCCAGCTGAAGACGTCGCAGGAACTGTGAAGGCTTAAGGCGATCTACTTTAAGGTGACTGGGACGGTGGCGAGGTCCTGTACTCCAGCTACTTGGAGGTCACGAATTGTGGATAGTTGTAAGAGATGGTCGGTGGATGTAATGTACTCTTGTGTGGATTAAAGTCCGCACTATTGAATACTACGTTAATCCGCAAAGACTATCCTCATAATTAGACCAATTCGTAATTCAGAGGCCGTGGTTCGGGTTCCACGTTAAACTTAGTTGCCATCGGCTGTTAATTAATTAATTATTAAGCTATTAATTATTAAGGAACATGTCAGCCTTAATCAGTAACAAGACTACAAGATCGCGCCACAATCATTCTACATTCATTCCTCATTCATACTTGGCTTAAAAACCTACCTGGGTAGGTCACCATTTCAGTTAAAAAGTATAAAAAAGTACTGGTGAACACACTGCTCTTCAGTAGCTGATAGTATTTCGATCAGGTGTGAGCAAAGTGTGGCGTACGTACCGTTCTGACGCAGGAGGATTCGTAATTACATCTTCCACTTCTGCCACATTCGAGCTATGCTATGTATTAGAAATGCGTGTCGTCGTTGGTACCCGAGACCCGATACCCGAGATAGCGAACTGGGATTTTGCCTGGAAAACCGCATACTTGGACGATCGGCCGCGACAGGATAAACGGATGCACTTTCATTGTTCGTCAGACGATCTAATGCGGTTGCCAGGTAAACATTTCCCTTTTTATGTATGGCCAATTTTCGTTGGATAGATAATAGATTCGTTCAGTTAGATAACACGAGATAAAAAATTTTGTAAATAATTTATCTAATGGGGTCACCACTGGATATTGTAAGTTGTAATTATATACACCAGAATCTCGCATAAAATGAAGTAATAAAAATTATAACTGAAATAAAGTCAGAACAAAATTTAGTTCTGACATTCTGATTTTGTTGATACAATTCACATTAATGTGAATTGTATCAACAAAATAATGTGACATTTCAACTAGAGGGCTAATGTATAAAAATAAACGAAACCATAATTAACAATTGGTTGCCATGGTGACTACTGAATAGTGACTTGCATCAACTATAGCTTTAATCACACGCAGTATTTATTGTGAACCAAAGCTGCTAAGTGAAATATAAGATTTGATGCTCTATTAGAGTAATAATCTGTCCTTGTGATGCAGAAGGCCATCGCATCGGACCACTTCATAACGGCAATAACAGAAATACGTAATACTTCGTTTTAGTAGTTTGCAGAATAAATAGCTATACCGTGAATGAATAGAAACGCAAAAGCGTTTCTCTTAAAACAAATAATTAAAACAATAAATTATTTAGTCACGCTCAGAAAATCACGTTGAGTGTTACAGATTTAATACCAAAAAATGTCTTGTGTTAAAAATAACTGTATTAAAAATGTAAAGTAGTGTATTAAGGGGATCCGCCAATATAAAGGGGGTGATCGACTTTTTTTAATATTATTTTTTATAAAGTACTTTAATCTGAATAAGAATCACAATTTTTGCAATTTTCTCAAAATATTTTTTAATACAAGAGGTACAAAAAAATTTTAAAAAGTGCATAGCTGAGAAAAGAGGAGCAGTAAAAAACTAGAAGGAAAAACAAGTTTTTCCTGTTCCAGGGTTTTAAAACTTATAAATGTAAAAAAAACTTAAACCCTGCAAGCCGTTTTCTTCAATTCGTGTTTTTACCATATTTTTGTAATGCGTAATTTTGATCAAATCTGTTATTACTGTACCTAATGTAATAAAATGTTCACCAGATATGTTTGATCAGTCTTGTGTATAAGTTTCTCAGTGTGAACAAATTAAATAATAAATTTCAATGTTTAAAATTTAATTTTTTTTCAATTGCGCAAGCATTATTGAAAACATCCCAATATCTTTATTGGGTTACCATGGTTTACATGCACCAAAATGTTCCTTGTAATCTTAGATTTAAAAATATACTAATTTAGCTTTTCCGATTGGTTTAATAATAAAAAAGTTTTTAACAGAAAATATAATTTTTAAAATTGTTATAAAATTTGAAAAACGCCCATAAATGTGATTTCTTTAACATGTAACTTTACTTATATCAAATCTTTCAATTAGCTTAGTAACCATAAAAAATCACTCATTATATCCAAAACACTTATATCCAATTAAAAAAGTTGAAGATAGTAACCTTAATATTAAACAATTAAAGTTTTGTTTGAAAAATTAATTTTAACATTCGTTATAGAAAAAAAAATACATTGAAATAGGATTAAAGGTTGGAAAAACTAAAATTGAAATATAACGAAGAAAACTAAATAAATATAACGAGGAGAAGCAAGTGAAGACGTGAGCGGGGATAGGTAACTGGGCGGTGAGGACCCTCGTCGACACTGCACGCCGAAAGTAGCTCTTCACTTCCTTTTAATTTAATTACAAGAACCGGTCCTTAAAAGAATAAAACACGCTCAAGAAGCAGACGTTACCGACGAACCCTTGCTCGTGCCGTGCTCATAGAACCAAGAACCGCAGACCCTTGCCTGTGCCGTACACATAGAACATGAACCGCAGACCCTTGCCTGTGCCGTACACATAGAACCATGAACCGCAGACCCTTGTCTGTGCCGTGCACATAGAACTATGAACCGCAGACCCTTGTCTGTGCCGTGCACATAGAACTATGAACCGCAGACCCTTGTCTGTGCCGTGCACATAGAACTATGAACCGCAGACCCTTGTCTGTGCCGTGCACATAGAACTATGAACCGCAGACCCTTGTCTGTGCCGTACACATAGAACCATGAACCGCAGACCCTTGTCTGTGCCGTACACATAGAACTATGAACCGCAGACCCTTGCCTGTGCCGTGCACATAGAACTATGAACCGCAGACCCTTGCCTGTGCCGTACACATAGAACCATGAACCGCAGACCCTTGCCTGTGCCGTACACATAGAACCATGAACCGCAGACCCTTGCCTGTGCTGTGCACATAGAACCAAGAACCGCAGACCCTTGCCTGTGCCGTACACATAGAACCATGAACCGCAGACCCTTGCCTGTGCCGTACACATAGAACCATGAACCGCAGACCCCTGCCTGTGCTGTGCACATAGAACCAAGAACCGAAGACCCTTGCCTGTGCCGTACACATAGAACCATGAACCGCAGACCCTTGCCTGTGCCGTACACATAGAACAAAGAACAAAGTACCTGTCCAAATGATTGTCAAGGATTTTTTATGTGAACAGTACAGGAGAAGTAACGTTGACAATTGTACTTTAGTAGACGGCAAACCTTTGGCTTCATGTAACATATTAAAAATCCTTGAGGTTACTTTTGATTCCCATCTTGATTTTTCCCAACATGTTCAATTTGTAAAAATGTAACTATTGAAGATCCTTTACAGGTTGAGCCATTTCTTGATAATATCTTTTAAAATAGAACTTGTCTGATCAACAATATTTTCTGCAATTAACTATGCTCTTCCTACATTTGCTTATTGCCTAATTCAGTAAGATAAGATACTCTTTTGCAGCACAGAGCACTATACGATTTTTCTTCGATATAAGGAAATTTGATCACATCAGTGGGTATAGGTTAAGTGCTAAGGTACCATCGATGATAGGCTGTTCCAATCTTCGGATAGTCAAACTTATTCATAAGATTCTCGAGTCCGGGGACCTACGCAGTACTCGACAGGATGGCCTATTACATTTGCCAAGAACATGATTAGAAGATTGGGAAAAAATGTTTTAGCTATTTTGGGCCACAGGAGTTCAATGCTTTGCCATCTACTATTAGAATCTTAAGTCATTATGTTTGTAAAAAAGGATAAGAAACATTTATGATAGCTATTGATCTTTTAGCGAATTCCCCGTAGGGAAGAAGCTATTACCATAGGTTTCATGGTAAGACTTAAGCCGGGGACCATGTTATTTTTTTGTCTTTAGGTGCCCAGAGACCAAAAACGAGTCGTTAAAATTTTTATATATATATACATATATATATATAAATAAATAAATATATATATATATATTCTTTATAAGTGCCAAATGACTAGTTCTATATATATACTATATATATTATATATATATATATATATATATATATATATATATATATATAATAGAAATAAAAGACATCATCAAAGAACTCAAAAACAACAGGGCACCGGGTGAAGATGGAATTATAGCGGAAATTTGGAAATTAAATGATAGGGAAATCACAGAGAAACTACACACGATAATTACAAGAATTTGGGACACAGAAACTATACCACAAGACTGGAAGTGTGCATTGATACATCCATTGCACAAGAAAGGAGACAAAACAGACCCGAACAACTACAGAGGAATCTTCCTACTACCAATTACATACAAGATACTATCGAAGGCACTACTCTACAGACTGGAGAAACAAGTGGACCACCAATTAGGAGAATATCAGGCAGGCTTCAGAAGAGGACGATCGTGTGCAGAACAGATCTGGAATCTCAGAACTATCCTCAGAATGAGACAAGCAAGGAACACGGTGATAACCTTTGTGGACTTTAAAAAGGCATATGACTCAATAGACAGACAAACATTGTTTAACACACTAAAAGAATACGGTCTTGATGGAAAAACCTTGAGACTCATACAACAGACACTAACAGACACCACAGCAAAAGTAAAATTCATGGGAGAAATATCAGAACCATTTGAGATCAAAACTGGTGTAAGACAAGGTGACGGGTTATCACCACTACTGTTCAATATTGTACTAGACAAGATCATAAAGGAGTGGGAAAAACATGTGAAAGGGATACAACTGGGGAGGAAGAGAGAAGTAAGAACATGGATAAAATGCCTAGCGTTTGCAGACGACCTAGCCGTACTCAGCAACAACAGAGAAGAAGCACAAGAAGCACTAGAGAAACTACACGAAATTGCAAAGAAAACTGGACTACAAATATCATACGAAAAAACACAATACATGGAAAAACAGAAGAACAACACCTCAAAAATGAAGACAAAATATGGAATAATAGAAAGAACAAAAACTTTCAAATACCTAGGGGAAATCATACAAGTAAACGGAACAAATAAGGAAGCCAACGCAGAAAGAACAATGAAATTACAGAAAGCATACAAACTGACATGGGCTCACTATAACAAGAGGAACATATCTATACAAGCAAAATTAAGACACTATGACACAGTGGTATTGCCAGAAGCACTATATGCAGCAGAAACAACAACAATAAAAGCTTCCAACATAAAAGAAACAGAGAAAATAGAGAGAAAGATACTAAGGAAAATATATGGCGCAGTCAAAAGGGAAAACATCTGGATCAAAAGACCGACAGAAGAACTATACATAGGCAGAGAAAAACTAACAGAAGTCATCAGGAAACGAAGAGTACAATTCTATGGACATATACTGAGAATGGATGACACAAGATTAACAAAGAAGATTTTTAACATAACCAAAGGCTCAACAATAGTGACATGGTTTCATGAAGTTGAAAACGACATCAAAGAATTGGGGATCAAAAGTAAAGACATACAAAACAGAGAAAGATTCAGGAACTTAATCAGGAAGACAAAATTAAAAGAACAAAAACAGACTGGAAAAAAATGGACAAAACAAAGGAAAGAAGAACACAGCACAGTAATGAAACAAATATGGCAAAGAAAGAAAGTACAAAGAAAACCGTAAAAAAGCTACTAAAACTAAACAGGGATACGAATGGAATGAACAGAAGCAAAACACAAAGAAATAATGAAGAGGTTTTGGGAAGAATGGAAAAGAATGCAAAATCATGAGAAAATTTAAGTCAAACACTGTCCTAGTGGCAACAATGTAGATAATAATAATAATAATAATATATATATATATGTCTGTGAACACGATAACTCTCGTAAAAATGGTCCGATCAAAACCAAATTTGGTAGGGACGTGTATTCCTAAATTTCCTCGGATGAATTCGTAGTCCAGACATATCGGCCAATGGGAACGGGTAGTTTGGGAGGGGTGTTGTACCCCAAAATTTTGTTTGCGTTTTCCCATGTAATTTTTAAAATTTTCAAACTTTATCTTTCACCATTAGAATTAGCTTAAATACTACAAAATTTAGTTCCTTAAAGTTTTTCTATATCTCTAACGGTTACGGAGATATTAAAAAATATAAACACAGTACGTTGTATTTTAGTGCTCCAATGTTAATATTATGAAGAATAAAGAATAATTAATGTTTCCCTTATTAACCAATATTTTTGAATGAAACTTGATATTCAGCTTCATGTGGTTGGGATCCAAACAATTATGCTGAAAAATCATAGTTTATGTGTTTATCATGACAGCTAACCTGCATACTATTTTCCCATGTTAATCGTATAGGTTATAGGTGAACTCTTTCATTTATGGACAAATGATGATGAAACTTGGTATAAATTGTCAAAACATAATTTAAGTTGTGCCGCTGTGGGGCAAGTTTGTCCCACAGCGGCAAACCTGCATACTCTTTCCCATGTTGATCTTAAGGAGAGTAGGCAAATAATACTCATATTTATTGACAGATAATGATAAAACTTGTCATATATTATTATTATGTTATCGTTATGGAAATTCACTGAGTACGCAGGTCTGCTGCGTCGGGGGTATTTTCTATGTTAGCCTACATTTCATTTAGTATAATTAGGCCTATACCTTTGTATGTACACTGACGTGAGTTGATATGCAAAACAGAGTTATACTTTGATGAGAAACGATCCTATTTATTATTTATTTATTTAACTAAATTAGCTTTAAGTTGCGTATTAAAATATAGAAGTATTTACCAAATATAATCGTAATCCATAACATTAAGCAGACGATAGCGGAAGGGATGAACGCGCCTGGAAGTTAATTATGCATTGGGCACAATGCTCGCTGCATATTACATGACAGTCTCTAAAAAACAAGAGTTGTGTCATTTACTTCCGTTGTAAGAAGCTTTCAAATATTTACGCCCAAGCCCCCTTACTGCCGAGCGTCTTACGTGGTGCGTAGGTGTACACATCTAAACTTAACGCATCAGCTGCGTTTGTGACAACCCGTTATTATGTTGATTTTGAACTTGATATTTTAAATTTCCCAATTTTAGCATTAGTTCAGGCTCAGTATTTGAAAATATTTTGGAGAATAAAAAACATTTATTTGTCATTGGCTTGTACATTTATTTTTACATATAATATTATATATTTTACAAATAATATTATAAAATAATATAACAGTTATACACTTGTAGAGCCATTTAAATTGGGTGAGTTAAATATGGAGTTAATTTGGGAAATTAATAATTATCCATAACCATGTATCAGCAAATAATATTTAATTGTAAATTTCTGTATGCATTAAAATCAATAAAATGATAACTGCCCTTTTATAAAATAATAAATTACACTAATCTTACTTGAAATGATTTTTAGGGGACTCTCTACAATACTGCACTAGATAAAAATCAAGAGTATTAGACAATAGGTAAAGCTTAGCATTAATCATTAGTTTTAATTATTGATTTTACTTGACAAAGATATGTTATGTTTCATACAAGTAGAAACTACAAGATAAAAATTACGTAAATCAAAGTTGAATGAACAGTAATGAATAATTAAGTTTGTGAGATTTACACAATACATGATGTTCAATAGTTTTACTTTAGATATATATTTGCAGGCAATTGTTCAATCATTATATTATATAAATAGAAAGAACCCTGTATATATATATATACAGATTAATACAAAAATCAATATTAGAAGAGTTTTCACTTTAAAATTACTTTTACAAAATATTTTTTTTTACTTTTATTTTTAGTGACACCATTTTAAAACAGTCAGAAGAAGGAACATGAAAACAATTTTAAAGCGAACTATACTAAAACCCTAAAATTGATTGGCAACTTTCAACAATTATTGTATAAAAGGTCAGTAATTTTTTCTTGACAATATAATTTAGACTACTATCAATAAATAACTATGTCATAACCAACATTTAATATTACACACAGAACACACATGGAACCAACATGTCATAGTATAATTGATAGTATTCTCAAGACAAAATGAAAACAATTTTAGCAAACTAAACTAAAACCCTAAAATGTGTTAACAACTTTCAACAATTTTATAAAAGGTCAGTATTTTTTGTAAACTTAAATTAGTTTACTCAACTATAATGCTATTAATAAATTACCTATTTCTTAACGTGGATATGTCATAACTCTGGGGGAAAGTATAGGTGATTTGTAAAATGGAAAATATGTAAAACGGTTACATATGTGATATACCAGACTAAAATTCAATACAATTATTGAATTTTTAATATAAACGAATACGAACAGCTGTTTATATGAACTGAAGACATTCCCTTTCAACATGTCCATGACCTAACCTATTTCCCACAGGGAAGTAAAAACAGATACATTTTTATGTAGCAAGTATAAGAAAATATACATAAATTTAAATGGAACAGAAGTAATTACAATTGTTTTAAGGTAGGCTAATTATATAGTGTCAATTACACAGACCACAGAAATGACAAAATTGTTCCTTACGAAGTACGGGTAAACAGCTAGTGTACTAATAAAATAATAATATATTCTTTGGGGCGTTATTAAATAATTAGCCTCAAAACAAATTAATACTAACTATATTAGTATATAGTCTACATAAAAAGATATAAAAATGATATAGTATATACTCTCATGTATTTTATTTATAAATATTTTATAGGACAAAAAAATATCCGCCCCAATTTGTACTTTGATAGAAGGAGGGATCCATACTTTGATGAGGTCAAAAAATAGATTCTCAACTTATTAGTTGAACGTCGTTTCCGTCGTGGACCGGAGCCTTCATTAATAAAATGCAGCCCTAGAGCATTCTTGTATGCAGTGCTGTGTTCTCATTACTGCAGGTGTCCACTTTGGGAATTGGAGTTGTCTGAAGTCCGAGTCGGAGGAAGTGGGAATGCGGTGTACAAATCCACATAAAATGTATACATTACTTCATCATTGAATCGAAACGACGTTTAATACATTTTAAAATTTTCTACTAAAAGGTTTGAATTCATATAACAGATTAAACCACTCATTCACTCGTAATGATTCGTATTTTATCTTGTAAAAATACGTCTCCCACATTGTTGAATAACCTCTTGTGGCAATATACATTGTCCTGAGCTCTGGCAATCTGGCTGTTATTACGGTATATCAGATATATCACATCGGGGACACTCAACAGGTACCCTATTGTTTGATGTTTGACAAATTTTATTTCCTATTAGGGATTTAAGTATTAATCTGTATTAACCACCGGTACACATAATCTACTTAATCAGTATTTTGAAAACACAATAAATTTAAAATACCAACCTGCAGCAGACCTACATAAAAAAAGAATTGTAATAGATTTAGGAATTACGTGTGGTGACACAAACTAAGCATAGTTATACGTTCGCAGAGATGAAGAAGTTAAATCAATTCACTGCATTCTGAGTAATGTGGGAAATAGTTAGGGAGTTTGCTCACAATAGGAACAAAAAATAATTTATATTTTTTTTAACATACAGAAGTCTTTACTAAATGAAGCTGCATATCCAGTTTAATCACAATATAAAAACAACAATTAGAAAGTTAGACAAGTATCACTTTTCCTTCTCTACATGTTCTTTTACCATAATAATGCACCGTAGTATTTTGCGGCCGCAAGGACCAGAAAGATTCATAATTTCCTCTTACATTATTCAAACTTAACTGAAGATGTATAGCCCTAAAAGGGGTTATTACACTATGTTAAATAATAAGCAAAATATAAATGTATTAAAACACAGTAACAATAACTCGTATATCGGTAGGCCTCGGTAGCGTGTGTTAGTCTCGGCCGTGTCCCACCTTGTCGCCACCATCGCCACCTGTGCCCCATCTGGGCCCGGGCCCGGCTCGCCTTACACCTGCATTCTCTGCTTACATACGGGCCTCTGCTGCCGGCGGCGGCGCCACCCCAGTAACACGTCAGGAAACCTTCCTCGTGACATACCTAAAGAATACACTCACCAAGTGCGTAGACACATCGTGGTTTGGGCCCCGTGAAAAACAGAAACGTTAGGAAAGATACAACTTACGGAGAAATACGTACAAAATACAAAGGAAGAATTATTAGTAGAGTCAAACACATACAAAGCACTGAGTAAAGCAGGTATTACTTACAAAATGAGGAGGAAGGTATCGTACAGAGTAACACATATAAAGCACTCAGTATAGCAGTTATTACGTACAATACATGAAGGAAAGTATCGTACAGAGTACCACGTACAAAGCACTCAGTATAGTAGGCATTACGTACAAAACGTGAAGGAAGGTGTCGTACAGAGTAACACATATAAAGCACTCAGTATAGCAGTTATTACGTACAATACATGAAGGAAAGTATCGTACAGAGTACCACGTACAAAGCACTCAGTACAGTAGGCATTACGTACAAAACGTGAAGGAAGGTGTCGTACAGAGTAACACATATAAAGCACTCAGTATAGCAGTTATTACGTACAATACATGAAGGAAAGTATCGTACAGAGTACCACGTACAAAGCACTCAGTACAGTAGGCATTACGTACAAAACGTGAAGGAAGGTGTCGTACAGAGTAACACGTACAAAGCACTCAGTATAGCTGGCATTACGTACAAAACACAGAGCATTGTATCGAACAGAGTAACACATACAAACACTCAGTTTAGCTGGTATTACATATAAAACGTGGAGGAAGGTATCTTACAGAGAAACACGTACATAGAACTTGGAATGGTAGGGAAGATTTGTAGATTGTTCAACCATCGCAAATTAAACTACAAACTGTTTTTAATTAATATTTTAATTTAAAATTTTTTGTTTCAAATATCCAATTCCTTAAAATAACATTAAGGAAACCAAAATTATATCGATTGCTAGAACTTCTTGGGGGGACATTGAATCTTACATTTTGAAGCTCTAATGTTATTCTTATGGGGACAATTATATTTCGCGTATTGTTTGCAATATTGAGATACAAATTTATATTACTCAAGTTTCAAATAGTTAAGATCAAATAATGTAACTTCATAAATCTATTATTTTTTCCTCGTGGCAGAAAACCTACGTACTCATTCCCCATGATAATTTGATGGAGAATGAACAAATTAACATACCTGCATTAAGATAAATAGTGATGAAAAACTTTACACAGCTTTATCTAGTTAAGGTCTACAAATGCATAGCAAAACCAATTTTAGTTTTAATACTTCTATTAGCAGCAAACCTACTTTCTCATTTATTATGTCATTCGTATTCGTATGCGTAAACACAGTATATCGAATAAATAAATAGAGTATATATATGTAATTATATAATATATAGAGCGAATATATGTAATTCGTATAGCTCATTTATAAACATACTTAGGTAGCATTTGGTTTATTGCTTAACTACGATTAAAGTTTAGTTCTATCATATTAAATAATACATGAACGTTAGCAGTCGCAGGTCTCTATTGGTACTCTATTGCTATTGTAATTTTTAAAGTATAATGTATTTTTCATTTCTCGTTTTTAGCGAATTTCCAAGAGGGATAAGCTGACACCGTAGCTTCTACTGTAGGTCTCATGGCAAGACTTTAGCCGGACCTTGTTATTTCCGTTTTAGGGGCCCGGAGCCAAAAACAACTGTCGTGGAATTTTTTGTAGGGCGTATAAGTTTCTTTACCTTTATTGGGGACGAAATAAATAATGCCAAAATACCCTTTTTCGTTTTTATTTTTCTATCGAGTGTTTCGTAATACCCCATGCTCACAGTGTCTATTTAACCTTTTTTCCTGTTTTGCCAATGGCGTCAGCAAAACGTTGTCCCATTTAGCGAATTTCCCATAGGCAAGAAGCTATTACCGTAGGTCTCATGGCAAGAGTTAAGCCCGAGACTATGTTATTTTTTCTTCTTTAGGTGCCCAGAGACCAAAAACAATAGTCGTTAAAATTTATATATATATATATATATGTGTGTGTGTGTGTGTGTATATGTATACATATATATATATATATATTAAGTAAAGTTAAAATAATTAACTGAGTATCCTGACAAACATTATTTTATTTTAACAACATATATATATATATATATATATATTAATATATATATATATATATATATATATATATATATATATATGTGTGTGTGTGTGTGTGTGTGTGTGTGTGTGTGTGTGTGTGTGTCTGTGAACACAATAACTCTCGTAAAAATGGTCTGGTCGAGACCAAATACCTGGTATTTGGTATTTGGAGACCTGGTAGAGACGTGTATTCCTTCAAATGCTCGGACGGGTTCGTAAACCAGACATATCGGTCAATGGGAACGGGTAGTTTGGGGGGGTTTTGTACCCCAAAATGGGATTTTTGCGTTTTTCACATGTAATTTTTAAAAATTTCTAATTTTATATTTCTTTATTGGAATCAGCTTAAAAAACTACACAATTAAGTTCCTTAAAGTTTTTCTCTATCTTCAACAGTTACCGAGATATAAAAAAATCTAAACACAGTACGTTGTATTTTGGGGCTCCAATGTTAATCTTATGGAGGATTAGGAAAAATTAATTTTTCACTTATTATCTAATATTTTTGGATGAAACTTGATATTTAGCTTCATGTGGTTGAGATCCATACATTTGTGCTAAAAAATCATAGTTTATGTGTTCAGCAAACCTGCATACTCTTTTCCCATTTTAATCATATGGAGATTAGGCAAACTTCTTTATTTATGGACAGATGTTGATAAAAGTTGGTATAAATGTTAAAAATAAAATTTTTGATGGTATAATTGGCTACTTTCAGTGTTCCTAACAGCAGCAAACCTACTCTCTCTTTCCCATTTTAATCTTATGGAGAATAGGCAAATAATTCTCATGTTTATCGACAGATTTTGACCAAACTTGTCATGTATTATTATTATTATTATTATTATATTATTGATTTGGAAATTCGCTGAGTACGCAGGTCTGCTGCGACGGGGGTATTTAAATTTTCTTTAAGTATTTTTGTTGTTTCTACAATCGTTACGTTTGTATACATATTTGAAACGTCAAATGATATAAATGTTGGACTTAATAGTAATTAAGTCTAAGCTGATTTTACACTATTACGATCATAATAAAATTTGTTGTTTAGTTTAGTATTTAAAAATCTGCATCCTTTATATGTTGGGGCGTTCATGAAATAACAACTGGCCTTACTGGTAATCCATATTTGTGAAGTTTAGGTTGTCCTCTAAGGTTGGGAGTTTTGGGATTTACGGTTTTTAAATTAATCTTTTCTGCATTAGATAATGTTTTGCATATTGATGTAGATTTATCATTACTTTTGTTGTATTATTTGGTTGGGTCTCTATTTAGTAACATAAATGAACTGTCGTATATGGAATTGTTTACTTTTGTATTATGCTCTTGTTTTTTTATTATAACTACCGTGTTACTTTCGTCAGCTTTTGTTCTTTTTACGGGGGTATTTATTAATCTCACTTAAAAATGTGTCTGTAAACTATCTAGGTATATATACTTTATACTTGAATCCTCTTTAACAAAAAAAAGATCCGAGGAAAACGTATGAATTCAGCATGATAATAGTGACACTATTCAAACAATGATAACCTTGACACAAAACAGGTCAGTCCGATATCGCTAGTACTGTAGACTATCGAATATCGACACGGGCCAGCAGGTACCGGTAATAACGAATAGGCTCTATCGATGTGGGTCAGGTCGGACCATGTGATAAGATTCACAAATAGCTCAAGTTTACATTTAGGTAGTCACTAATTAACCGAGTGAATCATCTAATGGTCAGGAAAAGCTTTTGTCTGTCCTACTCATCTCCCGAGTAAGTAAGCCTGTCGCAGTTTGTTACTTGCCTCACGCCAATTACCAACGTGTCCTCTGGTTTTTGTCAACGATCGTTTCCCTGAAAATGGACCAAATTCGAAACACTATAGTTAAGCTATTCTCGACTGTGCCTTAGAATGGTCAACCGTGTTGGGAGCGTTTCATAACTACTAGGTTTCATATCTTAGAGGTCCCTACAAATTAATTAAATATTTTCAATATCATTACCAAGAGGTTCACTTCTAAGAGGTCTATTTAAATTAATAAGTAAATCAAACTCCATGGTATCACATCTACTATGTGTCAGTACTAAGAGGTCTTCTAAATAATTTAAATTGAGCGAATCACTTCTACAAGGTTCACAACTAAAATGTGTCCAGCCTGTGACAAGAGAGGCAGTTCACAACGCGGATTGCCTAGTTCACATTGCAGGCACTTGGGCGAACTCAACCAACTCATACTTGCGGCGGTATATAAAAACATCATACATTACCTTCCTGTCTCTAAACAAAAACTTTTGGTGTATAATTTAATTTAACACATTTATCATTATGTATATACAAGCATGTTAATAATTACAATTTTTGTTAATATTCAAAAGAAACAAGCATATTTTTAGCGCTTTGCAGAAAACGTGTTTAGGGTGCAATTTATACAAATTATTTTAATTTTTAGAAAAAATATATCTTAAAAATATATTTTTAAACTATCTGGGAGTCCAGCTTAGCTAGACTGTTGTCCGAACAGAGCTAAACAATCTTAATATGCTTTCCGTGATTAAACTGTAGAAATATTTCAAACTAGAGAGTGCAAAAATAACCAGTAATGTATTTATTTTTATAGTACACATGTTTCTTGAGTAATAAAATAGCCAATGTATTATCAGTGATAATGATAGTAGACCACTATTCTTTAATAGACCATGCACTTGCTTATTTGCTGAATATATTTATTAACGACGAATTTACGAAATGTAAAAAATAAATACATAATTGTATAGCTTCATATTGAAGTACATAAATCAAAATTAATAAAACAATCAGGATTAAATACATTTCTTTGGTAGCATAAGAAACTCATGTAAAATAAACACCCAAATATTGAATATCCCAATAAAAATATAATAATGACAAATCCAGCATCCATCCAGCTCCGCTGTAGGATTCAGTTGCCATTTGATAAAATAATACAGGTATTGCTTCAACTACAAAATTGTTTTTTGGTGAACTTATAAGTTACTTTTAGGTCCCTTGTTTTAAACTAGTGAAAACTAAATGGGTATGATTCGGTTTACATTCTGTTTTTAGGGCTCTACTCAACCAAAATAGCCGGAATATATTATCTCCTGTTATTTAAATTTTATTTTTAGAAATTTGATAAAGTTTACAAAATAGGTTTACAAAATTGAATTGATATAAGTGAGGTTGAATTAACCAGATTTTTAAACATTACACTTATAGCTTTATTGTACATGAACTTATATCTTTGTGTGCTTTATAGTTTTTCATATCAAACTTACATTAGCTTAAAGTATTCTGTTCCACTATAAAATTGATTTAAACACAATAAGATTAATTTAAAATACTATAATTACATTCAATTACCTAGTGTAATTTTTTATATTTATGTGCACCATATATATCTTACATAGTAACCTAAATAAACCCAAAGTTGTACGTGAGTTATAGGAGAACTATCAAATACTATTTACATTCAACTCACAACATCTATTCTTATAAAAATTCAGTCTTAAAAATCTTTGTACAACTAAATCTAGAGTTCTACTGGACTGATTTCATTAATTAATATGTCATTAGAAAGCTTTCATCCTGTAGATGTGCCAAAAATATGAAAGTTTGATGTTTTTTAGCGAATTTTCCATAGGGAAGAACCTATTACCGTAGGTCTCATGGCGAGACTTAAGCGCGGGACCATGTTATTTTTTCTTCTTTAGGTGCCCAGAGACCCCTTAATACATACCCCTTAATTAATATGGCATAAATACTGAACAAAAATATAGCCCTCGGGTGGGGATCGATCACGCGACCTTGCGTACGCGAAACCTGAGCGTTAAGAGTTTTTGGCCAACCTCAATTGTTTTAGCTAATCTTATACTGAGTTTAAATGTCCATACAGTTTGTTATTACAGTATTAACCTGTGATCAACCGATTTTGCTAGAAAAGGAATGAGGATTGAAAAGCAAAAGATGAATTTAATTTACACCAGTTAATTGGTTTGTTACAGTGGCTTCAAGCAATAGAATGAATACGTTTTCTTTCAAAACACAAAAGATTTTGGAAATAATTTTCTCTGCTTTTACTTCGCACAGTTATTTTACCCTTTAGTTTTTACAAATTGTTTAGTAATTTGATAATTTTTAATTAATTACATACATAAAATAAATACTAATGCAAAACCTCTATTCACATATTGTTTGCCACCATCTTCAATCAACAACTGTCAAACGGTTATAAACAGCTGTTTTGATTTGTATTGTTCACATTTGATTCTCCATAAGCATAATGTTAAATTTTTTGACTTTAAACTTAATATTACAAGAAAACAAGAATTTTCCTCGACATTAGACCTATCTAGAACTTATTTTCTACTCGGAAATTAGTTATTTCCAAAATTTAAAGATAATCCTTAGTGCCCTTTTCGAGATCCGTGTGCAAATATATGTATCCAATACTATAATACGAGAAAGGTTTGTATGTATATATATATATATATATATATACATATACATACAAACCCAGAAACGAGTGTGTACAAAACGTAAACGAGTGTTTACGTTATTACGTAGATTTAGATTTCATCCGAAACGTGCTGAGAATTTCACTGTCTAAATATACGTATTAATCACACATTTGGCTTATTTTATCCACAGCATCTTGTTCCTTTTTGGAATATATTGTTTATATACCTAACAAGATTGGCCTAACAAGATCTCGGGCTAATAATTCCCAACGCTGATTCTAATTACAGGTAGGCCTACAACATTCGGTTCACAGAATAAAGGTATCGGAAATATTGATCACGACGGAACGTTCTACCTGTGAGGGCGGGAGAGCATTGTTTCCAACAACTAAGCTTTTACCTGTAGCGCCGGAATGCCAAGTCTCGCGTAAGCGCCATCTATCCCCCGTTGGGACGCTCTTATGATACAACATTTAAATAAATCCTGTGCCTCGGTGCCCGTTTAGCAATCCGTTTTTTTTCAATTTCGCTCATATCGAGTGCTTTCCGGCCGTTCACTCGGTACAGTGTGTATTATTTTTACTTTCTCCCCTTATACATAGTATATAGAAAAAGTATTGTTTTCGTCAACATTTAAAAATTTGAGTTGAGAGTGGATATATCCGTTTTCGGGTCCCCTGAGTCTAAAAAAGTGGTTTTCAACGTGATGTCTGTCTGTCTGTCTGTCTGTGTGTGTGTGTGTGTGTGTGTGTGTGTGTGTGTGTGTGTGTGTGGTGTGTGTGTCTGGATATGTACAGAGCCACAGCCTACCCCGTTGGGCCGATTTAGATGAAATTTGGCATGTATGTATATATATATATATATTCGACATATCTTCAGGAGTTTATAAGTTTTTGATTTTTGATTTTTAAGGGGAATTCACCCCTACTAACTATTTTGATTAAAATTTGACAGTTTATTGTACACAGAGTACTAAATAATTTGACAGCACCCGTATGTCTGTAAAATGGCGGTTCAAACGTTATGGACCTTTAAATGTAAAAAAACAAGTTTTAAATTTTTTGCAAAAACAATAAAAGTAAAGTAGAACTTGACTGGCACTATTGAAACCAGCTTAAAAAACTCAGCAAATTAGTATTTTGAATTATTTGTCTACGACTAACGGTTCCAGAGAAAACTTAAATTTACTATCCACGATAAACGCAGTACGTTGTCTGAAAGCGCACAATGTTATTCTTATGAAGGATATTAAAAAACCTATTCATTCCTGATTTTCCTACCGTTTTCCATGAAACTTGGTATCAAGCGTAAAGTCTAATCACTCAACAAAACCAACTCAAAAAAGCTTGGTATTACCGTGGGGGGGTATTCCCCCATACAGTTTGAACAGTTAATTTAAATTTGTCTCTTTTGTTTTTATTTTCAGAAATGCGATGATTATTTTTGAAACAATAAATTATGAAATGATATTTAAATAAATTTTGAAGAGCATGATAGTTTTATTGCAGATTATCTTTTTTTAAATGTACTTAAGGTAGAAAGTATGAGTCAGTCCACTGATGCCGTTTATTTTAATTCGTAGACTATAAAATCGGGCACGTTTACCTTGTTTCCTTTAATTCCAGTCCTATGAGTTTATATATGTTTTTATGTGAGTTATTACTACTAAATATATTTAAAACGTTTATTTTACGTGATAGCTTATTTAAGTTATTAAGAAAATAGATCACAATGATATAATATTACATTATTTTACATTACCTTCATTACATTATTATATTACATTATTTTATCCTTACCATTGAAGGATTCAAAAACGATCATTTTATTTTTCCAATTGTGATGATAATAACTTAATAAATAAAAAAATGTCTAAGTAACGGAATCATTTAGTGGAATATAAATTACTTAAAATAAAATCACTTCAACAAAGACCAAGAAACTCTTTTGACCGTTCAATGTATTATGACACTGACATTTTCCCATTCCATAAAAATGTCGCTTTTCCTTTTCATCTCCCTTTATATTCCTACCAATATCCTATCCTTGCCAACTTCAATGAAAATCACGAATCTTTATCAAGACTCTGCCTTTTTCTCTGCGAAATGCAACAAAGGATAGGGCCACCAGTCGAGAGGTCTTTTTGTACAGAGCCATAATTCTTCCAGAGTGGCTTCCCTTGATAAAATTGCTTTCCTGAATAGGCATAGAATAAACCAGTTTTGGGATACTTGTACGAAATCCTATAACTCTGATGATATGACAAATTCACTACTACTAAACATAAAAAATTGATTTTTCTATGAATTGTTGATTATTAAATTTCTTTTTATATAAATGTAATAATCATTTTTGACGTAAGACCTTTTAATTTCACCCGGAACCCTTCTATCATAGGTCTTTTGAAACTTTGAAATGGAAGCTGTTTTAGCGAATTTCCCTTAGGGAAGAAGCTATTACCTTAGGTCTCATGGCAAGACTTAAGCCCGAGACCATGTTATTTTTTTGTCTTTAGGTCAAAAGCAATTTGGTGGGAACGTCTACTCCTACAATTGCTCGAACGAGTTCGTAAACCAGACATATCGGTCAATGGGAACGGGTAGTTTGGGGGGGGGTTGTACTCAAAAGTTGGGTTTTTGTGTTTTTCATATGTAATTAAAATGATTTTTAAATTTTGTCTTTCGCCATTAGAATGAGCTCAAAAAAACTACACAATTCTGTTCCTTAAAGTTTTTATCTATCTCCAGCGGTTACTGAAGTATTAAAAAATCTAAACACAGTACTTTGTATTTTGGGGCTCCAATGTTAACCTTACGGAGGATAAAGAAAAACCAATGTTTCACTTACTATCCAATATTTTTGGATAAAACTTGATATTTAGCTTCATTTGGTTGAGATCCATACATGTATGCTTAAAAATCATAGTTTATGTATTTATCATGGCAACTAACCTGCACACCCTTTTTCCATGTTAATCATTAAGAGATTAGGTAAACTTCTTTATTTATGGACAGATGTTGATAAAACTTGATATAAATGGTCAAAATATAAATTGTTTACGATAGAAACACTTACTTTCAGTGTTCCTCACAGCAGCAAACCTCCATACTCTTTCCGATGTTAATCTTATGAAGAATAGGAAAATAACTCTCATATTTATCGACAGATAATGATAAAACTTGTCATATATTATTATTAGTACCAGGTGACCGAGCTTTGCTCGTATAGAATGAGACATGTATTATACAAGATAATTAGAAAAATTAAAACACAATTGTGCTCAATGAAAACATGTATGTGGTTTAAATAAAACCGATTTAATACACCATAATTAATAAAGCAATGAACAAAAGGTATTGCTCCTGATGGGGATGGAACACGCGACCTTCGGTTCTTGAGGCCAACATGCTACCGCTGGACCGTGGCGTCGGTCGAAGGAAAGTTGTTGCCGTTTCGTTTAAGGTATTTAAGCCAATTTCAATTGTTTTAGCCGATCAATCACTGTTTTATCATCCATATTTTATTCAGATATTATTAGCCTGTAATCAACTGATTTTGTTAGAAACGGAGAATTGAAAAGCAAAAGAGAAATTTGATTCACACCAAATATTTGGTTTGTTACAGTGGCTTCAATTAATACAACGAATAAATTTTCTATCAAAACACAGAAGATTTTGGAAATACTCTTTCCTGTTTATATTTCGCACAGTTATGTTACCCTTAAGTTTTTACAAATTCTTTAGTAACCTGATAATTTTACATTTATTACATACATAATATAAATATTTATGAAAAACCTCTATTCACATATTGTTCCCCGCCGTCTTCAATCAAGAACTGTCAAACGGTTGAAAACAGAAGTATTGGTTTGTATTGTTTACATTTTATTCTCCATAAGCGTAATGTTAACTTTTTAGATTTTAAACTTAATATTACAAGAAAACACGAATTTCCCTAAACATTAGACCTATTTCGAACTTATTTTCTACTCGGAAATGAGTTATTTCCAAAATTTAAAGAAATTCCTTAGTGCCGTTTTCGAGGTCCGTGTGCAAATATATAAATACAAACAAATATAATACAAACCTTGCTCGTATTATAAGTATTGGATTATGTTATCGATTTAGAAATTCGCTGAGTACGCAGGTCTGCTGCGACGTGGGTCTTTAGGTTAGTGACCAAATACACTCTTTGCCATACTCCCCTTACTCAGAACAATTACTTAGGATTATTGTTGATAATACGAATGAGTAAAGGCTCTGTATAGTGCTTGCGTCGTTGTTCCATGTACAGTTGGAGAAAGTATTTTATTTGTCAAGCCATTTTAATTTTAGGTGAGTGGAAATGTCCGTTTTGAGGCTCCCGAATCAAAAACGTTATTTTTGGGTGGTGTTTGTCTGTTTGCCAAATACGAGGTCACATAAATTGTCCTATTTTTAAGAAATAGGGTTCCTGGGTTCAGTAAGTTTCTTTTAGGATATTTAATAATCTTTTTTATTTTTTAGAGTAAATCAAATCCTTTAAATCCATCATTCGAAAAACGGCTCTAACGATTTTTTTATATTATGGTTTAGAGGGCTTAGGGTCGGTCCCATATAATATGACACCACTCAAAAGTTTGAAAATAATGTTTCAAAAATTACAGGCTTTTATATGTCTTATAATCATTTGTAAATTTTTAAAATAAATAAAACATATACAATACCCCCCTTGCAGTATACCTGCGTACTCAGCGAATTTCCAAATAAATAACGTAATAATAATATTATAATATGTCAAGTTTTATCAATATCTGTCGATAAATATACGAGTTAGTTATTTGCCTATTCTTCATAAGATGAACATGAAAAAGAGTATGTAGGTTTGACGCTGTGAGGAACACTAAAAGTAGGCTTTTATAGCATAAACAATCTTTATTTTGACAATTTGTACAAATTTTCATCAACATCTGTCCATAAATAAAGGAGTTTTCCTATTTTCCATATGATTAATATGGGAAAAGAGTCTGCAGGTTAGCTGCTGTGAGGAACACTGAAAGTAGGAATTTCTAGCGTAAACAATTTTTATTTTGACCATTTATACCAAGTTTCATCAACATCTGTCCATAAATAAAGAAATTTACCTAATCTCGATATGAATAACATGGGAAAAGAGTATGCAGGTTAGTTGCCATGATAAATACATAAACTATGATTTTTAAGCATAAATGGATGGATCTCAATCACATGAAGCTAAATATCAAGTTTTATCCAAAAATATTGATTGATAAAAGTGAAATATTAATTTTTCTTTTCCTCCATAAGATTACCATTGGAGCCCCAAAATACAACGTACTGCGTTTAGATTTTTCAATATCCCGGTAACCTTTGGAGATGGAGAAAAACTTTAAGGAACTTTTTAAACTAATGTTAATGGATGAAGATAAAATTTAAAAAATGTTTAAATTACATATGAAAAACGCCAAAAAAATCCAATTTTTTAGCACAACCCCCCCCCCAAAACTACCCGTTCCGATTTACCGATATGTCTGATTTACGAACTCTTCCGAGAAAATGTAGGAAAACACGTCTCTTCTAAATTTGGTCTCGATCAGACCATTTTTACGAGAGTTAACCTATCCTGTTCACAGACACACACACATATACAAAAGTCCTTAGTTTAACCGCTCGCCGCCAAATTGTATTATAAACAAACATTTTATATAAAAGGAGCTATTTAAGATACAGGAACCAAACTTTGCACACATACTTATAGGTCAAAGAGAAAAATATTCTCAAAGTATGATTTAGTTTGCTTCAATAATTTCAAAATGGCGGCGGTTAAAAATCTTTTAATTTAAATTACAAAAAACCTTAAATTTATAAAGTTGTTACAAGATATAAAAAAGATTGCAATTTTAATTTCAAACAGAACGGTACTGTGATGATCGAAATCCGTGCACGGATAAGCGAGAAAACGCACTTTTTATGTTAGATTACAGGGCCTATGCGCCACCGCGGCGATGAATTAATTTGTTGTGCCAGCCGCTTTATCGCCATGCCCAAATGATATGTATTCTTATTTAGGTATTTTTTAGTATACTTTTAAAGAGATAACTGACACTGAGAACTTAAACAGTCACACATCTACAGTATGTGTCTGTTCACTGATACTGTTTACTTTAAACTGTAAAAAAAACATTGAGTTTGCTTTATGGTAAATAATTTTAAGTATAAATGAAAAAAGATTTGAGACCCTCACTGAACTATGCAATAAGGGTGTAATTAAGTTGATGAAGGCGGTGTGATAGATTAGGAACGTGTTATCCCTCCAAAGTTAATATTTGCGGTAATTCCAAGGGTTTCCATCCTCATTCCAATCACTAGGGCTTCCTATACATCCGACTTAATCAATATTATTTATATAGCTCTCTTGAAGGTGAAGCATTGCACCTCATAAAGTCATTACCTATTTCTGATGGTAATTATACTGTAGCTTATAACGCCTTGCGAGAAAGGCATCATTCAACTCGTAGGCTAATATCCTTTCACTTAAATAAAATTGTTGACCTTCCTAACATATCTGACAAATCTATCAAAAATCTAAGATCATTTTTAAATGAATTCAATGAAAATGAACAAGCCCTTAATGTTTTAAACTACAATGTTATGGAAAACAATTATTTTCTAAGCATGTTAATTTTATCTAAAATTGATTGTAACCTCTATCAAAAATTTGAGTCGAAGCGTGTTAATTCCTCTGAATTTCCTCAAGCAAATGAAATCATTGCATTTCTTAAAGAATTTTTTAATAATAGTGAAGATGCCTCACTCTGTCATAGTCAACATGCTACAAGTAGTCCTTCCTTCAAGTCACCCAACCCAAAAACTAACAAAGGCTTCAGCTTACCCGAAAATGTAAAACACTTTCAAATTAGACCTATGGTCTTTTTGAATACTTCATGGGACAAATTCTCTCAGTGTAACACAACAGTGTTGTTTTAATCTTAGCTCTCATCAAAAAAGTATCTATGTGCACACACGCACTCAAGGATAGTCATCTAAACTCGAGTTCCTATGTCCTTCGAATCACTTATATTCTAAATTTTTTCGGCTATACATAGCTGGCTATGACCTAACTTAAACACAGAACAAAAAAATTAATAAAACGGTTGATGCTGGAGTCAGGTTCATTCTTTATCCTATCTATATTTTCTACTATATATCTTCTTAATTAACCATGTTGTACTTGAGTTACATGTCAAGTATCATATTTACATGAAATTTACTTTTGTCATTTGTTTAATGTGTACCTGTACTGTGTGTCTTCTCTAGTAACCATGTCGAATGTGAGTTAGAGAGGAACTGCAAAAAACTATATTTACATTCAATTCATTAGTGTAATGTGTTTTACCTGTACTGTGTGTTTGAACCATTGATATTCTACATCATCAAGTTGATATTCAATTTATTTGTTAAGTTGTTGTTATAGTCTGACCTGATTTAGATTGATCACGTAGAAATACAGTTTTAGACTATTTTAGTCTTAGATTACTTTTGAAATACGATTGATAAACATTTTTTACACAATCTTGGTTGCATTTATAACATCTTGACATAGCTATTTTACAACGCATCTATATTCATAAGAAATAATTTTCTTAAACATTTCTTAAACACTTTGTATTTATGGATTTTAGTGTATAAGTGACTGTAGTAGCCACAGTTAATATTTCTCTGACCATCCATCGAAATTATATATATTTCAGTTATTGTAATTGTTAAATAGCACTACACACTGCATGCAGTGAAAATTAAAAATTGGTATCCAAACATACTTAATAATAGTCATGTTTAGACTATGTTTGTAAGAGATACCTTAAATAGTTAATAAATTATAGTTGATTATGTAAACACGCATATTGACAGATAGACGTTAAACTAAGCACTTTATGACCTATTCTATAGAACGTTATTTTTTGTTTATCTTATTTAAAATGTTCTACACGAACGTAATTGTACCTCAGAATGTTTTAATGCAATATCTAACTATTAATCATGTCACTTAACATCCTATTTGCGTATCGATGTATCTGTAAAAATTACTATTAATTGGTGTAATAGATTTAAATGAAATAAATCTATTTTGAACTTAAATTTAATTTATTTGATAACAATATTCTTGTATTGAAATAATTCTAAAGGCTGGCAAACAATATAAATCTTAAGAGATAATTTCTATCTCTGATCAAAAACTGGAGAGGGCGTTCTCAAACGAAACAATCCGCACAACCTATTATTCTGTTAATAATCTGTAATTCTTCTTCATCTTTTAAAAAAATGTCTAATACTTTATTTAATTTATTCTTAATTTCTGCATCATTTAATCTTCTATTCCTTTTAAATATTTAATATTTATTCGTAATCCAAGTAAATGATTTAAATATTGACCTGTGACGAAAAAATAAAATATTATCCTTTGTGTTCAGAATGAACATTCTGTTTCAGGAATCACAGTGTCGTATCGCTGAAATCCGTATCATAGACAATAAGTATCAAGACAATAGCAACACCATAGTAAATAAATGCAGTTATCGCAGTGTCGAATCGCTATAGTCCGTATCATAACCAATAAGTATCAGTACAATAGCAACACCATAGTGAATGAATGCAGTTATTGCACTGTCATATCGCTGAAATCCGTATCATAGACAATAAGTATCAGGACAATAGCAATACCATAGTGAATGAATGCAGTTATCGCAGTGTCATATCGCTGAAATCCATATCATAACCAATAAGTATCAGTACAATAGCAACACCATAGTGAATGAATGCAGTTATTGCACTGTCATATCGCTGAAATCCGTATCATAGACAATAAGTATCAGGACAATAGCAATACCATAGTGAATGAATGCAGTTATCGCAGTGTCATATCGCTGAAATCCATATCATAGACAATAAGTATCAGGACAATAGCAACACCCATAGTAAATTAATGCAGTTATCGCAGTGACATATCGCTGAAATCCGTATCATAGACAATAAGTATCAGGACAATAGCAATACCATAGTGAATGAATGCAGTTATCGCAGTGTCATATCGCTGAAATCCGTATCATAGACAATAAGTATCAGGACAATAGCAATACCATAGTGAATGAATGCAGTTATCGCAGTGTCATATCGCTGAAATCCATATCATAACCAATAAGTATCAGTACAATAGCAACACCATAGTGAATGAATGCAGTTATTGCACTGTCATATCGCTGAAATCCGTATCATAGACAATAAGTATCAGGACAATAGCAATACCATAGTGAATGAATGCAGTTATTGCAGTGTTATATCGCTGAAATCCGTATCATAGACAATAAGTATCAGGACAATAGCAACACCATAGTGAATGAATGCAGTTATCGCAGTGTCATATCGCTGAAATCCATATCATAGACAATAAGTATCAGGACAATAGCAACACCCATAGTAAATTAATGCAGTTATCGCAGTGACATATCGCTGAAATCCGTATCATAGACAATAAGTATGAGGACAATAGCCACACCATAGTGAATGAATGCAGTTATTGCAGTGTTATATCGCTGAAATCCGTATCATAGACAATAAGTATCAGGACAATAGCAACACCATAGTTATTGAATGTCACAGTGAAGGAATGCAGTGTTACATCACTATTTCTCACTATTAGTAAAAAATCAGTATTGGTAATGATTGATCGTGGCACTCTCCGTCTGACAATTGTTTTACCAGGGCAATCACTATATTACAGCGGAAGCTCAGAATTTTCAGCGTCGCATGTCTACAACTCCGCCACTTCATTTATCTTTTTTAATCCAAATTTAAAATTGTAAATATGTAAATTTGAATATGCAGCAAACATGTGAATGTGACAGCACTAGAAATAATGAAATAATAGGAACAAAGTTCATAAACACACTACAGCTTCTTCAACTCACCCCTAAAGCCATCTCCTGCTCCAAGGGGTCTGGTAAAATCTATTTACATCTCAATCAATCCTTTAGCATATTGAGAGGGTGGATAACCTAATTTTACAGCTATAACCTCATGCCGGCTGTAAGCTCCGTGTTTCAAATTTGGCAAACCTTCAACTTAGAATGAGTTCAGATAGGAAAGTAGTTAGACTTATCTAAATTTTATACACAGTTATGTATGAAAAATACATCAAATTTACTTAATTTTCATTATTCGTATTTTCTTGAAGTTTCACGTACTATTTAGTTTGTTTTTGATTCCAAGAAGTAATTTATTGTAATTATACGTTTTATTAATTTCCTAGACTTTCCCATTAATTGTTTCATCATCCCGGATAAAATGTGTAGTATTTATAAAACCTGTTGCGACTTATAAGATTAATCGTGGTGATTTTGAAATTATTTATTCTTAGTGCCAATAGTGTCAGAAGATCACAAACATTAATCGAAGTGTCTATTCCCACGTCTAAATGTACATACTGGAACCCTGATTAGGTTAGGTTTATAAAACATACTATCTACCATTTCAGCTAACAATGCGCCTGTACTCTTTCTGAATACGGTTCTTTATTTTTTTTAAAATGCGTTTTATAAGAAATATTGACGACATGTGAGACGGATGTGTGCCGTAACGGCGCATGTCGACGTGTGGGTAGGCTCTGGCAACATATTTACTTCGTAGCTCATTAAAACATCCAATGCTGATCCTGCACATAAGCGTGATGAGGCCAGGCCCCAGGTACGTGCCTGCACATATGTGCAGTCGGCCCGCTCGGATTCTAATTAGCTGTTGAGATGTCAGCTTTCAATGAAAGGCTACAATACTGCATGTGTCATTAGTAGAGGCTTTTCTTTGTATGAGATGGCAAGTTAAGTCGCAGAATAGCACCACGCCTAGCCTACCTATGGGACCCAATGCCCATTATTTCAGCAGTGAACATGAAAGGTTTTCTCTAACATAGGAGATGGCGTCTTTACTTACTAATTACTTCGGGTCGACCTCATCACGGAATGACTCATTTAAATGACTGTGAATGAAAGTAACTAAAAACAAAGTAATCCCGGGGAAGATTTTTTAAGATATATTTTAGTTAATGCTGACCAACGACTTTGATTATCTCTTAGCCCAATACGTCCAACCATACCATTCAGGGGAGGGGGCGTAAATGTCCCCGTTGTGACAGGTGGCGGCACGGCGGCACATTTACCCGGCAAATTGCACGTGACATTCGCTGGTAATGCCCGGCTGAGTGTTTAGCCATGTAGCCTCGCAACACAAGGGTCCGTCATATGAATAATACATGCAAAACCGTTGGGCTGGTGCCACGGCGTACTCACGCATGCCTGGAGCAGTACTATTCAACGACTAGTACTGCACGAGTACATTTAAGCCCTTTTGGGACATATTTAAATACCGGTACCATCGCAAAGGTAAACTTTTATCAATTTACTTGAATGTATTATTCGCACTTCCCTTCCAGAGTGTAATAATTACTATTATATATTTTACAATTAATGAATGTCTCCGTAGACATTTGATATATGCATCATATTGTCTTTAATTTGTCATGACCAAATATATCTTTATAGTTATAGATATGTAATAGCACAAAACTATAATTAATACAAAGGGGTTAAATTCATTTTGTATACTCGTACTAAAAAACTAAACACCTTTGAATGTAATCCAATACTATAATACGAGCAAGGTTTGTATATATATATATATATATATATATATATATATATATATATATATATATTTGCACACGGATCTCGAAAACGGCACCGAGGAATTACTTTAAATTTTGGAAATAACTAATTTCCGGGTAGAAAATAAGTTCTAGATAGGTCTAATGTCCAGGAAAATTCGTGTTTTACTGTAATATTAAGTTTAAAATCTAAAAATTCATTACGCTTATGGAGAGTAAAATGTAAACAATACAAACCAAAACAGCTGTTTATAACCGTTTGACAGTTCTTGATTGAAGACTGCGGGGAACAATATAGAGGTTATGCATTAATATTTATTTTTATGAATTAAATAAATGCAAAATTATCAGGTTACCAAACAATTTGTAAAAACTTAAGGATAACATAGCTGTGTGAAATAAAAGCATAAAAAAGTATTTCCAAAATCTTCCGTGTTTAATAGAAAACGTATTCGTTGTATTGCTTGAAGCCACTGTAACAAACCAATTAATTGATGTAAATTAAATTTCTCTTTTGCTTTTCAATCCTCATTCCGTTTATAACTAAATCAGTTGATCACAGACTAATAATAACGGTATGAATAATTAAACAGTAAATGATCGGCTTTGGCTAAAAGACGTTAAACGGCATCGCTCAATTGACTAACGTCGTAGCCGAGTTGTAGCGTGTCGGCCTCAAGAACTATAGGCCGCGAGTTCCATCCCCACCAGGGGCGATACTTTTTGTTCAGTGCTATATTAACTATGGTGTATTAAATCGGTTTTATTTCAACAACATAAATGTTTTCATTGAGTAATAAATGTGTTTTAATTTTTATAATTAATTTTTATAATACATGTCTTATTCTATACGAGCAAAGCTCGGTCACCAGGTACTTATATTTATATACATTCTCCGATGTGTGACAGAACTTCTTACTTCAAAAGATAACGACCCTAATGTAAATATGAAGTTTGTTAGCAAGTTTTTTTTAATCATCAGAGTAATTTTACTTTCTCCCCTTATACATAGTATGTGGAGAAAGTATTGTTTTCATCAAAAATTTCGAATTTGATTTGAAAGTGAATATATCCATTTTGGGGTCCCTTGAATCCAAAAGAGTGGGATTCGACGTGCCTACCCCATTGGTCCGATTCAGATGAAATTTAGCATGTATATATATATATATATATATATATATATATATATTCACCATATCTCCAGGCTTTTTTAATTTTTTTGATTTTTAAGGGGAAAACGTGAAAAATCCAAATTTCTCAAAAACGGCTCAAACGATTTTAATTAATATTTGATCGTTTATAGTGCACAGAGTACTAAATAATTTGACACCACCCGCATGTCTGTAAAAATTACGGTTCAAAAGTTATGAGCTTTTAAATGTCAAAAAATCTAGTTTTTAAATTTTTAGCAAAAATAATAAAAGTATAACTTAACTGGGACCATTGAAACCAGCTTAAAAAACTAAACAAATTAGTATTTTGAATTATTTGTCTACGACTAACGGTTCCATAGAAAAGTTAAATTTAATGTCCATGATAAACGCAGTACGTTGTCTGAAAGCACCCAATGTTATTCTTATGGAGGATATTAAAAAACCTATTCATTCCTGATTTTCCTACCGTTTTCCATGAAACTTGGTATCAAGCGTTAAGTCTAATCACTCAACAAAACCAACTCAAAAAAGCTTGGTATTACCGTGGGGGGGTATTCCCCCCATACAGTTTGACCAATTAATTTAAATTTGTCTCTTTTGTTTTTATTTTCAGAAATGCGATGATTATTTTTGAAACAATAAATTATGAAATGATATTTAGATTAACTTTGTAGAACGTGACAGTTGTATTACATATTGTCTTTTTAAATTTACCTAAGGAAGAAAGTGTGTGTCAGTACACTGGTACTGTTTATTTTATTAGTTTTTAAAGCAAAATTTTAATTTCTTATTGTGTTGTTCTATTACAAAGCCCATTAGAGATGGTTTAGCTATAAAATATATAATGGTTTAATAAAAATAAAATCCATTATTTTCATAATGTTTCTGTTAAGTGGAATTCGTACAAGAATCCAATTAAAATGGCATTTTGATGATTAGTCAATTAAATGAACCAAGTATTTTAGTGATCTAAAACCTTTTAACCAGTCGTGTTCTTGGCTTTGAAGCTAAAAAGGTTTTACCTGTTTTCTAAACACAATTGGCATAAATGGTAAGGGAAAAATAAGTATTTCAGCCAGGCAAGAACTCGTAGAAAAAATACAAAACATAATAAAAACTGGAAATGATGTTACAAGGCTTCATACGGCGTTATACAGGTGTAGAGAGCGAATGCCCTGGGGGTCCACAAGAACTCGCAAATGGAATTTATAATTAAGCTCTAATGCTGGTAGCTCTAGTGATATATACACAATATATGGTCCCCCAACTAACGGTAAAAATTAAACATTAAAATTTCCTATTTATTCTTCACCTATTCATTTTTATTTTACATTATGATCCACCTCATTTCTTTTGTATTTTTTTAAAAAATAAAGATACTTTTTATAAATCGATTGTTCATTAATTAAAATGTATAAACTTGTTTGTATGCCACGAGAAAAATCACAGGTATATAAATAAGTTTAAACTTAATGTTAGCATACATTTAATTATGTATTATTAAATGTTTTCCAAATACCAAAAAATTGATTATTCTTATTCGTATATTCCTCCCTAGATTTGTTTAATAGATCAAACAAATATAGCCTATAAGGGCAGAGAAGATATTTGTAAAATAGGATGCCGGGTCGCACCAACACTTTTATAAACAGGATTATTTAAGAACGTAGAATAATGTGGCAATTTCCCACTGAGCCTAATATTGTAGTGCTTAACGAAGAATCTGGTCATACGGGAGACCTGCTTTAGTCAGAATGTCCCTCTGAGACTAAGGTTGTAGTACTACTCGTCGGATCTGGTCATGGGTGACCTGCTTTAGTCAGAATGTCCCTCTGAGACTAAGGTTGTAGTACTACTCGTCGGATCTGGTCATGGGTGACCTGCTTTAGTCAGAATGTCCCTCTGAGACTAAGGTTGTAGTACTACTCGTCGGATCTGGTCATGGGTGACCTGCTTTAGTCAGAATGTCCCTCTGAGACTAAGGTTGTAGTACTACTCGTCGGATCTGGTCATGGGTGACCTGCTTTAGTCAGAATGTCCCTCTGAGACTAAGGTTGTAGTACTACTCGTCGGATCTGGTCATGGGTGACCTGCTTTAGTCAGAATGTCCCTCTGAGACTAAGGTTGTAGTACTACTCGTCGGATCTGGTCATGGGTGACCTGCTTTAGTCAGAATGTCCCTCTGAGACTAAGGTTGTAGTACTACTCGTCGGATCTGGTCATGGGTGACCTGCTTTAGTCAGAATGTCCCTCTGAGACTAAGGTTGTAGTACTACTCGTCGGATCTGGTCATGGGTGACCTGCTTTAGTCAGAATGTCCCTCTGAGACTAAGGTTGTAGTACTACTCGTCGGATCTGGTCATGGGTGACCTGCTTTAGTCAGAATGTCCCTCTGAGACTAAGGTTGTAGTACTACTCGTCGGATCTGGTCATGGGTGACCTGCTTTAGTCAGAATGTCCCTCTGAGACTAAGGTTGTAGTACTACTCGTCGGATCTGGTCATGGGTGACCTGCTTTAGTCAGAATGTCCCTCTGAGACTAAGGTTGTAGTACTACTCGTCGGATCTGGTCATGGGTGACCTGCTTTAGTCAGAATGTCCCTCTGAGACTAAGGTTGTAGTACTACTCGTCGGATCTGGTCATGGGTGACCTGCTTTAGTCAGAATGTCCCTCTGAGACTAAGGTTGTAGTACTACTCGTCGGATCTGGTCATGGGTGACCTGCTTTAGTCAGAATGTCCCTCTGAGACTAAGGTTGTAGTACTACTCGTCGGATCTGGTCATGGGTGACCTGCTTTAATCAGATTGTCCCTCTGAGACTAAGGTTGTAGTACTACTCGTCGGATCTGGTCATGGGTGACCTGCTTTAGTCAGAATGTCCCTCTGAGACTAAGGTGTTGTACTACTCGTCCGGATCTGGTCATGGGGGACCTGCTTTAGTCAGAATGTCCCTCTGAGACTAAGGTTGTAGTACTACTCGTCGGATCTGTCATGGGGTGACCTGCTTTAGTCAGAATGTCCCTCTGAGACTAAGGTTATAGTACCACTCGTCGGATCTGGTCATGGGTGACCTGCTTTAGTCAGAATGTCCCTCTGAGACTAAGGTTGTAGTACTACTCGTCGGATCTGGTCATGGGTGACCTGCTTTAGTCAGAATGTCCCTCTGAGACTAAGGTTGTAGTACTACTCGTCGGATCTGGTAATGGGAGACCTGCTTTAGTCAGATTGTCCCTCTGAGACTAAGGTTGTAGTACTTATTCTCTATTTATTATTTGATCCATATGTTGTAAAAAGATATCTTTAAGTTTATGGTTAAGAAATTAGTAAAAATTGAACTGTTATTCGTGTGACCGTAAAATTTTTGGCAAATGTAGTACTACTTTCAGGGTTAAACAATGGATTGTACCATAGTTTTAACAGTCATTCAGATATTAAATAGATGTCAATTACTCTCATTTTATGCCTCAGCTCTTTATAATTTCTTAAGGGTTCTAATGATAATATTTTGCAAATGCAACAGGCATAATGTTATAAAGTTACTCGAAGTTGATTAAACTAGCTAGCTATTCCTATAAATATTCACCCTAATTAAATCCATAGAGTTTGAGTACAAAAGAAACTCTAATCTTTACTTTTTCTTTGTCAAAATTTCCCGTCGTAATTCATCCCAAAGCTATTTAGTTAAGCTTTCCCTTTTACCGAATTCGAGGCCGATAATCAGAGAAAGAGGCCGCCTCAAATTAGTGAATTCACGTTTAGCCAATGTCGCTCTTGATTGGTTCCTGTGTAAATGAACTTTAACCCTCTTTAATCAGGCGTTCCGATTCCGATTTATTTTCTAAAAGGTAAATGGTTAGAGGCAAAACTAAAATGGTTCCACTGAAGTCGCCTCTTGGATTTCTTGGTTTGACCAATTCTTTTAAGGGTTTCATAACCCAAAAAAATACTAGTTTTACAATTCTAAATAATAATATATTTATAAAATTAGCAATACATGTTTTTCCTTATGAACTCAGCTGAACACCAGCGAACAAACATATTTTGGTGCTATTGCCATTCTCTTACTCAATACAGTTGAGTCATGGAACTCGTACCATCGGACGTATCGTAGTGGGAGGAAAACTATAAAATGTATGTTGTAATGTATTCTTTATGTGTAAAATGAGAAAAACACTCCTTGATCAATGTTTTCTTGGGCCTTAGATGCTAGTTTAGTTAACCTACCTACAGTAGTTAGACAAGGAGCGTGTAGCTGTAAAAGGTAGATAGTTACACCTCTGTCAACAGTTATCGAGTCCCTTGTATTCCTACTCTCTATCAATCATCCTCAACACATCGTTTAGTTTCCTACCTACAGTATTTCAACAAGGAGCATACAGCTGTACACCGTAGCCATTTACACCTCTGTCAACAGTTATCGAGTCCCTTCTATTCCTACTCTCTATCAATCATCCTCAACACATCGTTTAGTTTCCTACCTACAGTATTTCAACAAGGAGCATACAGCTGTACACCGTAGCCATTTACACCTCTGTCAACAGTTATCGAGTCCCTTCTATTCCTACTCTCTATCAATCATCCTCAACACATCGTTTAGTTTCCTACCTATAGTATTTCAACAAGGAGCATACAGCTGTACACCGTAGCCATTTACACCTCTGTCAACAGTTATCGAGTCCCTTCTATTCCTACTCTCTATCAATCATCCTCAACACATCGTTCAGTTTCCTACCTACAGTATTTCAACAAGGAGCATACAGCTGTACACCGTAGCCATTTACACCTCTGTCAACAGTTATCGAATCCTTTCTATTCCTACTCTCTATCAATCATCCTCAACACATCGTTCAGTTTCCTACTTACAGTATTTCAACAAGGAGCATACAGCTGTACACCGTAGCCATTTACACCTCTGTCAACAGTTAAAATTGACAGTGATAGTAAATATTGTAAACTGTGCCAGTGACTGTTGTAGAATGTGTGTTGAAAAGCAAAAACTGGTCATAGTTAAGTAATTAGCTATAAGTAAAAGTAAACTAGGCTATTTTAAAAATTAGATATGTTATTTGTATTAATAAAGTTTTTTTGGGAAATCACCATTCTTCTATTTATAGACTCCGGAGCCCCGTAACAATATAGTAAAATGAAAAATAAATAACCCCGTCACAGCAGACCTGCGTACTCAGCGATTTCCCACCTCAATAACATGGCAATTATAATAAAAAAATATGACAAGGTTGATCAATCACTTGTTGATTAATTAGAGTATTTGCTTATCCTCCGTAACATTAACACGGGAAAGATTATGTAGGTTTGTTGCTTTGTGGAACACTGAAAGTAGGCATTTTTAGCATAAACAATTTTTATTTTGACCATATACCGTACCAGTTTTTATCACTATCTGGTCATAAATAAAGGAGTTTTCCTATCCTCCATAAGATTAATATGGAAAACATTATGCAGGTTTGCTACTGTAAGGAACACATAAAATATGATTTTTCAGCTTAAACGTGTGGATCCCAATCACATGAAGGTAAATATCAAGTTTCATCCAAAAATATAGATTAATAAGTGAAATATTATTTTTTCCTTATCCTCCATAAAATTAACACTGGAGCCACAAAATACAACGAACTGTGTTTAAATATCGTTTTAATATCTCGGTTGAATTTATTTGTGTAGTTTTTTGAGCTGATTCTAATGGTAAAAGATAAAACTAAAAAAAAATTAAATTACATATGAAAAACGCAAAAACCCAATTTTTGAGTACGAAATCCCCCAAACTACCTGTTCCCATTGACCAATATGTCTCGTCCGAAAAAATGTTGGAGTGTATTCCTACATTGGTAGAGACGTGTATGTCTCTACTAAATTTTTTTCTCGATCGGAAAATTATATTTACGAATGTTATCGTGTTCACAGATACGTATATATATATATATATATATATATATATATATATATATATATTTATTTATTTATTTATTTATTTATTTATTTATTTATTTATTATTTATTTATTTATTTATTTATTTATTTATTTATTTATTTATTTATTTATTTATTTATTTATTTATTTATTTATTTATTTATTTATTTATTTATTTAATTTTTACGACTATTGCTTGTGGTCTCTGGGCACCTAAACAAGAAAAAATAACATGGTCCCGGGCTTAAGTCTTACCATGAGACCTAGGATAATAGCTTATTTCCTATGGGAAATTCGCTAACACTAACGGTAAAAACACAAATCAATTATTATATTACGACACAGTTAATGATAACTACATATTCAAATTCCCTGGTCGGTTTAAACCAAACAAAACCCTTTCTCCATAGTGGGTGCTCTCATCTACATGGACAAGTGTTCGAAAATACCTTGTTGATTGTTACAGAAACACTCAGACAGGAAGAATTTAAGATGAGACCCATTTCAGCTTTTCTGAAACAAAAAAAATAACTCAAATATCATAATTCCAAACAATGTGCTAACGCTAATTTAATTTATATAGTTTTTCATTGTATTTTTGTATTTATTCGTAAAATTATCAGTTGTTAAAATATACACTACAGTATTTTGTTATGAACTATGTACTAGTAAGAAACTATCGTGAGAAATTGTTTTAGCCAAATAGTGAAATCATCATACCAATAAAATGTATTTACCAAGTTTACGGCCGGATAATAAATGCAATAACATGAACGAAATACAATGGATAATGGATGAAGCCACGATGACAATGGAGATATAGTTTTATCAAGAATAAATGAATAACACTGAAATATTTTAATCAAATACTATAATACGAGCGAGGTTTGTATCTATATATATTTGCACACGGATCTCGAAAACGGCACTAAGGATTTTCTTTAAATTTTGGAAATAACTATTTTCCTAGTAGAAAATAAGTTCTAGATAGGTCTAATGTCGAGGAAAATTATTGTATTCTTGTAATATTAAGTTTAAAATATAAAAAAATTAACATTATGCTTATGGAGAATCAAATGTGAACAATACAAACCAAAACATCTGTTTGTAACCGTTTGACAGTTTTTGATTGAAGACGGTGGTGAACAATATGTGAATAGAGATTTTTCATAAATATTTACTTTATGTAAGTAATAAATGCAAAGTTATCAGGTTGCTAAAACAATTTTTTTTAACTTATGGGTAACATAACTGTGCGAAATAAAATCAGAGAAAAGTATTTCCAAAAGCTTTCGTGCTTTGAAACAAAACGTATTCATTGTATTGCTTTAAACTACTGTAACAAACCAACTAATAGGTGTAAATTAAATTTCTCTTTTGCTTTTCAATCCTCATTCCGTTTCTAGCAAAATCAGTTGATCACAGGCTAATAATAACTATGGATAATTAAACAGTAAATGATCGGCTAAAACAATTGAGGTTGGCTAAAAGTCCTTAAACTGCCTCGGTCATTTGGCAGACGCCGTGGTCAAGTTGTAGCGTGTTGGCCTCGTGAAACGAAGATCGAGGGTTCCATCCCCATTTGGGGGCAATACTTTTTGTTCAGTGCTATATTAACTATGGTGTATTAAATCGGTTTTATTTCAACCACATAAATGTTTTCATTGAGTAATAAATGTGTTTTAATTTTTCTAATAAATTTTTATAGTACATGTCTTATTCTATACGAGCAAAGCTCGGTCACCAGTATTAAGTATAAAATACAAATACATATTTACCTGAAGTAAGTATAGGGGTATGAAAATTAATTGGCAAGGAATTGAGGAATAATTAACAAGTAGGTTTGAGAGAGAGAGTGAGACGATAGGTGAGTAGAAGCTAGGATGTGTTAAGCAATACTGGCGTGCAGGAGCGGTTCGACGGGCGTGCCGCCGCAGACGTCGTGTGACGATTGATTGGCTCCTTTGTAAACCTTCGCTTCAGGATCTGATCCGTAAATTTATGTTATCGAGAACTGCTGAAACAGTCTCGAATGGTAATGTTCTTTTGTGTGTCCGCTCTAATGAAAATTACGTGAAATCGCAAACATCACCCTCATAATTAGACCAGTTCAGTAATTCAGAGGCAGTGGATCAGACTCTACGTTAAACTGCAGGTTTCTTTGCAGGACATGTCTTCTTAACTGTAGGGCTATTAATTAATTAACGGTTCTGTCTAAGGAACATATCAGCCTTAGGCCTTAGGCTGACTATAAGATCGCGCCGCAATTTATCTTACACTCATTTCTCATTCTTACTTGGCTTAAAATACCTACCTGTGTTGGTCGCCATTTCAGTAACTAACCACTCTTAAGTCTTACGTTTCCCAAACTGTATGAGTGTCTCACAGAATATACTATATGGATCTTTAATTATATTTTAATAAACTTATTTATTTTATTTATTGACAGTTTTTTTTATTATCTTGTATTTTATTTGTTAATAGTTTTTTGCTTCGTAAAAGAACTTTTTACTGAATACGTAATATGAAGGACTAATCGATTCAGAGTAAAACTTTGACAGTAAAATTCAAATGGATCATAGTATTAATTCTGTCCTTTAAGATGTTCAAGCTCATTTTTACAAGATAGAGTTTATTGGCATGACGAATGATCTGAAATGTGACTTATTGTATCTTGTTAATTCTAATGGCGTATCCCAGGCAATATTTTCTTTTTTAGTACGACCATCCATCGCCAATGATGTATGAAAAAGTGTGAGACGAAAAGAAAATACGACAATATTGTCAGTTCAAAAGATAAGACACATTAAAAATTGATGAAAGTAAAGAGGATCCCGGCTTAAAGCTTATTCATTTCTAAATGTGATCTTGCTACAGGTTTATCAGTAGGCTAAGACGAGTTTTTGAACATCTCAGGAGAATATCCTTTGACGTTGAGGTTCGAAACACATTAAGGGCTTCGAAATCTCTAAAAGTTCTCCTAATTACACATTCAAAAGTCTCTTTGGACGTTTTAATAAGATAGATTTAATGAATGTGGGTTTACAAAAATCATTAGTTTATTTTTATTTACTTCCAAGAGTGTGTAAATTAAAAAAACAAATATTATTGAATCTATGATAGTTATTATGAACCGTACAGCTTTTCATGACCACTGTAGTATTGAGTGGTTGGGTATCTCTATGGTAGCTTGCTCGTCTCGTAATCGACGAGATCTCGTCAATTGGAATTAATAAGAATATTTGGAAATATATCCAACAAAAGGTTGATATTAGGAGTAATCAGGGTTGTGTTTTGAGCCATTCCCAGAGAAAACATTAAAAAAAAACCATAGGTGTAGAAAAATGCTAAAATATTAAATAAGAAACCAATGCTGGACCAATGGTACATGTGTATATTTCGTTTGATTTTATTAGAGATAATATTACGTTGAAATTAATCACTGGGATTTTAAAAATTGAGTGGTTTTAAAAGCGTTTTATTAATTTAAAAAAGTTAAGATCGAGTTAGAAGCTTTTATGTTAGTTTTGCATTATATTTTACATGTATTCGACATTTTTTCTTAGTAATACAATCTAATATTATCTATCTACCATTTTCAGTTGCAGATTTAACAAAAGTTGTAATACTTTTAAGATATTTATTACAATTCAAAGAGATATTGACAGAATGCAGCTATTTAATACTGATGATTAAGTAATGTCATAGCGTAAGTCGTACAGCACAAATGGCTAGATTCCATTTGGGTCATTCTACTGTATATAGTTTTCAATTTATATTATTTAAACTTCACTTCGAACAGCGTTGCTAGCTCAACACGAACGGCTCGTCTCCTTCACGTGTCGAATAGTTTCATGTTCACTCTCCCAACGCAGGTAATCAAAGTCAAAAGCCTCCTCAAATTATTGAATTCGCTTTGCCACAGTCGCCCTTGATTGGTTTCTTGTAAATGAACTCAAACCCTGTTTAATTAAGGGTACCTTAGGCTGTTTAATTTTCTTTCATCGAATATCATAAACGTTTACTTAATATTATTATCAGCTGACGTTAAAAAAATGTTTGACTTAATTTATTTCTCTACCTATTTTAAAAATATAATTGATTGAAAAAATTTGATCGATCTCATAATGTTGAGGAATTAGAACCCATAGTTTATTGTGTCATTTTTGATCATATGTGAGAAACATTTATATTATTACGGTATATCTTATTATTATCAAATTCTGAACGATAAGCCTCTGAACCTGATAATAATTATCAAAGCATCTGAGGCTAATTATTAGCCTCAGATGCTTTTTTCATAACACATATTCGCTGCCACACGTTTTTGTTTGACCGAGCACCAAGGAAAAAGATACTTTTCCTCAACCTACTATGCAAAGTCGTAATTTACTCTCTGGAATAGAGTTTTAAGGACTACTCTTCAACCCAATGGACTCTGACGTTTTTAGTACCTAGGGGCGAAAATGAATCACATAAGAATAAAATGTGAAGGGTCCGGAAACACTCCATACACCAATAGTGTAACAAAAACACCAAAATTGAGTAACTTACAGTTTGTTGTGGTGGCAAACTATCCTTTGCGTCTGCGGTATTCTTGTGCTAGACAGCCATTTTGCTGTTGACAAAATGAATAGTGGCAGTGAAGATTTTGGGCTAACGATGCCTAATATCAGTAAAGAAGCCAGAAAGCACTTATAAAACAAAAACCTAAAATTACTTATCTCGTTTTAATAGGATGTGTGTCAGTTTGAAGTAAACAAAACCTTCTACAAGAGGTCCAAATAAATTGCATCATAGTGGATGCTCTCGTTTTCGCGGATAAGCGTTACAAAAAGACAGAAATTGAGATAATACCCGTATATATATACATATATATATATATATATATATATATATATATAGTTATAATAATCTATAACTAAATATTATACGCAAGTCACGTACGGTATCCAACCAAAATTCTATTCTAAAACTATGAATTTGCTATGAATTACGCATTAACATCTAAGCGAGTGCTGCCTCTTTCACGAGCTGCCATATTTCAGCCATCATAAATGGTTCTCGGGCAATTCGCTGTTTTGCATCTTGTTTAACATACAAGCGTGAAGGGGATCCAAAGCGTTCATTCAATCATCTGATGCGTATTTTATCCTCCAAACAAATTTTGTTCAGGCGTGGATGCCTTTCACTTTGCTACATGTTTAATTTGTGTAAATAATGACTCAATCTTTAATATCCCTTTTATAAATAAAGAGCTCTTTAATTTTCAAAAGGACGTTATGTTATTTCGTTTCGGTTCTAGAGTATCTATTGGTGTTTCAATCATAACAAAAAAGGGAAGTTTACATCGTTATATCGTGGAAGTACCCATGAAATCATTACAAGAAATATCAAATATTTTAACAATGTTTTATCATTGGTAGTATTAAAAAATAGAAGTATAAAACCGGAGTACAAACACAAAATTGGAACAGCGAAAACGTAATACGCGTAACATTATACTGAATAGAGTGATAAAGACAAAATAGAGGAATACAATTCATACAATTCCTTCAAGTATGAACCCAACTATAAGATAAACTAAAGACATCGTGATGTAAAATATCAAGCTATTTATATAAACGTATATAATCCCTGTATTTTTATTTCACAAAATTGTTTTGCTTATGTTTTTTTGGAGGATTTCGTCTATTTGATCAGGTTATGATGTTAACCAGGGACAATATCAAAAGTTTTTATGCTCTGATAAATTATTGAATTTTAAATATAAAACTTATAACCTAAAGAACCGCAGAAGTATATTTTAGTGAATTTCCCATAGAGAAGAAGCTATTACCGTAGGTCTCATGACAAGAGTTAAGCCCGGGACCATGTTATTATTTCTTCTTTAGATGCCCAGAGACCAAAAACAATAGTCGTTAAAATTTATATATATATATATATATATATGTGTGTGTGTGTGTGTGTGTGTGTGTGTGTGTGTGTGTGTGTGTGTGTGTGTGAACACGATAGCTATTGTAAAAATGGTCCGATCGAGACCAAAATTGGTAGAGACGTGTGTTTTATTTGCTCGGACGAGTTCGTAAATCAGACATATCGGTAAATCGGAACGTTTAGTTTGGGGTTTTGCACTAAAAAATTGTGTTTTTATCGTTTTTCATATGTAATTTAAAAAGTTTTTTTAATTATATCTTCAACCATTGTAATTAGCTTAAAAACTACACAATTTAGTTACTTAACGTTTTTCTCTATCTCCAACGGTTACCGAGATATTAAAATATCTAAACACAGTACGTTAAATTTTGGGCTACAATTTTAATGTTTTGGAGGATAAGGAAAAAGTAATATTTCACTTATAAACCAATATTTTTGGATAAAACTTTATATTTAGCTTCATGTGGTTAAGATCAATCCATTTATGCTTAAAAACCATATTTTATTTATTTATCGTGGCAGCTAACCTGCATACTCTTTTTCATGTTAATCATTTAGAGAATAGGCAAACTCCTTTATTTATGGACTGATATTTATGAAACTTGGTAAAAATGGTCAAAATAAAAATTGTTTATTCTAGAAATACCTACTTTCAATGTTTCTCACAGCAGCAAACCTGCATAATATTTTCTATGTTAATCTTATGGATAATGGGCAAATAACTATCATATTTGTCGACAGGTATTGATAAAACTTGTGATATATCATTATTATTATTATATTATTAATTTGAAAATTCGCCGAGCACGCAGGTCTGTGTGACAGAATAGGCTCCACTTCCTATTATTATATTATATTATTATCCTCATTATGATAAACTCATTATATGCATTTTGGATTTTACTTACGTTTTTTATTCATTAAGTTCCATTAGAATTTTAAAAACATGTAGGACTGGTACAAAGCTTCCATACTTCGTGTCAATATAACTTTGCAGGTCAAAGTGTAGTTAAGGAAATTGTAACCCTCATTGCCAGATAAAAGCATGTAGGACTGGTACAAATCTTCCATACTTCATGTCAATATAACTTTGCAGGTCAAAGTATAGTTAAGGAAATTGTAACCCTCATTGCCAGATAAAAGCATGTAGTACTGGTATACTTCGTGTCAATATAACTTTGCAGGTCAAAGTGTAGTTAAGGAAATTGTAACCCTCATTGCCAGATAAAAGCATGTAGTACTGGTACAAATCTTCCATACTTCGTGTCAATATAACTTTGCAGGTCAAAGTGTAGTTAAGGAAATTGTAACCCTCATTGCCAGATAAAAGCATGTAGGACTGGTACAAATCTTCCATACTTCATGTCAATATAACTTTGCAGGTCAAAGTGTAGTTAAGGAAATTGTAACCCTCATTGCCAGATAAAAGCATGTAGTACTGGTACAAATCTTCCATACTTCGTGTCAATATAACTTTGCAGGTCAAAGTATAGTTAAGGAAATTGTAACCCTCATTGCCAGATAAAAGCATGTAGGACTGGTACAAATCTTCCATACTTCATGTCAATATAACTTTGCAGGTCAAAGTGTAGTTAAGGAAATTGTAACCCTCATTGCCAGATAAAAGCATGTAGTACTGGTACAAATCTTCCATACTTCGTGTCAATATAACTTTGCAGGTCAAAGTGTAGTTAAGGAAATTGTAACCCTCATTGCCAGATAAAAGCATGTAGTACTGGTACAAATCTTCCATACTTCGTGTCAATATAACTTTGCAGGTCAAAGTGTAGTTAAGGAAATTGTAACCCTCATTGCCAGATAAAAGCATGTAGTACTGGTACAAATCTTCCATACTGTCAATATAACTTTGCAGGTCAAAGTGTAGTTAAGGAAATTGTAACCCTCATTGCCAGATAAAAGCATGTAGTACTGGTATACTTCGTGTCAATATAACTTTGCAGGTCAAAGTGTAGTTAAGGAAATTGTAACCCTCATTGCCAGATAAAAGCATGTAGTACTGGTACAAATCTTCCATACTTCGTGTCAATATAACTTTGCAGGTCAAAGTGTAGTTAAGGAAATTGTAACCCTCATTGCCAGATAAAAGCATGTAGTACTGGTATACTTCGTGTCAATATAACTTTGCAGGTCAAAGTGTAGTTAAGGAAATTGTAACCCTCATTGCCAGATAAAAGCATGTAGTACTGGTATACTTCGTGTCAATATAACTTTGCAGGTCAAAGTGTAGTTAAGGAAATTGTAACCCTCATTGCCAGATAAAAGCATGTAGTACTGGTACAAATCTTCCATACTTCGTGTCAATATAACTTTGCAGGTCAAAGTGTAGTTAAGGAAATTGTAACCCTCATTGCCAGATAAAAGCATGTAGTACTGGTATACTTCGTGTCAATATAACTTTGCAGGTCAAAGTGTAGTTAAGGAAATTGTAACCCTCATTGCCAGATAAAAGCATGTAGGACTGGTACAAATCTTCCATACTTCGTGTCAATATAACTTTGCAGGTCAAAGTGTAGTTAAGGAAATTGTAACCCTCATTGCCAGATAAAAGCATGTAGTACTGGTACAAAATTATACTTCGTGTCAATATAACTTTGCAGGTCAAAGTGTAGTTAAGGAAATTGTAACCCTCATTGCCAGATAAAAGCAAGGTAATTTTATTTGCCAAACTGCAGGAAATACATTCCAGTTAAAAAATATTACGTTAATAGGCATGGTAAAATTTACTTTATATAATAATCAAAAGATAACTGAGACTGTATAAAAAATTCCAATCCTGCATGTCGGTTAGTGTTCACTCAAGTAACATTCGTACATCTTAAAATACTAACATTTTAACAATATGAATGATTGAACAATTAGAAGATCTTACCCAGGGCCGTCCACAAGTTTGCCCTCAGACTCGAGCAAACAATACTAGATCTTTACTTACTTATTAATTTATTTATTCCAATACTACAAAACGATTCAGAGACTACCAAAATCAAAACAATTGTCTGTTTTACATTTTCCCTTTTCATCGCAACAATTGGACAAAGGGAATATATTTAAGTAGGTATTCATTTTATATAATATAAATAAATATATTTATCTAATTTTGAAAACTTTGTATGGATATTTTACAAATACCACCCATCGGGGACGCAGTAACTCCGTTATTTTAGCTTAGTAAAAGTGGTTTTGTTATTAATTTTTTTGTTGATTCAAATTACATTTTGGAAACTCAGTCACTAACTTTCATCTTTTTCTCTTTCAGTAGTACTATTAACTTGAAAAGGGCGTCTATTTTTCTACTGGTTCAAAAGCGGTATTTTTCATCAGTAGAATTAAAAACGTTTTCATATGTGGCATAACATATATTTCTATATTACTCGTGATAAGTAAATCAGGCCATATTTTGAGCTGGATTGAATGTTAGCATATTTCTTTATCGAATGTTAGGCATAACATTATCTATCGATCTGCATTTCTAGTATTATATGTGTGATCTTATCATCACGTTAGTTTAAAATTTTTAAATAGAGAACATTTATTTTTGTATATATCTAAAAGGATAATAATAAAGTTGTAACTAAGTTATTTTATTTGTTATCAGTTCGGCCATTGCATGGGGAGAAAGCACTTTAGTCCCATTTTATAAGAATAAGGGTGATGTCCGAGAATGTGGAAACTTCCGTGGTATTAAACTTACTTCTCACACATTGAAGATATGGGAACGAATTCTTAGCAAACGTCTTCAGAATGTAATAAACCTAACCGAAAATCAATTTGGCTTCACTGCAGGTAAAGGAACTACTGATGCAATCCACGCAATAAGGCTGTTGATGGAAAAAGCCCGAGAAAATAATAAAAATCTCTGGATGGTGTTTATAGACCTTGAAAAGGCCTTCGACCGTGTACCAAGGACAGTAATATGGCAAGCCTTGCGATATCATAACATTCCTGAAGTCTATATAAATCTCATCCAGGACATGTATGACAATGTACAAACATGTGTTAGAAGTACAGCAGGTCTATCAAAGAGCTTTGGTGTAAAAGTAGAAGTTCATCAAGGTAGCGCTCTCAGCCTAATTTTGTCCAACATTACAATGAACTACCTTACTGAGAAGATTCAGAGACCCCTGCCATGGAACCTGTTGTATGCAGATGATGTAGCATTAATATCAGACAGCGTAAAAGAAATACAAGATACTCTGGACCAGTGGCGAGGAGCTCTCGAAACAAATGGGCTGCGCATTAGCAGGACCAAAACCGAGTATATGATGTGCAACTTCGACCCAGACACATTTGGTAGGACAAATCCGGATCTCAAACTAGATGGCATCATGAGAAAATTCAAATACCTAGGGTCAGTAATTTCAGACGATGGCACAATAACAGCAGATATAACACATAGAACAACATCTGCATGGAACAGATGGCGCGAGCTAACAGGTGTCCTTTGTGATTCAAGAATGCCCATCAAAACAAAAGGCAGGGTCTACAAAATATGTATACGACCGGTTCTACTTTATGGAGGCGAAACATGGGCTTCATTGAAAACACATGAGCGGAAGCTTCATACTACGGAAATGCGCATGCTGGGTGATAAGGAGGAGTTACCCTCAAGGATAAAATCCGTAACGAACATGTACGTGGCAGTTTTAAGGTAGCGCCTATTGCTGACAAACTTAAAGAGTCTAGGCTGTCATGTTATGCGAGGACCCGACGATCATGTGGTGAAAAAATGCCTCTCCATGGCTAAACAAACAAGGAAAAGAGGTAGGCCAAAAACTACCTGGATGACGAATGTCCACAAGGACATGAAAGATTTGGATCTTTCTACAAACGATGCCTATAATCGGAAGGAATGGCGCCTCAGGATTGGAAAAGCCGACCCCGCATAACGGGAAGTGGCGAGGAGAAAGAAGAAGAAGAAGACTAGTTCGGCCATTGCGCGTTACTGCGATTTAAAATACCAATTAATTAGCTTTAGGTTCGTTGGCAAATATTTGAAAGAGCGACCCATCAAGATAGATAGAAGCCAAATGATGTATAAAAAATAAGTGTATACATTTGAACTAAAGATATTAATACATACTGTATATGAAACATTGAGGCAGACTACATCATCTTACACCGGTTAATTTTAACTTAAACTTCTAAATGCTACATGCACATAAAAATGTAAAAATATTATAAAAGTAAAGCAAACAAATTCTTAAAAAGGATGTGTTACTCACACATCATACATAAAAATCAAACTATTGAATTTATATGTATATATTTTATATATATATATATGAAATAATTATTAATTATTATACTATATAATAGTATAATAATTAATATTTTTTTTATTTTCCTTTCACTATTTGAAATGTATACAAGGTTCTTATTGTGTATTATTAACGAATGTTTGATATATTTAAATCAAACATTCGCTAATAATACATAATAAGAACCTTGTATACATTTACATGTATACAGATAGTGAAAGGAAAATAAGTCGATTATAATAGGCATAATAACCGTAATATGTATAAATATTGTAATTAATTTTTATTTGGCTAACATATAAACAAGTGACTTTTAATCAGACAGAAAACAAAAAATACAGAATCTCCAAAAACTGTAAAAAATTGAATTTTTCACTTTCATTTACTTTATAGTTTTAAATTGACGATTGATAAAGAAGGCATTGAATAGCAACCACATTGCTAATGGAAAGTAAACCAATTGCTGTAGCTTAAGAAATAGTAAGTAGGTGTAGCGTAGTAGTAGCGTAGTAGCGTATCGTAAGTAAGTAGCGTAGCGTAGCTTATATGATTTGTCAAAATTCGTGGGTGGTGGCGGTAGTTAACACCAACACCAACACCAACATCTCCGGGGTGTTTTATAAGGGTCTGGACAGGCTCCTGCCCTCCCACTTATCATATTGACTGGGGTCCTTGGAGTCCCTGGAGACCTAGCCGGTAGCTTCTTTTTAATACATTATCCAACAGGAACTGGTCGGTCAATAAATATATTCGATCTCTCCCTCTTCCAAACCTAAATAATCTTTACATTATAGCTTAAAATGTTTGTTGATGATTCGATGAAAATTTCATACATCGTTATCTAAATTGAATAGTATTAGTAATATGTACATGTGGTCAAATCATAATCTCAGAATGTAACTATCCAGTACAGAAATATTTTTTCGCTAAAACCTCATATCTTAGTACGCTAATATATTAACATTGTTTGTATACTACCTATACAGTATTTACATAGTTAGTTTTGATCACCTTAGTTTTAGGTAATAAGTTAGGTTTATTTTGCGAAATAACAAACTTGCACAAAGAATAGAACGTCAACTCAAGAGCTTTGTATTTCTAACCCATAATATGAATCAAATCAATAACTATTATATAACAACTAGCGTACTTGGCGCCCGAAATCGTGCGCTGTCAAGGAGACAATCTGTCCAGTGTCCACCAATGCGTGTAGGCAGGCAATCTTTAGTGTTGCTATTTCGGCTATCAACGACAATAGTATTGTGTGTATTTCGTTCGCGTCTACCAGCTACAGTTCGTCGGCATCCTCCTCTTGGCCGCCCTTGCCGACGCCTTCCAGTCTCCATTATGTCGAACTGTTACTTCCGTTGTGTCGAGCTGTAAACATCAACTCACGCAATGTTTGCCTCCGAGTATTTCTATTTACTCATCAACTGCACAATATATTACTTCATTATAATTAATATGTTTATAAACTAAGTTTAGATTTTCCCAACAGATTATCATTTTGGTTATGTTTTGGTTTTGAGCGAATTAAAACTGGTGTTTTATTGCCACCTGTACGATGATGTCTCCCTTAAACGAAAATACCCCCGTCGCAGCAGACCTGCGTACTCAGCGAATTTCCAAATCAATAATATAATAATAATAATATATGACAAGTTTGGTCAAAATCTGTCGATAAACATGAGAATTTTTGCCTATTCTCAATAAGATTAAAATGGGAAAGAGTGAGTAGGTTTGCTGCTGTGAGGAACACTGAAAGTAGCCATTTATACCATCAAAAATTTCATTTTTAACATTTATACCAACTTTCATCAACATCTGTCCATAAATATAGGAGTTTGCCTAATCTCCATATGATTAACATGGGAACATGGGAAAAGAGTATGCAGGTTTGCTGCCATGATAAACACATAAACTATGACTTTTTAGCACAAATGTATGGATCTCAACCACATGAAGCTAAATATCAAGTTTCATCCAAAAATATTAGATAATAAGTGAAAAATTAATTTTTTTTAATCCTCCATAAGATTAACATTGGAGCCTCAAAAATACAACGTACTGTGTTTAGATTTTTTTATATCTCGGTAACCATTGAAGATAGAGAAAAACTTTAAGGAACTTAATTGTGTAGTTTTTTAAGCTGAATGCAATGGTGAAATATAAAATTAGAAACTTTTAGAAACTACTTGTGAAAAACGCAAAAAAAAACCATTTTGGGGTACAAAATCCCCCCAAACTACCCGTTCCCATTGACCGATATGTCTGGTTTACGAACTCGTCCGAGCATTTGTAGGAATACACGTCTCTACCAAATTTGGTCTCGATCGGACCTTTTTTACGAGAGTTATCGTGTTCACAGACACATATATATACATATATATATATATACATATATATATATATATATATATATATATATATATATAAAAATTTTAACGACTATTGTTTTTGGTCTCTAGGCACCTAAAGAAGAAAAAATAACATGGTCTCGGGCTTAACTCTTGCCATGAGACCTACGGTAATAGCTTCTTCCCTATGGAAAATTCGCTAAAAGAAAGAACCATGTTTAACTATCAGATTTGATTTGTTTATTTAACCACTTCCTTAATTAAACAGCTGATTTCTCAATCGTCGGTATTAACCACCATATTAAGTTTATGGGGGAAATCGCGACTTTGACCCCATTATTTTCCATGTCCATAGTGAATTTTCAAAAATTTTTTAATTGATGGCAAAACTACATGCTAAGACCTTTATAACGACACCTTGGACATGGTGATTGGTAGCACCACCGCTCCAAAACAATTATCACAAAAATAGGCCTAGTGTATTAAATATATAAGATATATAAACAAATGTAACGCACGTAGTGTTTAAAAAACGATAGTATTGTAATTTCAGGTAGAAATCTCATAAGAGGTTGTAAATTATGCTTTAACTTATACAAAAAGACTAAGTGCATTTTTATTCCGTTCTTCGCTAAGTTTCCTCATAAACTTTCTTTTACTGAAAAAAACTAAATTTAAGTTTGTATAAAGCTAAATATATAAAAGCTAAATATACGTTGTATACTATTTTAATCTGTTCTAAGAAGCTTTATTTTTATTCAATAATATTCATTCTCATATAATACTCTCATATAATACTCATTTATTCAATATTCATTTTATTGCTCGTGGGAAATAAAGCTTCACATTTTGTTGGTTTTATTTTCATCCATACAATACCATCTAAAATAAATATACTTATTATGATATAGTGCCAACTTTACGAAATTAATAGGGCTTGTCCGTTTTCAATGATATTCATTTATTTTTTTGGATTTTTTGATATCATTCTGTCAATTTCAGCTGGTTAGCCATTGACTAAAAATTTAATAAACTGAAAAAAATATTAAACACGCAAACAGATATAAAAACTCTAAAATATCCCCTGAAATTAATCAAGCTGAGACAAGGTTCAAATACGTCAGATATTTTAGTAAGACAAATATTGAAATATTCAGGTCACTGTTGAAAAGTGAGGATTGGAAAGACGTTTCCAGAGGTAAAGACGTGGAGGAAAAATTCAATGAATTCAGCTGCCAACTTAATCCTTATTTTGAGATTGTATTCCCAAAAACATGTAAAATAAACTAAGAAGAAAAATAAAATAAAAATTTCAGATTAGCTATTAAATATGAAGGAACAATGCTTTATATACTACGATAAAACAAAAACCTAAACTCAGATCATTTTTAAGACAGTATTACCTCAGACTAAAACATCGATATAGGAAAAGTATTCAAAAAGCAAAGTCAGATGCAGTTATCAAAACCATTGACAATTCTGATTACAAAATTTAAGCCGTGTGGAAAATAATTAACGGTTACAGGCCAAAAACTAAACGAAAACAAAAATATTCAATTTAATAAACGGGGACGGAAAGTTATTAACAGAACCTAAGGAAGTATGCAACTCTCTAAACTCATATTTTACAGAGATTAAAGATGACACGAGCAAATTAATCCACCATAAACGACCCAGTAATAGTAAGACCAACAGTGCATTGCTTACCCTCCTACCTAGTCGAAGATAAAATTTAAAAAATTATAAAATCTATGAAAAGTAAAATTTCAGCAGAAGTAGATGAAATTCCTCCCAAAATTTTAAAAAATATCTGCAGTTTTGTGGCTGAACCCCTGTGTCACTTCCTGAATGCCTCGTTTGTCGAAAGAAAATTCCTATCTGCACTTAAATTGAGTATTGAAAGGCCTATTTTCAAAAAAGGCGATGAAAACTCCTGGATAATTAGTTTAATATCAACTTTATCAAAAGTATTTTAAAAGGCCGTGATGGACAGATTGTGAAAATTCCTTGAATCTCATAAAATATTATTCATGGCTCCATTAAGAATAAATCGACGACGAGTGCTGTTTTAAGCCTTATAAATGATATTGTAAATAAAATGGATAATGGACAGTTTGTTGCTGGCCTATTTTTTGATCTTATTAAGGCCTTTGATATGGTCAATCATGACTTACTTTTGGAAAATTTGGAAGAACTAGGGTTTTGAGGGGTGCACTGGACTAGCTGGATTCATTCCTGAGAATAAGAGAACAATTTTTTATGATACCTGAGACTAATGGGGGTGAATTTGAAAAACGTGTCTCCTCAGAAGCCCTGGTCAGGAGAGGGGTGCCCCAGGGATCAGTTTTGGGGCCTATTCTCTTTATCAATAAACTTCCCGCAAGTGTAAAGTTAGCCAAAACCTGCCTATTTGCCGATGACACATCAATTGCTATTTCTAGTCCCTGTAGAGAATCTATGGAACAGATTGCCTTCCAGGAGTCTAATAATCTTCTTCAATGGTGTCAAAACAATCATCTAGTCCTTAATGCAGACAAAACTCAACTGCTGGATTTTCATATTTCTAATAGGGGGTCTGTAACAAGCAGTTTCGCGTTGTATATTCTGTTGGATAGTAACACAATAGACGCCTCCCAAAACGTGAAGTTCCTTTGTCTGTTGCTTGATGAAAATCTCAAGTACCACCAACATCGAACATGTAAATAATAAGGTTTAAATTGGAATATTTGTTCTTCGAACGCTTAAACAGGTTAGATTATATTAGATTAGATTATTGAAATGGTGACCAAGGTAGGTATTTTAAGCAAAGTATGAATGAGAGGTAGCGAGTCACGATGTTCTTTTGTAAGCATACTATGGTATAATTTTTCCATACCTAACTTATGCTGTGCCCGTTTTGGGAAGTGAATGTCAACGGAACTTGTATCTGTTCCGCCTGCAAAGAAAGGCTATTCATCTTATATTCTCACTTTCAAAAACACATTAAAGTAAGGAAACCTTTAGAACATTCAAAATACTAACTTTTCCGTCCATTTATATCTTTGAACACTGTTGTTTGCAAAAAAAAGCTTTCAATATCTTCTTTTCCTTCTTCCTCAGGTATCCATTCCGCAATTCAAGTAATATTTCCACTCCCAAGCATTCCACATCTTAGAAAAAACAGTAACAATACAACGCCATCAAATTTTATAACAGCATTCCATTATCCTTCCTATTTCCATTATCCTAAGTCGAACAAGATTCAGTTAAATTTAAGGGAGGATTAAAAAGGTTACTTTTAAATGGAGCTAACTACAGCGTCCGGATTTTTTTAGTAGAAGTCGTTAAAGGTATTTTCTTGTATTAAAATTTTCTTTTATAAGATCTTGCTTAGGTAGCTTTTATTTTTCATTGTTGACTTGGCTAATGCAATGTATACTTTGTTAATATCAGTATCAGTAGGTGTAACTGCAGCTGCAGCTGTAGGCCTAATGGTGTCTCGTAACCCGATGGATCCATTATCGACAATCAGTCCATGCATTACCGTTGGTGACAGCACTAATCAATACGACTGTGACTGGAACTGTAATTACCGGTACTGGGGTACTGGTGTCATTTGCCTTTAAGTAACAGTAACGCGTCCAACCCACAAATGGCCTTCATAACTTGGAATATATATATATATATATATATATATATATATATATATATATATATATATTAGATAACACGAATACAAATAAATCCAAAAACAATGATTTTACCCTTACTGATATGCACAACGAAATAAAATGGTTCTGTTCGCAAAAACTCATCGGTAGCACTGATAAGGGTAAATTGGAATCATTCGAATATCCAACAACTTCCGATTTGGTTAGTGCCGATAGTTACTCATCGTGGTAACTATACTTTATACTTATCTACCGAAGATGGGTTCATACTATCGGTAAGTGTGGTAGTGTCGGCTAGTATGAATCCTAAATACTGAATAACATCTATGTTGTTCTCTGAATTATACAAACACTCTTGAGTTAAAATATATATCAAAATCTTTTTACTATTTTAAACCGTTTGTATTGTGTTTAGTAAATGATTACTGAGTTTTGTTGCCACGTATGTACCAACTTTTGTAAGCATGCAATCTTATGAAAAAATATTAATTGCATGAAGGAGTTTTCAATAAATTATAATTTAATTCTATTGCTGAAACATCTTCTTCATTCGTTACTCTAATTATTATCTTCATGATTTTAAACATACTAAAAAATAAACCGCTGAAACAATTAATATGCTCGTATTGTATCACATCTAATATTATAGTTATGATTGGTTGATCATCTTGCCTTACTATATATTAAAATCTAATGCTCGTATTGTACCTCACATCTATATAGTACGATATTATGATTGGTTGATACCTTGCCTTACTATATATTAAATCTAACATGCTCGTATTGTACCTCACATCTATATAGCACGATTGTTATGATTGGTTGATCTACCTTGCCTTGCTATTCCATATTAAAACCTACCATGATCGTATTGTACCTCACATCTATATAGTACGATAGTTATGATTGGTTGATCTACCTTGCCTTGCTATTCCATATTAAAACCTACCATGATCGTATTGTACCACACATCTATATGGTACGATAGTTATGATTGGTTGATCTACCTTGCCTTACTATTTCATGGTAAAATCTAACATGCTCGTATTGTACCTCACATCTATATAGTACGATAGTTATGATTGGTTGATCATCCTTGCCTTACTATTCCATATTAAAATCTAACATGCTCGTATTGTACCTCACATCTATATAGTACGATAGTTATGATTGGTTGATCTACCTTGCCTTACTATTCCATATTAAAATCTAACATGCTCGTATTGTACCTCACATCTATATAGCACGATTGTTATGATTGGTTGATCTACCTTGCCTTGCTATTCCATATTAAAACCTACCATGATCGTATTGTACCTCACATCTATATAGCACGATTGTTATGATTGGTTGATCTACCTTGCCTTACTATTCCATATTAAAATCTAACATGCTCGTATTGTACCTCACATCTATATAGTACGATTGTTATGATTGGTTGATCATCCTTGCCTTACTATTCCATATTAAAATCTAACATGCTCGTATTGTACCTCACATCTATATAGTACGATAGTTATGATTGGTTGATCATCCTTGCCTTACTATTCCATATTAAAATCTAACATGCTCGTATTGTACCTCTCATCTATATAGTACGATTGTTATGATTGGTTGATCTACCTTGCCTTACTATTCCATATTAAAATCTAACATGCTCGTATTGTACCTCACATCTATATAGTACGATTGTTATTGTTGGATATTCATAAAAAAAGTATTTTATTTGTTCTAAAAAAAATTGTAAATTGAGTAATGATCTAATTTTTAACTTGTAATCCACAAAAAATTAACTATATTTTTGTACAATATTATATAAGTGATTTTATTAGTAATCCTCTTATATTAATCAACATAACAATTTGATTGTATCCTTCTTATATATATATCTAAGATGTGCCTTACATTCAGTGATCAACACCTCTTTTCCTCTACATCTATATTAGCACAGTGTTATTATCATACATCCTTACTTGTTCAATATATCTAACATAAATATATATTCTCGTTTATGGTTTCTATCATATATAAAATCTAACTCCTTATATTATATTAAAATACATGCTGTATTGTACCTCACACATTTTCATTATATGATTTTATTTTGTTACATTGAACATTAAATATTCCATATTAAAAATTTTCAGAACATATTTTGTATTATTTTAAGTAAATAATTTATTTGTAAAAAATAAAATTCATTTATAAATTAAAAAATTAAAGTATTTTTGTTCTACAATAAAAAATCTATTTATATTGACCATGAATTTGTATTTTTTCACTGACGACTGGCAATTTGGTATTACATCACCTCACATCTTATTATGGATCACCATAAGATATTATTGTTAGGACAGATGTCGACCATATTTTCTCTTTAATTCGCAAAAACATATTAAAATTTTTTTTTATATAAATCAGATAAATTTTGTAAAAATTGTACGGCAACTCAACTCCATTCCTCGACGCCAAAATGAAACCCTCACTCCACTCGTAATCAACATTCTCAATAAATATCCCCTTTTTTATACATATTTTAATTTTATATTTAATTGATTAGAAAAACACACATTTTTTAACCCATTTTTTGATTAATAAATATTTACAGACATTTTTGAATGTATATTTATTTAATATCACTTGAATATTTTTTGATGAAAATTGAATTTTCATTGGTAGATATCATTTGTGTAAAAAACATGTGACGAAGAATATATTTTCATATTAAAGGAGATAGCATTCCAGACATTTTCGTTTTATGTTGTGGATTCTACTCAGCCTCCGCCATACCACTCTCCCTAACATTGATAGCGTTGTGTTGTGAATTTCTGCAACTGTCAAAAAATTTTGATAAACCATCACATCTAAACTTATTATTAAGGATTGGATTGCCTTTTATTTAACGATTGATAATTATTGTTGTTGAAGCCTAATATACTTGAAACAGTCTCATTCAGTTCCTATTCTCAAGGAAATAATTAAATTATGTTTATTTGCTAATCTACATTAATGTGACTTTAAATATCTTTGTGTATTTTGATTTAATAATTTGGTGAGTAAATTTACTCTTGTCATATTATTACCTAGTGCTGATCAATAAATATTGATTATTACTAACTGCATTCATTGTGTGAAAAATTGAGGTAGACAATAATTTGAATAGTTTCTCATTTTAATACATTTTTCCTGGGAAAGATTTATATTTTATTGATGATAATAGAATATTTAGTTATAAGAAATTGAGCTCTATTTCATATCTCAAATAATTTGTGAGAATACTGATTTACATTGAAAATAATATAACTTATATCTGAATTTATTTCACAGTGACTCTATTATTGACTTACAAATTATTATTCATATTCATTTGTGTATTCTAATATATTTCTAGCCTACATTGTGATTTAATGAAACTATTTTATTAACATTCACAATCAATTGAGCTATTTATTGAAACAAGAATTCATTCAAGTAATTTGATTATTTAAATAGGTTTTGTGGAAACATAGAACTTGTCTATATAGGACTTGTTTTTTGTTGCAATTGGATTATTGTTTAGTATTTGAATTATAACTTTCAAGATGAAGTTCTCTACCTTCGATCGACAAAGTAAATTGATTCTTAACCGCCTTAAGAAAATTAAGGATCATGTTTCCGCTACAGCTGATGGTACCTTGGAGAGTGATGAAATCGAAGAATTACTGGAATATGGGGATGAAGCCCGTACCAGGTACTCAGAGTTTGATAAAGCTTATACTCGTTTGATTTCTACCGATTCTATTCCTGATTTTGATGCTAGCCTTGTTGAAAAAATGCAGGATGAAATTAGTGATTTATTTATACAGATTCAAGTTATTGTAAAACCTCATCAAAAAAATCCTACTGAGGCTAATGTATCTCAAGTGGCTAGCTCTAAGTCTCTAAAGTTACCTCCACTTACTCTGAAAACCTTTAGTGGGTTACCTGAGCAGTGGTTATCATTTCAAGGCTTATTTGAAGCTTCTATCCATAAAAATGAAAATCTCTATGACAATGAAAGATTCCAGTACTTGATCACCTCACTGGAAGGAGAACCTCTGAATTTAATTAAGAATCTACCCATTACAGCTGGAAATTATAAAGTTGCTTGGGATCTATTGGTAAATAGGTACCAAAATAATAGGAAAATGATAATTCACTATGTCAATAATTTAATTGACCTCCCCAATGTAACTAATGCCAACTGTAAAACAATTAGAGCGTTTTTATCTAAGTTTCAGGAAAACAGTCAGGCTTTAGTCGCTCTTAAACATGAGGTTAAGAAAAACAATATTATCTTGTCTACTCTTTTGTTACGCAAGTTAGATGGTGATTTACGCAAAAAATTCGAAGATAATAGGGCTGACTCTCAAAAAATTCCTTCTGTGGAAGAAATCATGTCCTTTTTAGAGGAGGAATGTGTTCATATGGAAGCTGCAAATCTGTCACACTCAACTAGTGTCAAAACAAACACTATTACTCACTCTATTGTAAAACCAACCTCTGATCACTCAAAGGTAGGTATCAAGCCTCGCACTGTTTTGCTCTCTGCTTCTGGGTCCCCACAGAATCCTGCTTGTGCCTTTTGTGACAAAAGTGGTCATGCAATTTATAGATGCACTGACTTTCAAGCTATGTCTCCCTCCTCTAAGTTCGAGTTTGTAAAAAAGAAACGCTACTGTTTTAATTGTTTGGGCACATCTCACACCTCAAAAGATTGTAAATCAAAACATGTTTGTTCTCATTGTAGTAAGAAGCACCACTCTTGGCTTCATTTCTCGAGTCGCTCCACTCCAACCTCTACTCAACCCTCTCCCCCCTCTAGGGAATGGAAGAATAAGGCGGTCAGCCAAAACCCTCCCTCACTAACCTCAAACCACGAGAAAAATCCTGTTGTGGCGTTCTCTCAAAATAATGTTGGCAAGGCATCTACAGTACTCTTAGGTACTACTCTAGTGATGGTTAGCAATAAAAATGGTCACTCTCTAGTTTTAAGAGCGGTAGTAGATTCGGGCTCAATGATTTCATGTTTGACCGAAAGTGCAGCGAATCTTTTGCTTTTAAATAGATGGCATAATGGACATAATAATGTTGATGGCCTCTCCTTCTCTCACATAAATACAAAAGGTGTTTCAAAGATTAATATTACATCTCTCAGTGGGACAGACATTGTGAAGAATCACCCTGTGGTTATCTTAGATAGAATAACTTCGGATCTTCCTAAAGCTCAAATTTCATCAACATTCAAGAATCGGTTAAAACATCTAGTCTTAGCTGACCCTACTTTTGACCTGCCGAACTCAGTAGATATGCTGCTAGGAGCAGACCTGTTCTGCAAGATTGCCTCTGGTGACCATATAACGTTTGGAGACAACATGCCCGTTGCAATGAACTCCGTGTTTGGTTATTTGATTATTGGACCTGCTCCTCTTCAGAAAGGCTCATGTAAGAATGAAGGTGTAACCCTACTTTCAATTCATGACTCCGATCTTCATCGATCACTACAATGTTTCTGGTTGTTGGAAGAACCTCCATTGAAAATTAAACCCACAGCTGAAGATGACCTTTGTGAAAAACTGTTTTCAACTCATCACTCTAGGGATGCTACAGGTCGCTACATGGTTAGACTACCTTTCAAGGAAGCTCCAGCTCCTATAGGAAACTCCTCAGAAAATGCCAGACGTAGATTTCTTTCTCTAGAGAGGCGATTGAATGCAGACCCTAAACTTAAGATAGACTATATCAATTGTATGGAAGACTACCTTTTGTCTGGTCATATGGAAAAGGTAACTCAAGAAATACATGATTGCTCTAAAACGTTTTTCTTGCCCCACCATGCTGTAGTTAAAAGTGAATCCTCATCCACAAAGGTCAGAGTGGTCTTTGACGCTAGCGCACCCTCCTCAACGGGAGTTTCTCTTAACCAGACTCTTTTATCTGGTCCAAAACTGCAAAATAAAATTTGTGACATCCTCATTAATTTTAGACTACACCCCATTGTGATGTCATGTGCCATTAAACAGATGTTTAGGCAGATTCAAATGCACCCTGAAGATAGGAATTTTCAGCTTCTCTACTGGAGAAAAGATCCATCGTTACCTCTGAGCATCTATCGACTTACTACAGTTGTTTTCGGTTTTGTAAGTTCACCATATTTAGCTCTCCGGACTCTAAAGCAGCTTGTCGAGGATGAAGGACATAATTATCCATTGGCCTCCAAAGTAATGGAAAATCAGGTATATGTAGATGATTTGATATTTGGTGCTGATTCCCCGGATCAGGCTCGGGCTATCCAAAAAGAAACCATTGATCTTCTATCAAAGGGCGGTTTTGACTTGAGAAAATGGGTTTGCAACCTACCTGAACTCATAAGTGACATACCTGAATCTTATAAAGAAAAACCACTGTATTTTTTAGGACCAGATAATCCCCTCTACAGCATCCTGGGTATTAAATGGGAGTCAGAAAATGATCACTTCTCTTACAGACTTGAAATACCTAAGAAACCCCTGACAAAGCGTAACATTCTCTCCGCTGTGGCTCAGATTTTTGATCCTTGTGGATATCTGGCTCCTACCATATTTTGGACCAAAGCTCTCTTACAACTTCTCTGGACTCTGGGATTGAACTGGGACGAACCGATTCCTGCAGATATTGCGGAGAAGTGGAACAAATTTTATGAACAGCTCCCTCAACTTAGAAATATTTCTATACCTCGATATATACACCTCCATGGTGCTGTGAATGTACAATTACATGGTTTTTCAGATGGTTCGGAAGCCGGTTTTAGTGCGGTTGTCTATGTCCGTACTGTATCAGCTTGTAATACCATCAGAGTCTCCCTCCTGATTGCCAAATCACGAGTCGCCCCTCTCAAGAGGATATCCATTCCTCGTTTCGAGCTCTGCGGAGCTCATCTACTGGCTGAATTATTAAGCTACTCTGCTAATCTCATCTCTCCGACATGTGAAATCAACGCTATTTTCGCATGGACAGATTCTTCAGTCGTATTGTCTTGGATACACTCACCCCCGTTCAGGTTGAAGGTTTATGTAGCCAATCGAATCTCTCAAATCCAGGACCTAGTCCCACCGCACATGTGGTCTCACATCTCGACACACTTCAACCCTGCAGACTGCGCCAGTCGTGGCCTTTTACCCTCTTCTCTCATAAGTCACAAGTTGTGGTGGCATGGACCACCTTGGCTGTCAAATGTTCAAGAAGAGTGGCCTATCTCCTCATTTAAGGTTTTGAAAAATGAGGTGTTGCCTGAAGTTAGAGCTGAACCTCTAAGTGTTTTGATAGCAGTGAATGAACCTGAACTTTTCACTAATTTTTCTTCATGGAGCAAGTTGCTGAGAGTAGTAGCTTACGTTTTTCGATTTCTCAAGAATACACGCTCAAAGAAGAGAGAATCGGGACCTCTGCAGTTAGAAGAACTGAATCACTCCTCTCTTAAAATATGCAAGTTACTCCAGTCGTCAGTGTTTAAAGAAGACATTGCTCTTCTCAAGACAGGGAAGACTGTAACATCTCGTCTCAAGCATCTCTCCCCCTTCATTGATGATTCTGGTCTCCTCAGAGTTGGAGGTCGCATTCAACACTCACTCCAACCATTCGCATCAAAGTACCCAATCCTTTTGCCTAAGTCACACCATATTACAAACATTATCATTGATTACTATCATTTAAAACATTTACATGCGGGGCCACAATTTCTCCAAGGCATCATATCCCAAATGTTCTGGATCCTTTCAGCTAGAGGTGCGATCAGGAGTAGAATTTTTAAATGTGTACGTTGCTTCCGCTGTCGACCCACTTTAGCTTCTCAGAAAATGGGTGACTTACCTCCTGCTAGGGTAACTCCCTCCAAGACTTTCTTCAACTGTGGAACTGACTTTATGGGACCATTTTTGGTAAAACCAAACAATCTACGCAGAACTAGCCCTATAAAGATGTATATTTGTGTCTTCATTTGCCTCGCTGTCAAAGCTGTTCACCTTGAGGTAGTTAGTAGTCTAACATCAGAAGCCTTTATTGCAGCATTAACCCGTTTTGTGTCGCGCAGAGGCTTATGTGCAAACATTTGGTCAGACTGTGGTACTAATTACATTGGAGCAGCAGGAGAATTGAAACAAGTTCAGGAATTTCTTCAAAATAAGGCGACAAAAGCAGCTCTCAACAAATTCGGTAACGAAAATAAAATCCAATTCCACTTTATACCTCCTGCAGCACCACATCAAGGAGGAATATGGGAGAGGACAGTACGCAGTGTCAAGCACCACTTGCGGCGTGTTGTTGGAGAACAAATTCTCAACCATGAAGAATTTGTCACCTTATGTACAAAAATAGAAGCAGTACTCAATTCTCGACCAATCACTCCACTCTCTTCAGACCCAGCTGAGATTGATTACCTCACTCCCGGACACTTCCTCATTGGAAGCCCTCTACTTGCTCTTCCAGAGTCAACATGGGAAGGTGTTCCCAGCAATCGCCTCTCAAGATGGCAACTCGTTCAAGCCATGTCTCAACACTTCTGGAAAAGGTGGCAGCAAGACTATCTCCATACACTACAGGAAAGAGGAAAATGGACTTCTGTTCAAGCGAACATCAAGGAAGGGGATCTAGTGTTAATCCACGAAAATAATTCTCCTCCTCTGTGTTGGAAGACAGGACGTGTCACTGCAACAACGCCTGGACCTGATGGACTCGTTCGTGTTGTCCATCTTCACACCAACAATGGACCTCTCACAAGGGCTGTCACCAAGGTGTCTCCCTTCCCATCTCAATAGTGATTTTGAACACCTCAACAACCTCCATTTCATTTTAGTTTAAGTTTCTTTTTGCTCTTTGTGAACCCCGTTGTGGTTCACGGGTGGGGGTATGTTGGATATTCATAAAAAAAGTATTTTATTTGTTCTAAAAAAAATTGTAAATTGAGTAATGTTTATCTTTATTTAAACTTAGAAGAAATAATCCACAAAATTAATTAATTTAATATTTTTGTAAAACAATATTATTAGAGATAAGTAAAGTAGCCTTTTATTATTGTAAGCAATCCAATCCGGAGTATTTATTTCAATCACCTGACTGGAACTGAATTTTGATTGGGTATTCCTCCCCTCCCCCTTCCGATGGATATGATAGTGAGCCGCGTCAGGACAGATGTGCCTTGGACATGGTCAGTGATCGACCACCTCTTTTCCTCTTACTAATCTCGCTAACATATTAGCACAGTGTTTTTTATTGTAAAGTCAGTGACAACCTCCTATTTTGTAAACCCCTTGTACGTGGCAACTCAACTCCATCTCCTTGACGATGACTGCCAGAATGAGGGCCCTCACTCCACTTCTCGTCGTCGCCGCTCACCCCTGGTCATCTCATCATTGTCACGTATAAAGGTATCCTCAACGGTCCTCCGCTCATTTTATATTGCTCTCACATATTTTACAGTTATGATTGGTTGATCTACCTTGCCTTACTATTCCATATTAAAATCTAACATGCTCGTATTGTACCTCACATCTATATAGCACGATAGTTATGATTGGTTGATCTACCTTGCCTTAATATTCCATATTAAAATCTAACATGCTCGTATTGTACCTCACATTTTTATAGTACGATTGTTATGATTGGTTGATCATCCTTGCCTTACTATTCCATATTAAAATCTAACCTGCTCGTATTATACCTCTCATCTATATAGTACGATTGTTATGATTGGTTGATCTACCTTGCCTTACTATTCCATATTAAAATCTAACATGCTCGTATTATACCTCTCATCTATATAGTACGATTGTTATGATTGGTTGATCTACCTTGCCTTACTATTCCATATTAAAATCTAACATGCTCCTATTGTACCTCACATCTATATAGTACGATTGTTATGATTGGTTGATCATCCTTGCTTTACTATTCCATATTAAAATCTAACATGCTCGTATTGTACCTCACATCTATATAGTACGATTGTTATGATTGGTTGATCATCCTTGCCTTACTATTCCATATTAAAATCTAACATGCTCGTATTGTACCTCTCATCTATATAGTACGATTGTTATGATTGGTTGATCTACCTTGCCTTACTATTCCATGTCGAAATCTAACATGCTCGTATTGTACCTCACATCTATATAGTACGATTGTTATGATTGATTGATGTACCTTGCCTTGCTATTCCATGTCAAAATCTAACATACTCGTATTGTACCTGTTATTTATATAGTACGATTGTTAGGATTGGTTGATGTACCTTGCCTTACTATTCCATATTAAAATCTAAAGTGCTCGTATTGTACCTCACATCTGTATAGTACGATTGTTATGATTGGTTGATCTACCTTGCCTTACAATTCAATGTTAAAATCTAACATGCTCGTATTGTACCTCATATCTATATATTATGATAGTTATGATTGGTTGATCTACCTTGCCTTGCTATTCCATGTTAAAATCTATCGTGCTCGTATTGTACCACACATCTATATGGTACGATAGTTATGATTGGTTGATCAACTTTGCCTTGCTATTCCATATTCAACCTACCATGATCGTGTTGTACCACACATCTATATAGTACGATTGTTATGATTGGTTGATCTACCTTTCCTTACTTTCCCCTGTTTAAATCTAACATGCTCGTATTGTACCACACATCTATATGGTACGATAGTTATGAATGGTTTCATTATCCTTGTCTTGCTATTCCATATTTAAATGTAACATGCTCGTTTTGTACCACACATCTATATGGTACGATAGTTATGATTAGTTGAACTACCTTGCCTTGCTATTCCATATTAAAATCTATCATGCTCGTATTGTACCACACATATATATGGTACGATAGTTATGATTGGTTGATCAACCTTGCCTTGCTATTCCATATTAAAAGGTACCATGATCGTATTGTACCACACATCTATATGGAACGATAGTTATGATTGGTTGATCAACCTTGCCTTGCTATTCCATATTAAAACCTACCATGATCGTATTGTACCACACATCTATATGGTACGATAGTTATGATTGGTTGATCAACCTTGCCTTGCTATTCCATATTAAAACCTACCATGATCGTATTGTACCACACATCTATATGGTACCGTACCATATAGATGTGTGGTCATCATAATCAATCATAACTACTGAGTTATGATTGGTTGATCAACCTTACCTTGCTTGTCCATATTAAAACCTACTATGATCGTATTGTACCACACATCTATATGGTACGATAGTTATGATTGGTTGATCAACCTTGCCTTGCTATTCCATATTAAAACCCACCATGATCGTATTGAACCACACATCTATATGGTACCATAGTTATAATTGGTTGATCAACCTTGCCTTGCTATTCCATATGAAAACCTACCATGATCGTATTGTACCACACATCTATGGTACGATAGTTATGATTGGTTGATCAACCTTGCCTTTCTTAGGGTTTTTCCTAATCTTTCTTCCTTTTTTCATTAACACTGTTTTTTTAACTTGTTTTTCGTCGTAATAGGAACAAGTATCGGTCCAAGGATAACCGAAACCTATGTTGAATTCAGTAGTGAAAATAGTTCGGTATATTCGGCCCGTTCCTTCCATGTATCCGTGGACTTGACCCCTTCATTCCCAGGACAGGGGTTTTCCCACGGTTTTTTAACATGGACATAGCTCTTTCATTCCAAAAACGTATAGCATATTAGATTCAGCATTAAAAACACTACAAATTACCGTTGATAACTAAAAAAAATTTTTTTGGACTTAGCCCCTTAATTCCTTGTGCCCTTCATATGGCTTGAAAATGGCATAAATGCCGAAACATGTTGTCATTAAAGTTTAAAAAAAGGGTACTAATTGTTTTATTATTTATTATATTACTAAAAGTAGCCCTAAATTGTTAAATAATTGTTAATTGCTCCTTACAATTGCTGCTGTTACAACTGTTAGATAATGTATATATATATTAACGACTATTGTTTTTGGTCTCTGGGAACAGAATAAACAATAACATGGTTCCAGGCTTAACTCTTGCCATGAGACTTACGGTAATAGCTTCTTTCCAATGGGAAATTTGCTAAAAAAGCAGTCAGAGCGATAAGAACAAACAAAAACAAGTCAAAAAAGATCCATGTTGTTAGTTAAGATTGGTTAATCTACCTTCCCTTGCCATTCCGTGTTAAACCTATCATGCTCGTAATGTACCACACATTTATATAGTACGGTATTTAGGTTTTTTGTCGAGTACTATAACGATAACTTTGTATTCTAATGTATTTTATTATCGATGTAAAAAATATTGAATTTGTCATGGACATGACAGTGAGCAGCAATTAAATTTGAGATTGAAAAGTAATAAATCAACAGAAATAAATAATGGTATGCAATGGGTTCGCGGAGGTATATTAAGAATTAACGTAATAGGTGATTTTTTACCATGAGCCCCGTTATCCTAAAGCAAGATTTCATAGTAAATTATAGGCTCCTTTGGATAATATACCTTTGATGACATCGTGAGAGGCACTGGAACTGAGCCTTTCTCATCACACGGTTCTTTTGACATTTTGGATGCAACACAGTTCACATGAGTGATACATATATACACCCTTCATACTATACTTTAAACATATCCTTTTCGCTGTGATGGCGACCTATGCATGTATTATAAGCAAAGTGTGAATGAGACATGAGTGTAAGATGATTATGTTGCGATCGTATAAGCTTGTTACTACCTAAGGATGCCAGGTTTCTTAGACAGGGTTGTTAATAAGTCCGACGAGCAGACATGTAAAGACCTACAACGTTTAACGTGGAACCAATTTTTCCTCTGAATTGCCAACTGGTCAAATTATGAGAATGGTATTTGCAGATGAACGTAGTATTCAATAGTACGAACGGCAATCCTTATACCGCGGAATATCGCATACATGGCCATCGCTAATGAATATCCACAATGCCAAGTAGCTGGATTACAGCAAGTAACATTATACTAAGTTACATTATGCTCACTCAAATATGCGGATTATTTGGAAACACTACTGCTATTTTGTATCTTAATTGAAAGGTCAACAAATTCGTCTTAAGTCGCATTGTACGTTTCTTATAAGGTCTTCAATTTCAGATTTATTTTTCTGCGGTGCGTAACCCTTGCTCTAAGTTAATTCCTCCTCCCCCATAAGATTAACATTAAATAAAGGTTTGTTTAGGGGAACAGGAGTAAACAGAGTAAATCAGACATATCACATGTTTCTACTGAGCATACCTTTTTATTATGGCAATACGTATATAATATTCATTTTGGTTAATTTATGGTATTGTAATTAATATTAATAATATTGTAGAATTTATCCAAAACTGAAATATATTATTAAAATATACACTTTATTTAAATTAGACAATCAAACGTTAAATGAATCTTTGTTGAATTGGAAAACCAATGCAGTTTCCTGTCACAACATTCATTGTTTTTGCGGCTTATAGAGTCGTTTAGATTCTCTAGTTTCCCCATACTAGTTTTTCTCCGTTATGGGTGCTATATCCGTATGGAGCTAGCAGATATTTATTCAACATATATGTTATGTTGTATTATATGTTACAATTTAATAAAATAGTGAAGGCCTGAGTTGAAGGTCTCAACGATCGACGGAGAGGTCTAACATATGATCTAAAATAAACAATACGGTAGTGAGAATAGTATTAGCCTAGAATATCACCATTACCAGACCTACATTGTAACAGTCCTTAAAACAATAATTGTACTTGAACCTTTCTTAAGACAGCAGTATTTCTATTAAGATGAGGCAGCAGGCTGGTTCTTGCCAGATTATAAGGCTGCAACCGCTGGTCGGGGTGTTTTGCGGCGCCAATCTGGCCGCTGTCACCAACTGGAGCAGTAATGGACTGCTAAGTTGCGGCCTCCCACCTCAACACAACTCCAAACTCTAGTTAGTCAAATAGACTAAATATAAATTATATTTATGAATATAAATAATCGTCTATAGTTAATGATTTCGTTCCTCATTGTTTTCTAGTCGATAATTACGTGAAACTGTAAATATAAAGGTTTTTAAGTCTGGATATTCAACAATGTCGTCCAGCAGCGATATCATGTTGCCTATGATGCTCATGCTATGGTCGAGAGGTGGAGGTTTTAGTGGGTAAGCATTGTTCTTAAACAATGTGTGTGCCACACTACCCCGCAACCTCAGGGGTGAGGGTGTGGATTACGGACTCGAACAACAAATTACCAACAAGTTTGTCCTTCCACCTCCCCGCTGCACTGTCACCGGCTATTCCCACTGAATACAAACAAAGAAAAGCATTTTAACGGTTTAGTAGATAAAGTTTAAAAACTTTGAACTATTTACTAGCACCTTACAGTTGTCAGTATTTACCAACCGGTCAAGGTAAATAAATAAACTAGGAAAGCTGTAAACTTGATTATAATTACTACGGCAGGTTACCGCCAATGAGCACTTCTTGTTAACATAAGAAAGGTAGGCTTTGTAACTAGGGTGTTGAATGTTGATGTACCCCGACCAATTATGCAAATGGCTCAGACGCGAGCAGGCTGACATGCTTTGCATTACTGTGTCAACATTACCTTAATGTTTGCGGTACATTATCGCTACAAGCGTAATTAAGCTTGGTCGCATTAGTCAAACACATTCCATTCATTTCGACTGGAATGGTTTTTCGTAAGGTTTTCAAAGCTAAAATAAAATAGTTTTTAAAAATACAGTGTAGACAATATAGTTTTAGATGTTTTAGCGTATTCCTTGATTCCACTAGACATTAGAAAAGTATTGTCTTAATCTGTTGTCCTAACAATTATATATCGCAACTAATGCTGCCCGGCGCACGCTGCTGCGCCCGAATTGAGTTTTTTTAGAAAAGCTTTTAGATTAAGCTCCTATTAAGCTGTTAATTGTGTAAACACTAAACCTGACACTTCACCCTTTCACCCCTCTTGGTCGGAGCCCTTGGGTATATTATTTTCTATTTCGTAATAGTAGCTTAAATCTACTGTAGAGTAGACCGCACCAAAGTGGTCCGATGAGAGTTGATACAACGTTGCCAAATCTCTGCTGATCCCTGGCAGAATATTGTATATGACATTTTATAAACATAAACATCTCGACAAACAGTCAGTTTCAATATAATACAAATTTATATTTATTACAAATTAATAGTCGTGTTGTATAGGAATGTAGTATTTTCAACACGTTCAGTGCGATGGGCGTCCGTACGGTCACACGTGCGGCGGACGCCGATCGGCGCCTCGTGCAATAGTAGGCCTACATTTGGCGTTAAAATATCAGCTGATCGTTCATTTCATGAGTTTTCCCGCTAGAGTGTGTTGTTGTTGATGAAATTAGTTATGTTTGTGTGTTTGTAGTTGTGTGTGTGTGTGCGTGTGCGTGCGCGTGCGTGTGCGTGTGCGTGTGCGTGTGCGTGTGCGCGCGCGCGTGTGTGTGTGTGTGTGTGTGTGTGTGTGTGTGTGTGTGTGTGTGTGTGTGTGTGTGTCAGAAGTCAGAAAATCTTTATTCATGCAATAAACATTTTTACAAACAAGTCCCAAGCATTGTGAAAGATGCACGTGGGATATACGTTTATCAACTATATATTACATTAATACACATGCAGCAGCCAGTTCAGTCCATTCTCAGTCCAATCTGTTTTCACTTAAGTCCAGGGTGGGCACCAAAAACATAGTAATACTGCACATAAAAAATATTAGCTAGACATTACCAAAATTTTTTAACAACAGAATTTTTTTAACAACAAAGAAATTACTATGCAGTCTTTAACAATAGCAAAAAATATCTAATAACAAAAATATGGGATCATACAACTTATTTAGTAAATAAGCTAATAATAAATACTGATTAATAAATACGCAAATAAATCTCTGAAATAAGGAACAACAATGAATATAGATAATTAATAGATAATATAATAGTAAATATGCAGCAATAAAAGAAATAAATCTCTGAAATAAGGAACAACAATGAATATAGATAATTAACAGATAATATAAATAGTAAATAGTAAATATGTAGCAATAAAATAAAATAAATGATACCAACTACACTATAACCAGTGGATTTTACATTTAACCTACACATATTGGCTTAGAACAAACTGTGTTGCCTTCATTTTGAATTTTGGTTTTTTATCAAATAGCACCTCATTGCCATAGTATCTAATTAGTTCATTGTATATTTTTGGTGCCAGATAGCATAGCTGATGCCTGCTAGTTTCCTTGACAAGGTTTGGCACTACAAGAGTTGTCCAAAGAGCGGACGGAGTCACCCTACTTATCTCTCTTATCTCATAATTATATAAATATTTGTGAACATACATCAACACACAATAAACATGCAATTCTTTAACAGTAAATAAATTATTTTCTGAAAACACATAACTCAACCTATCCATTCTCCTAATCCTAAAAATTAATCTTAACGCATGCCTCTGACACATAATAATTGGGTTCAATAAGGACGGATAAGTTCCACCATAGTGTATAAGGCCAAATCTCATAGTGCTCTCAAACCAAGATGCATAAAGCTGTAACAAGTGTTTTCTGCCAATAAAATTTCTCATGTAATACAAGGAGTAATTAATCTTCCGCAATTTTTTTACAAGGTTTTGAATATGCTCTTTCCATTTAAGGTGCTGGTCAACCACTATACCGAGATACCTTACTGACTCTACAATTTCTATACCAGAACAATAACATTCATAAATACATTGATGTTTATGACAATATAAACTAATATTATTATTTATACATGATTTAGGCTTATCACAGTCGAAAAACATAACACATTTAGATTTTGCACTATTAATCAGAAGTTTGTTTTGGATGAACCAATCTGATATCTTTTTTAAATCCTTATTAATTTTGGTATTAAGTGCCTCCCTATTGTATGCAGAACACACAAGAGCTGTGTCATCAGCATATGCATATATAGATGAGTTTAGGTCCAAATTCAACAAATCATTAATGTAAACTAAAAAATTCAATGTGCCAAGGATCCCTCCTTGTGCTGTCCCATGTTTTAATACACATGTATTGCTTTTTTATACCATTGATCTTTACAATTTGTTTTCTGTCCTTACAAAAAGATGTTAGCCAAGAGAGAGCAAGACCTCCAATACCACACTTCTTAAATTTATATAATAAAATATCTATATCTAACATATCAAATGCTTTTTGGAGGTCTAAATAAAGTGCAAGAGTATATTTCTGTTTATCATGTTCAGAAGTAATGTGGCTAATATGGCTATTTATAGCAAGATCAGTTCCCTTACCTGGAATAAAGCCATACTGATTTATAGAAAGGAAAGATCTCTCCTGAAAATAACTTAATAACTTTTTCTTTACAATAGCTTCCAATATCTTAGCCACAGAATTAACTAGGGTTATTGGTCTGTATGAGGACACTTCCCTATTATCCCCAGATTTGAACACTGGAACTACTAAACCAGTCTTGAGTGTGTCAGGGACAAATCCCTGAGATAGAGAGACTTTAAATATGCTACTTAGAACAGGAGCGAGAACATTTATATTATCCTTTATGGTTAAAATAATTATCCTTTATGGTTAAGTATTTAAACCGTCCATTCCCCAACTTGCTGTATTTTTCATATTCTTTATCATACAAGCTACTTCAGCAGTATCGGTATCAAATGTACTTAAAAGGACAGGATATACATTTATATCAGTTAGAAACAAATCTTCCCCAAATTCTCTCTGTTTTATATCAGAAACAATATTACAAAAATAATCGTTAAATGTATTGGCTATGACAAACTCATTACCTACAACATCTAATATATCATTATCCACCTTTATGCTGCTAAACCCCTTCTTTTTGGATTTTAACAATTTTCCCATAACATTCCATATTTTCTTGCATAACCAACTATATTATTATATTATAATATTTTTTTGCAACTATCCAACTGTGAGGTGTAATAAGTATGTTTTTCTCCTTTTATTCTTTTAGTAACTAGATTAGATAAGTTTTTGTAATGAGATCGAATTAGTTCACAAGTCCTATTCTTACAATATAATTTAAACAATTCATTTTTCTGATTAATTAGCAAAATTAAACCATGTGATGCCCAATCATGCCTCCTTCTATTTTTACTATTCAATTTTCTTAGCTTAAATGAATCCTCAAAACAACCGTTGACAATAGTATAAAAAATAGAGACTTTAGAATTTAAATTAGGATTATTTAACACTGAATTCCAGTCAGCAGACTGTAATTTTCTTTTCAGTAAATCTTGATCCAGGATTTTACAAAACTTTGATATTTTTTCAGTAGTAAAATGAACATTACTTATAAAAACATTTAAAGCATAGTGGTCTGTTAACCCCAAAACACTTACATTACAATAAAAATTAATATGTTTACTGTTCCTTACTAGTACATGGTCAAGACATGATACAGAAGTATTAGATATTCTGGTTGGAGTATTAATAAAATTTTTAAAACCATAAGAATCAAACTTAAATAATCCTGTCCTGAACCACTATTTTTAAGAGTACAAATATTAACATCTCCAATTATAATTGAAGGATCTTTTCTGAGTATAAGAATAATTTCAAAGTCAAGCTTAAATTTATTAAAGGTAAATTTACACTGTCTGTATATTCCAAAAATGGATAAATTATATTTTTGATTATTACTAGTGACATCCAGACAGACATGAATAATCTCTGCTGTAGGAAATAATATTTCTGTGTGGGTGAACTGCAGTTCAGAGTTCATGTAGATCTGTATTGCTTGAAGCTACTGCAACAAACCAAGTAGTCAATCCATAGGTTAATCTTCTGGAGAATAAATAAATTGATAGAATGTTCTTATTTGTACACATTTTCGAAAAACTTCATTTAAACAATGTTTGATTGCTATGATGGGTGGCGTAGGTAAGCTGTACACCAAATATGACCTCTCTATAACCTATATTAACGTAACACGGGAGCTTAATGTGGGTAAAAAAGTTGATTTAAAAAAAATCTAATGCTATCTAAGGGTGAAGGAGACGATATACGAGAAAAAGTCAAGGGGCCAAAGCTGTAGATCTTGCAAAATCTGTGGCACATGAAGCACTCCGATTTCCAATAGGAACTTTCCTTAAAGTTATATAGCCGAAAAATATTTTTTTTAACGTTTAAGACTTTTTTTGCTTATAAAAATTAAAAATTACAAAATCCATTAACATTATTATTCATTATTCATTATCCATTTACATTATTTAAAGTACCCTCTTAGGAGTGTTCATAAAAAATTTCAAGTCTCCAGCTCCTCAGGAAGTCGTATTTTTGAGCGAAAAAGTGAAACCTTGCATTTCACGAAATAAACCCAATGTATTTTATATAAAATTTTATCATTTTTTCTTGACCAATACTTTAATACTTTTCAGATAAAAGTATTAAAGTATTGGTTCGTAATGAAAAATTGTAAGATTTGGCAATTTTCCTATCAGGACTGGGACACCAATTTAAACGATCATTACCTGATCAACATATGACTGATTACACAACAATAAAAAATTAAATTCTTCCAGTATAAATTACTTAAATATAACCTTTACACACATGAATATCAATATACTAAGAAAAGTTTATTCCTGTACCAAAATGTCATCTATTATATTTATTGTAATGTGTAATGTGTATTCGTATAGAAAGCATTCACATAATGAATAAACATTTTCAATTATTCAGTTATTTAGATTCAAAATGTGGTAGTGTGTCGGCGTCGGGTGCAGCTGTAATTGTTGCAGCGCATTAATGCCTCGCCCGCTCAAGGGCCGTTAAGAGTGTCCGCCGTGCAAGGGATCACTTTAATTGAATTCCATTTCCATGCAATCTAGACAAGTGCACATTTTATACCGTAGTAATACGAATAGGTTTTACCAAACCAATCAAAATCAGAGTATTTTGAGACAATAGTAAGGTTACGCAGGCCTAATCTTTCGGCTACATCTATTTGCCTTTTTTCAAATCTTTTGAAATACTTTTTTACATTTAGAAGTAAAAGTAGGGTTGGTTTGTTAGTATTTTCTTTGTAATATATCGTTAAAAATAAATATATATATACCTCTCAGTGGAGTAGGTAAAATTAAAATGAAGTATAACTTAATAAGAGAAGGATACATCATACCTACTATGTTCTTAAATAACAATAAATAGCGGTTGTAGGAAAAGTACATTCTTATCCTGTTTGTATTCTGAACTTATTATGATCTCCATTGTTGCGTATTTTGTCGTGACACGTGCAAGTGTGTTTTTAATGTAAACGAACAGTGACCTGACCCGGGAAGTGCGTCCAGGTGTGACCACGGGACTTGGACCTCTCTGTCCACTTCCTCACCGACCCGCATCGACCCCCGGTTCATCATATACTTTAAATAAATGGCAATACCAAAGAAATGAAGGATGAATATAAAATATATATATTATAAAAAATAAAAAGCTATATAAAATTAAAAAATTATAAAAAAAAACTAAATAGATCAACTTTAATCAATTTATACCACGTGAGAGAGGCGAATCATGGAAAATGAAAGAAAACATTTACTCAGTCATTTAGGATAAGACTAGCAGTAAGCCCGTCCTTTACGGTAAGAAGAAATACCATCATACCGAAATGTAAATCTGAAATCCTAAATAAATCAAAACAAAGTAAAAATCAATCAATTAGCCTCAGATTAATTAAGATAACTTACATATATTTATAATATTAACGTTAAAAGCATGACATGGGTTTAAATCAACTATAACTAAGTAAATGATTTAGCTGTTTTTTTATTTTATTAAATCTTTAACTAAAAAATAATTTATTAATTTTATTCATTAAATTAATCAAAACATAAAGAAATGGGTTTTTAATCAAATAATAGTTTAAAGGGCGGCGGACGATTTCAAGCATTTATCCTTCTTTTAAATTAAATACATAAATTTTTTCATAGTTAAACTTTATTTCTCCATATCGGAGAAGACTAAAAATGCCTCCTGGAGTAGGACAGAAAACAAAAAAATTAAAATACCGGTTTCGGTTTCTCCAACGCACGAAAGGTAAGAATAACTAAAAAATGAATAATTCTGAGCAATGTACAGACAAAACTATAATTTTATTTATATTGATTAGTAAGAGAAATTTTGACTTCACTGTTCTATTTCGATTAGTGTTACCACAATCAATTTCAGACGGATTATATATACAAATAACGGGATATGATCAATATATTAATGACTGTAGTGAGTATTGACGTAGTTGTGATGTAATATCATATTAAAACGATTTCAAGACCACCTGATTAGAGCTGTTATATGTTGATATCACCTTTGTTTAAAGACGGATTTTGTCACAGACAGTTGAATGAGAGTTTGGTAAGACGAAATGTACAACTGAAATTTTGCATTGATTGTTTTTTATTGATAAAAAGAGCAATAACTTTGATTACCCACATTCAGACCACTGCAAATGACAATATGTGTTGTAAATGTATATTGACAGTCTATTTCTACAGGTATCCGCCCAGCTGTGGCATTCGTGAGAATAAACTGTTATTTATTAAACTATATATAACTGTTATGCTGATTGATATGTTTGTATTGAAATGTATTGTTATAATTTATTTTGTATTTGGTTTTTTGCATTTGTTGATTGTTTTATTTGTTTTATTTTATATTATGTTAATTTGTTTTAATATTGAAATATTGTTTTTTATAAATATTTACTATTCATATTGCTATTTATTGATATGTTGTTTTTAACGAAATTAATACAATGACATTTATATATTATTTAATAAATGTTTATATTTCGCAATATTTATATTAATACACAGTATGATGTGTTACATATAAAGTATTAAATAACTAAATAGGATAAACCTTTAATTAGAGTTTATCGATTGCTAGAGAGGTATGCAATGTTACTACAGTATAAATAATCTGTGTATTTGATGAAAATAACCCAAATTGAAAAAAAAACTTGAATTTGAAATCGTTTGTATTTGAAACTGCATAAATAAGAAACCAAATTAATAACTGCTAATTATATTTTTAAGTTTTTTATTGAAGACATATCTATTGATACACATTCAGTGGAAACAGTGCTTCTGAAACAAATTGATATGCATGGTTCAAAAACGTCTAAATCATTAATCACATGAACGGAGAGCCTCACCTCCCAAGGGTTCTGGGCAGTGGACTTCTTATAATATATCACAGAAATATTTAAACGCGTTTGAACTTATGGTTTCTACGTTTCTGTCACTACGTTACCAATGTTATTTTGTTCAACCAGCGTGGCATTTGTTTATTATTAATATACTATACTTTCTTATGTTTCAATGAAATGTTCTTATCTGTATATTAATAATATCAGACAGTTAATCTACTGGTCTTTATACTCTTAGAACAAATTATTTTCATCTAAGAGAAGATAATCTTTTCAACCCTATCAAATTGTGTACTGTATTTAATGTTATAATATAGATCTTCTATATCCGATGCAAACAACAGATTGAGGAATACATTCAACACTAGTTTTATTTAATTGAATCAAGCTACTTTAGCCTGTTAAAGTTTACCATTATCTTACATTCTCCTTTACATCAACCCCGCTTGGATATAGTAGAATATTTCAAAATAGTGGGAGAGTGGGGGTAGGGGTATTATTATAATATTTCAAAATAGTGGGGTAGGCCTGGTAGGGAGGTGCGGCGTTTCAGAAAGTCAAGCATTTCTGGTAGCACAGCAAGTCTATGTGGGGTAATGGGGTAGGATACAGGCGCTATGTCTAATATCAATTCTCTTTGTTATGGATGTAACTGTCATTGTCGACGAAGTTGAACAGTCCATTAGGTAATAGCCCAAAATACTGACTTTTGTCTGTTTATAGCCTTAATGTTTTTGTATTACGTAAACCTTACCAATATTTCGATTTATATCTGTTCATAAGTACGAAAATAAAAATAAATAAACATAATAAAGTATTATTTCCACAATAAAGCATTTTATTTTACTTTATAGCATATATACAAACTATTTATAGAAGTTTCGATATAATTTTATGAAATATAAAACAAAGTTTTTATAAAACTTTGCTTTTATAAGTACTTGGTAAATGCGCTTACCGGTGTTACCTCACAGGATATGGGAATAACGGTATGTGTAAAGTTTTTTACACATACCTCGTTTGCGTTTACAACCAATTAATGAAGGTAATAATGACTATAATAACCCTTAAAATTGTTTTAGCAAAAAAATATTTTTTTTAAACCATAACTATGAATCTGACAGCTTAACATAACGGCATTCCCCCATTCTCCCGTACGACGTAAACTGAACCATTTGAAAAACAATTGTTTTATTCTTTGTAATCGTAATATTTTTGGAAAATAATTTATTTATCAAGAAGAAACGAGTAATAACAAGAGTCTAGGGTTTGGTATTCCTCTCGTAGGCATCACGAGAGAACAAAACCAGTCACTAACAAGACCTCGAAGGGATAGTGAATAGGTCTAACTACAAGTTGATGTGACGTTTAAACATATCCTAATAGGGTTAGAAAACTAAATACCACGAGACGTCATCATGACGAGATGGCAAAGAGCTGGCGCACATGATAATCCAAGTGTACTGTAAAACGTATGATAAAGTACAGTTTATTACAAATCATTACCATACGGAAACGTATTAAAAATGTGTTGTCAACATGGGAAAGATTTCTGTACATGAACAGTTTTTATATCTGTTGTTCATAACACCCAAGAGCGGTTTGGCAGGATGAGGAGGCTGTGCAGTGTACAGTGTACAGTGTGCAGTGTACAGTGTGCAGTGTGCAGTGTACAGTGTGCAGTGTGCAGTGTACAGTGTGCAGTGTGCAGTGTACAGTGTGCAGTGTACAGTGTGCAGTGTACAGTGTACAGTGTACAGTGTGCAGTGTGCAGTGTACACTATACACTGTACCACAAGCGGAAGATATTGCCTATCGGGTCTCGGGAGGATTGCTGCCAATCTCCCCACGTCACCAGACTGACTGCTGAGTAGGCCTTTCCTTCCCAAACACGTCTCGCAACTACTGCAGAGAGGGTGGCTTTTTATACATACTTATCTAAATTATTTTTATCAAACATTGCATCACTGAAAAACTGACTGATACAACTATCTGTCACTTTCTTTTACAGTGCTCGATATAAAAAAATAATATGTCACTGCTTGTGGTACATCGGTACATCTTGAGTCGATTCTTCAAATTACATTTGTCTAAATTTTTTTTATTTCCAAGTTTTATAAACTCATTTATATGTTAGGAGTTTCAATATAAGTATAAGAAATTAAATAGTTAAGATCAAATCAAATTTGTAAATGGAACAAAACATGCATAGTGTATAGAATTCCTCACAAAATAGAAACCTGAAATTTAAAATGGTAATGTTAACGATAATCTTTTTTTATGTTTTATGCAAATGCAGTTTTCACTGTAGGTGAATAGAACCAAAATTGTAACGAGGGAAAGCATTGTTTTTAAAACCGTGATTCCAGCTCCAATGTCATGGAAATACTCATATTCTTACAGGAAATAGTCCTCAACAAATTTCATTTAATCGTACTATCCTAATCGAACCATGAAAATGTCTGTGGCGCTCTCACCACGTTTTACATAAACAGATGTTCTCTTGTCCAACTGAAAATGGAAGTAACCTATGATTGGCCGGTACCTTTCTGAACAATGACCTTCGACACTTCACGATAATATAAACAAAAAGAGGAGGTTGTGTTCCCGTATAAGAGCATATTCCTTGGTTATAGTTCGATGATAATAGCCAACATCGAAATTTAAATAATTACTATGACTGTTGTTTCATCGCACCTTGTTTCTCCTCCTTAAAAAAGGATTGATTTCTGTTCATGGAGAATAGAAGCTATTCATGTGGAGTTTCATCCACATGAATAACCTGCAACATAAAACTGATTCATAAATCCTTATTTTTCTCGCCAGAAACATCTTACGTCCTGAACACTTAGTTTTTAATGTAATATAAAGTTGTTATATTTTCATCGCAGTTAAACATTACAGCGGTGGTAACAATTTCATTGCTCTGTGATATTTTACGAACTATTAGATTGGATATGGGTTTATTTTATCACATTATATGATGTCATAGCTCCTTCATGACCGAAAACAAAGGGCTGACAGTTCAGCTGATTGTATCATCGAATGCATCTTCATCGGCTTACAATGCTTACAAATTTAATCGATCTTCAGCGGCGAAGAATATGTATATATTTAAATTTCAACAAATTTATATTAATAAAGATTAATTATTTATTATTAGATTAATTAGTAATATAGATGTTTTTAATACAGATCTGTATTAGATATAAAATATTTGTATAGATTTATATATTAAACATAGATACGTTTAATAACAGTTAACATTAATAGTTAAACATATTTAAACAGTAATAACCAAAATACTAACAATTAAGTAAAATGACCAAACTATAAATTTTTAGGTTTGGATATAATGTAATCATTCAGTTTAAGTAAAAACATTTCTTAACAATTTGTTGTTCCTATAACTTTATCAAAAAGAATAATATCTAACAATTCATTCGATGCGAAATATCAGCTTTGGACTAAGTTCTAAAAATCACATGATGCTTATGAATTTAGCGACCTTCCCAGTCAGAAAAATCTTAATAATCATATTTATTTTGACCTATAGTTGAAATTGTTTACAATTATTATAAAATTCAATTTAAGGGTGTCGGATGACCGATACGGTAAACATTATAGTTTTTTATTATTAACAAATTATTTTCCCTGGTTAATCCCGAATAAAAAAATGTGAAATTTATAGTTCTGAGATAAATATTAGCTGAAACATGAGCATTTTAGTTAAACTTTGTACAGCCAAAATAGCCGATGATGGTGTACTCCAAGCTCTGCATGTCGAAGTTCGCAGTTTCCCGAAAGTTGCCTTTTTAGCGAATTTCCCATAGGGAAGAAGCTATTACCGTAGGTCTCATGGCGAGACTTAAGCCCGGGACCATGTTAATTTTTCTTCTTTAGGTGCCCAGAGTCCAAAAACAATAGTCGTTAAAATTTATATATATATATATATATATATATATATATATATATATATATATATATATATGTCTGTGAACACGATAACTCTCGTAAAAATGGTCCGATCGAGACCAAATTTGGTAGAGACGTGTATTCCTACAAATGCTCGGACGAGTTCGTAAACCAGACATATCGGTCATTGGGAACGGGTAGTTTGGGGGGGGGGTTTGTATCCCAAAATGGGGTTTTAGCGTTTTTCACATGTAATTTTTTTAAATTTATAACTTTATATTTCACCATTGGAATCAGCTTAAAAACCTACACAATTAAGTTCCTCAAAGTTTTTCTCTATCTCCAACGGTTACCGAGATATTAAAAAATCTAAACACAGTATGTTGTATTGTGGGGCTCCAATGTTAATCTTACGGAGGATAGGGAAAAATTAATATTTCCCATATTAATCAATATTTTTGGATAAAACTTGATATTTAGCTTCATGTGGTTTAGGTCTATCCATTTATGCTTAAAAATCATAGTTTATGTGTTTATCATGGCAGCAAACCTGCATACTCTTTTCCCATATTAATCATAAAGTGAATAGGCAAACTCCTTTATTTATGGACAGATGTTGATGAAAGTTGATATAAATGCTCAAAAAATTAATTGTTTACGCTAGAAACATCTAATTTCAGCGTTCCTCACAGCAGCAAACCTGCATACTCTTTCCCATGTTAATCTATGGAGAGTAGGCAAATAATACTCATATTTATTGACAGATAATGATCAAACTAGTCATATATTATTATTATTATGTTATTGATTTGGAAATTCGCTGAGTACGAAGGTCTGCTGCGACGGGGGTATTTTTGACATTGAGTTCGTAAACCAGACATATCGGTCATTGGGAACGGGTAGTTTGGGGGGGGGGGTTTGTATCCCAAAATGGGGTTTTAGCGTTTTTCACATGTAATTTTTTTAAATTTATAACTTTATATTTCACCATTGGAATCAGCTTAAAAACCTACACAATTAAGTTCCTCAAAGTTTTTCTCTATCTCCAACGGTTACCGAGATATTAAAAAATCTAAACACAGTATGTTGTATTGTGGGGCTCCAATGTTAATCTTACGGAGGATAGGGAAAAATTAATATTTCCCATATTAATCAATATTTTTGGATAAAACTTGATATTTAGCTTCATGTGGTTTAGGTCTATCCATTTATGCTTAAAAATCATAGTTTATGTGTTTATCATGGCAGCAAACCTGCATACTCTTTTCCCATATTAATCATAAAGTGAATAGGCAAACTCCTTTATTTATGGACAGATGTTGATGAAAGTTGATATAAATGCTCAAAAAATTAATTGTTTACGCTAGAAACATCTACTTTCAGCGTTCCTCACAGCAGCAAACCTGCATACTCTTTCCCATGTTAATCTATGGAGAGTAGGCAAATAATACTCATATTTATTGACAGATAATGATCAAACTAGTCATATATTATTATTATTATGTTATTGATTTGGAAATTCGCTGAGTACGAAGGTCTGCTGCGACGGGGGTATTTTTGACATTAAACTCCTTTTTTCAAAAATTATAAACCATATTGCAACATACTTTTTTGTTAGTTTGTAAAGCTGTAAAGAATATTTTAACGAGGGCGTTTAAAAAATATAAAACCTGTAGTTTTTATATGGTTTTTATTAAATATTTTTTAAGAAAAATGCATTTTTTCATTGAAATCATTAAAAATTTAATTTTGACATAAATTAAAAAAAAACTGTGTTAAAACTTTGCCAGAGTACACTGAAACGAATTGTAAAAACAGATTTCTTCCATGGGTTTTGAGAAAAAGGAATTGTATTATTGGAACATGGTAAGGATGGGAATAGAGTCATCGGACTCCCCTTAAGAATGACGATTGACAACTACTTGATTATAGATAATATACGAACTATATAGTTATGTTTAGAACTACTTTTCAGATTAGATTAGATTAAATCATTTAAATGGCAACCATAATACAATGAAGGTATTTTAAGCCAAGTATGAATGATGATTGAGTGTAAGATGATTGTGGTGCGATCTTGTAGTCTTGTTACTGACTAAGGCTGATATGTTCCTTAGACAGGACTGTTAATTAATAGCCCAACAGCCGATGGCAACTAATGGACCTACAGTTTAACGTGAAATCTGAACCACGGCCTCTGAATTACATATTGGTCTAATTATGAGGATGGTCTTAACGTAAAGTCAATACAGAGCATTTTATATGTAAGCATCATGAAACATTTATCTGCATTGGCTGATATTGATTTGAATACAATCATCACGTCAATACCTTGGGTCAATTAACAGTTAATTAGTAACAAGGGGCACTGACGGGCACTGATTGTCTCGCACAATCTACATGGATAACAGGCAATACGCTTAAACTAAGGTCTACGTGGATATAGACAGATCATCGAATGCTCAACCATATCGGTTTGAAATATGCGGTAGACTGAATTTAAAATACGCCACACTGTATTTAAAACTTAGGTACCGATACTTTAATATTAAAATTGTCATTGAATATAACTCACATATGTAATATAATCTAACAAATCCTCACCAGCTTCCAAGCTAGCTTTCTTACAATGTTTCCACAATGGCGACTAAGGTTATGCTTATCTGTCCCACCCTCTGCAGGATTTGAACCCGAAACCTCGGGGACTGAAGTCCACACACTCCGCCAAGCCTTTGCCTCGGGGACTGAAGTCCACACTCTCCGCCAAGCCTTTGCCTCGGGGACTGAAGTCCACACACTCCGCCAAGCCTTTGCCTCGGGGACTGAAGTCCACACACTCCGCCAAGCCTTTGCCTCGGGGACTGAAGTCCACACACTCCGCCAAGCCTTTGCCTCGGGGACTGAAGTCCACACACTCCGCCAAGCCTTTGCCTCGGGGACTGAAGTCCACACTCTCCGCCAAGCCTTTGCCTCGGGGACTGAAGTCCACACACTCCGCCAAGCCTTTGCCTCGGGGACTGAAGTCCACACACTCCGCCAAGCCTTTGCCTCGGGGACTGAAGTCCACACACTCCGCCAAGCCTTTGCCTCGGGACTGAAGTCCACACACTCCGCCAAGCCTTTGCCTCGGGGACTGAAGTCCACACACTCCGCCAAGCCTTTGCCTCGGGGACTGAAGTCCACACACTCCGCCAAGCCTTTGCCTCGGGGACTGAAGTCCACACACTCCGCCAAGCCTTTGCCTGACTGAAGTCCACACAGCCAAGCCTTGTATAGTAACATTAGCCTTTGCCTCGGGGACTGAAGTCCACACACTCCGCCAAGCCTTTCTACTGAATACATAAGCCTTTCTTTTTTTAATTATTTTTATAAGTAAATATTTTATAAGTAATAAGTTTATTTATATTTTTGATTATTATAATTTCTACAAATGTATGGTTTCATATCTCCTTAAGAATTTTTAATCAGCTCCTGATTAGTATTACATCATCTTTATTAAGCTTCTTTAGGATTTCCAACTGAGATTCGGCCATGGGATATTTCAAGATGATATCACATTCCGGTACCGCATATTTCTATGATCATAAGTATCACAATTTGGTTATATGTTTTTTCGTATGCAGGCTTAGATTTCGCAGGTAGTAGGTTGTCAATTACAACATTAGCTTTTGTATTTATCTCTTACGGAGTTAAATTGAACTTCTCACTGCTTAAATCACTCATTTTATGAATGGTTCAAAACTCGTATTTAAGGTTAGCTACTAAACGCACTATCTTTATGGATAAATCAGCTGATTTTTGCATTTTATTGTATCCATAACGGCATTGCTTTCGAGCTGAGCTCTGATTGGTCTACAACCTGTATTGTTATGAAAAATCTGTATAGTTATGAACTCATAATGTAACGGGTTTCAATTTCCGTTTAGTAATGGGCCTCTTAATGATGCTGCTTTCAGTATTTTTATTGGTACTTTTTGTAATGGTAGTAGATAAAGGGTTTTATACCATGATTTAACAGGATTAAAGAAACTTTGATCCAAATTGCATTTCAATTCATTAGTTTCTTTGATTGGCATTATTATTATTTTCATTAACAGTATTGATTTTCTCCTGTTTAGTCAACTTATATGTTTTAACATATAAATAAAATAAATTTACGTTACTCAAGTCAACCCTTGAAACATTTGACGGAGAAACTAAAGAGCTTGCCGCGAGACGTGCATCGTAAACTCAATTGTTATCCGACTTAACTATTTGATCCCAATTGCAACTGAAGACGGTACATTTAATTTTAACAGTTTGATATTCATCTTTATTGTTACTGTTAAGACATGCAGTTTTATATAATGGCGTACAGAAGTTATGCTGTCTGACCTAGATTGTTTAAAATCACAATAGTTTTCCAACAATAAAGCGTATATTATAAAAGTTTAATCAGATTTTATAATACTATATAGCAAACGTACATTTTCTAGGAAATATATGTTTTCATTATTGTTCCCTACATTTGCAACTGTGATGATGAAACCCATCGATGGGTTTTACTTAGCTATAATGAGGTTGCCTTTGATGAGGCCTATGAATATTTAAAATATGAGTCTATTCGGTTAACCAATCACTGCACACAACAGTATAGATGCGGACAGGCTGTAGCCATTGGGTCACGTATCTATTGTAAATTTCAATGGTGCACGACAGGCATACACATTTGGTCAATTATCTATTTAAATTACAATGATGCGGGACAGGCTATAGGCATTGGATCACAATTATCTAACGTATATTTCAATGATACGGGACAAGATATAGGCATTGAGTCACTTAAACATTGATAATTTCAATGATGCTGGACAGGCTAAACATTGGGTCCATTATCTAAATTTTCAATGATGTGGAGTAGGTTATACATCGGGTGTATGTGTGTGTGTGTGTGTGTGCGCGCGCGCGTGCGTGCGTGCGTATGTGTGCGTGCGAGCGAGCGTGCGTGCGTGCGTGTGCGTGTGCGCGCGTGTGCGTGTGCGTGTGTGTGTGTGTGTGTGTGTGTGTGTGTGTGTGTGTGTGTGTGTGCGTGTGTGTGTTCAACCCCGTTAGTCCAATTTAAATGAAATTCGGCATGTATGTATATATTCCACCGTATCTCCAGGCTTTTTTTATTTTTTAAGGGTAGTTTACCCCTAAAACCATAAAAACATGAAAAATCCAAATTTCTAAAAAATGGGTCTAAAAATTTAGATTATTGATAATTTATAGTGCACAGAATACTAAATAATTTGACATCACCCTCATGTCTATAAAGATAACGGTTCAAAAGTTATGGGGTTTTAAATGTAAAAAATCAATTTTTTACATTTTCAGTGAAAACGAAAAAAGTTAAGTGTAACTTCACTGGCAACATTTAAACCAGTATTTTTCACGGGAAAAACGCAAAATACCAATTTTCGGGGTGTAACCCCCCCCCAAAACTACCTGATCCGACTGACCGATATGTCTGAATTACGAAATCTTCCGAGGAAATTTAGGGATACACGTTTCTAACAAATTTGGTCTCGATCCATTTTTACGAGAGTTATCGTGTTCACAGACAGACAGACGGTCAGGACGGACGGACGGACGGACGGACGGACGGACGGACGGACAGAGACGGACAGACACACACACACACACAGACACACACACACACGCGCGCGCGCGCGCATCTAAACACATTACATTGTATTTTGAGGCTCCAATAATATGAAGGATAAGAAAAAATAGTATTTCACCTATTAATCAATATTTTTGGATGAAACTTGGTATTTACCTTAATGTGATTGAGATCTTATGCTTCGAATGCTTAAAATCATAGTTGTAATAATGTTATAATGTTAATAATGTTAATGTTAATAATAATGTGAATGTTAATAATCACATAGGGAATAGGCAAACTCCTTTATTTATGGACAGATGCTGATGAAACTTGGTTTATATGGTCAAAATAAAAACTGATATGGAAGAACTGCCTACTCTCAGTATTCCTTACAGCAGCAAACCTGCATACTCTTTCCCATGTTAATCTTATGGAGAATAGCCAAATAATTCTCATATTTATCGACATATATTGATTAAACTGGTCCTATGCCAGTTTAACTATTTTATTATTGTATTATTGCTTTGGAAATTCTCTGAGTACGCAGGTCTGCTGCGACGAGTGTATTTAATTTTTAAACCACAATAGAAAACACCAAAGTTCACACGTGCTTACTGATGATAATAACGCACACATCTGCCCAGCTGCAGATATAACTATTTGAATTTTAAAACACCATATTTTGTTATATATGCCACTATTAGCGAATTTCCCATAGGGAAGTAGCTATTACCGTAGGTCTCATGGCAATAGTTAAGCCCGGTACCATGTTATTTTTTCTTATTTAGGTGTCCAGAGACCAAAAACAATAGTCGTTAAAATTTATATATATATATGTGTGTGTGTGTGTGTGTGTGTCTGTTAGCACGATGACTCTCGTAAAAATGGTCCTATCGAGACCAAATTTGGTAGAGACGTGTATTCCTACAAATGCTCGGACGAGTTCGTAAACCAGACATATCGGTCAATGGGAACGGGTAGTTCGGGGGGTTTTGTACCCCAAAATGGGATTTTTTGCGTTTTTCACATGTAATTTTTTTAATTTTCAAATTTTATCTTTCACCATTAGAATCAGCAAATTAACTGCACAATTAAGTTCCTTAAAGTTTTTCTCTAACTCAAACGGTTACCGAGATATTAAAAAATCTAAACACAGTACGTTGTATTGTGGGGCTCCAATGTTAATCTTATGGAGGATAGGGAAAAAAATAATATTTCCCATATTAACGAATATTTTTGGATAAAACTTGATATTTAGCTTCATCTGGTTGAGATCTATCCATTTATGCTTAAAAATCATAGTTTATGTGTTTATCATGGCAGCAAACCTGCATACTCTTTTCCCATTATAATCATATAGGGAATAGGCAAACTCCTTTATTTATGGACAGATGTTGATGAAAGTTGGTATAAATGTTAAGATAAAAATTATTTATGGTAGAAATGCCTAATTTCAGGGTTCCTCACAGCAGCAAACCTGCACACACTCTTTAACATGTTAATCTTATGGAGAATAGGCAAATAATTCTCATGTTTACGGACAGATTTTTATAAAACTTGTCATATATTATTATTATTATTTATAAATTATTTGAAAATTCGCTGAGTACGCAGGTCTGCTGCGACGGGGGTATTGAATACTTTTATCGTCACATTCAAATAAGGCCTTTAACTAGGAAAATAGAACATAGCTTTTACAAGAGATTCTGTGACATTCGGAGAAGTTCTCCAAGTATCGTTTTAGTTCTCCATCATTGGTATATGGGTATAAACCTATTACTTCAAATAACCCACGAAGAAATCTGTTACATATCTTCCATCTTAAAATACGCCAACACCACTCCCCACAGAGCTAAGACATATCCATCCATGTCAAAACGGAGGGCACCATATGCATGTGACACGGATTTTTTAAGATCTACATCTTTGACCATATGACTTTTTGTCGAAACTCATCCCCATTATTCCTAGATAGTGTTACGTATTTTAAAAACTAACTTTTACATCTACAATTTTCTACCGTATTACGTTATTGTGGTATATAGGGCGCTTATATTTCGTACAAACCTTCCTCTATTGTTTTAAGTGAGAAACAAATATTTAGAGCAGCACAGGTTTTCATAAGAAATTTAAAAAAAATAAAATTTAGTTTTACTCCTAAAATTAAGGTTTTTGTTTTTACCATAGGGTTATCGGCTTTGTTACCTAATGGAATGTTTTACGAGAAAACAAAATGATCTATTGGGACATACAACTTTAACTATATTATTTGCTATTATCTCACATCTTTTTGCTCTCACCTTTTATTTCGTTTTACTTTAAATAAATCTACTAGTACAAAACTGATTTATCTCTAGCACCAAAACGGAATATCCCAGAGAAAAAGAAATAGGAAATGTTTCCTGACAGCTTTTAATAGGATTTAGATTGTAGTAGCGATTTTGTGATGCATCAAATGGACATCTTATCACTAAGGACTGCCGACAACAACAACTACGGGGCCTGGCGGCGGAGTTTAATACACAATGTAACTATATGAATTAAGTAATGTATTGATCGACAACTATTTTTCATTCGACTTTCTTGTATCAAGCGTTGTGTCCGTAATCGTCATAAGGAGACCATAATTCATTATTTAGATTATTTGTGAGAGGACATTACATTTTATACATCGTTTTTGGGAGTATGTACAACTTGCATAATATTAACTGCCTGTATAATTTGTCCGATTCATTGTTGTTGGTTATAACGGAACCTACGATTTAATTACCTGAAAATTGATCCAGCACAAACAGGTTAATTAAATCCAATACTCCTTTTTATAAATGGCCGAATAATAGACTAACAATCAAAGATAAAATGCTGAATGTAATCATTTCGACATTTTATTTCTGATATTGAGCTTTTAGAACACCGTTATTACTAAACAGAGAGATATAAAACTTTATGTGAAGACAAGAGTTGGCTAGATAAGAGTTCTCATACACACGCTATCGCTTGTAAGTGTTTTAAGACTGTCGGTTACTTGGCAGTAATCAGAGTAGTTTGCGGATATTGACCTTTTGAGGACGTCTGTTTCAACAACTAAGAATGACTAGAAACCCTTTAAGATCTCTAACATAATATACTTAAAAACAAAATCCAAAATAAATACATTCAATACAATCCTAACAAAATTAAAACGATTTCACAAGCTTGAAAAATATGCTTTGTAAGTCATATAAATTTGAAATATTAAAAAAATATAAATACTCAGACTGATAATTATTAAACGCTTCCAGACGAAAATGCTAGACGCACCACTGGTCTGGTCTATTTCGGGTACTGGAAACACATTTCATTTCAGTAGGTCTATCACAGTTAAGGAGTCAAAGCACGCGCATGAAGGGGATGTAGTCATAGATGGGAGCGAAGAGGTCTTTATTGTGTGTTGGTTTATGATTTGTTTCAATACGAAGCCGCTCTGCTTACTGCTTAGCTGCATACTATAATTATTACAGTATCTAACTCAAAGCGGTGGTTTAACCCATGGCAAAATCAGTTTTGTCGTTACGAAATTACATTACTGATTTTCAGAAAACGAACTTTGAAGAGATTAAGAGACCTGTTTTTGATCGCATAAACTATTTAGCAATGCATTTAGCAATGTGTAGTAAACGGGGTTTCATAAATGAAAGTAAATTTACCTCATCCTGGTGAGTGTAAAGTTTCTGTAAAAATTTAGTCAGGTCAAAAGTTAAAATAAACAATCACTTTTTTGTTCAATTACAAATATACTAATTCAAAATATTTTTCAAATTATGTTTTCTGCGAATTGATAATACATTTATAAATGCATTCTAAAAAAGAATTATTCGAAACCTCATTGATTTACGCTTGGCCACTAGGTCAGACCCACCTTCCTGCTATTTAAACCTCCAATTCATAAAATTTGCTAAAAATATAGCTAACCAGAAACTAAATAAACAATAGGCCCCATGTCAAAAAAGCTACACATTTAAGAAAAAGTACCTGGAGACCGAGCTTTGCTCGGATAGAATAAGACATGTTTTTACAAGTTAATTAGCAAAATTAAAACAAATTTACTGCCCAATGAAAACATTTATGTGGTTGAAATAAAACCGTTTTAATACACCATAATTAATATAGCACTGAAGAAAAAGTATCGCCCCTGGTGGGAATGGAACTCGCGGCCTATAGTTCTTGAGGCCGACACGCTACAACTCGGCTACGACGTTAGTCAATTGAGCGATGCCGTTTAACGTCTTTTAGCCAAAGCCGATAATTTACTGTTTAATTATCCATACCGTTATTATTAGCCTGTGATCAACTGATTTTGTTATAAACGGAATGAGGATTGAAAAGCAAAAGAGAAATTTAATTTACATCAATTAATTGGTTTGTTACAGTGGCTTCAAGCAATACAACGAATACGTTTTCTATCAAAACACGGAAGATTTTGGAAATACTTTTTTCTGCTTTTATTTCGCACAGCTATCCTTAAGTTCCTTAAACCCTTAAGTTTTTACAAATTGTTTAGTAACCTGATAATTTTGCATTTATTTAATTCATAAAATAAATATTAATGCATAATCTCTATATTGTTCCCCGCAGTCTTCAATCAAGAACTGTCAAACGGTTACCTATAAACAGCTGTTTTGGTTTGTATTGTTTACATTTTATTCTCCATAAGCGTAATGTTAAATTTTTAGATTTTAAACTTAATATTACAACAAAACACGAATTTTCCTGGACATTAGACCTATCTAGAACTTATTTTCTACTCGGAAATTAGTTATTTCCAAAATTTAAAGAAATTCCTCGGCGCCGTTTTCGAGATCCGTGTGCAAATATATATATATATATATATATATATATATATATATATTTGTATATATATATATTTGTATATATATATATATATATTTGTATATATATTGGTTTGTATATATATATATATATATATATATATATATATATATATATACAAACCTTGCTCGTATTATAGTATTGGATATTTCAACCTCAAGGAGTGTAATGGCTTATGACATTATTTAATTTTATAAATCTTACATTTATACAAACTTTATATTTTGAAAACCATATATTTTCAAGTTTCCCAAACAGTAAAAAAAGAAAAACTATTTGAGTTAAAAATACTAAACACAGAACAAACAAATAACTTCATAAAAACAGGGCTTGAACTTAAAAATCGTGCCGATTTATAACAATAAAAAATAAATATACTATAAGAAATAATACCTAAGTTTTCAATGAATGTTCGTCAAATTGAAATCTATAATTGACGTTGGTAAAAAATAAATTGATAAGACGAGAGTGAACTAGACTAAACACGGTTCCTGGAAGGTTCAAGTTACCTGTCAGGTCTTCGCACCAAATATTATATAACCAAATATTATCATTCAATTTGGGTGGGGCAGACCCTATCTGGGTTAGGTTTCTATACTATCACTTTGCCGTAAGCTTCAAGCTGTTACATCTAATAGACCATTATAAATATGAGTGTAGCATTTTTCTTTAAGGGATCAGGAAACAGAGCATCATTTAAGTTTCTTTTTTCCCAGTTCATCTGCCTTATTACTTTCTCCCTGTAAACGATAAGAAGAAAGTATTTTTCATAAGTATAACTTTGGATAACATCGTCTTAGGTCATTATTTTTCAAAATAAAAATAATCAGTGAACTGACACATATTATCTCCCTGATGTTAGGGAGAAAAAACTAAACCTTTAATAAAACAAACTAGGCCTATTAGATTACCTTTGAAGTGGCGACCTACCCAGGTAGGTATTTGAAGTGGCGACCTACCCAGGTAGGTATTTGAAGTGGCGACCTACCCAGGTAGGTATTTGATGTGGCGACCTACCCAGGTAGGTATTTTAATTTTTAAGCCAAGAATCAATGATAAATGAGTATAAAAAACTATTGAAAATTATTGACTAAAAACTGCATGTCATGTTCCTTAGACAGGACTGTTAATTAATAGCCTAACAGCCGATGACATCTAAGGGACCTACAGTTTAATGTGGGTTCCGAACCACTTTTGCTTCTAAATGACAAACTGGTTTAGTTTTGAGGATTGTCTTTGCGAATGAACGTAACATAAAATAGTGCGGATGTTAACACTCACCAGATACCATATCCACCGACCATCGCTCACAACTATCCACAATCCGTGACCTCCAAGTAGCCGGGTTACAGGACATGCCGCCGCCCCAGTCTTATCATATTCTTTACAGTTAATTGGAATATCTTTAAAAAAATTATAATTACAAAATCATAATCCAATTTATTTAATCAACAATACGAGAGTGGTTAGTACAAGAGAAAATAAGTTAAAATATTGTAGTTAGAAAATTGTTTGGGACATAACCCCTTTCCTAGAGAAGGCCCCTATGCCTTTTTTGAGTAGGTTTAGTTTGATGATGTGACCACTGTATACCAAGTTTCATGGGAATCAGGTTAGATATAAGGAAGAAATTTATTTTTTACTATTCCCCTTATGAATAAAATTGGGCGCTCTCAGAATAAATGCTGCGTTCACCTCAGACATCAATTTCAACTCTTCTATGGTACCTACTCCAGTAGTTTATCCCTAATATCATTTCGTCGTCGTCTTCCTTCAAGGATTAGGCGGTCTGCCTGTTCCGACTTCAAAGCCTCTTCCCATCCATCTCTTGCGCGGTCTGCCCACACTTCTCCTTCCAGCTGGTTGATACGAAAGAGCCGCCCTGGGAATACGAATATCTTCCATCCGCTCAACATGATCTCTCCAGTTCTGCTTGTTGATTTCAATTTTCTGCCATACAGAGAATATGTCGAGTTCTTGCCTTATTTCAACATTCCGAATTCTATCTTCCCTGGTACACCCCTTCACTGCTCTCAAAAAACGCATCTCAGCTGCCTGCAATGTACTCCACTCTCTTTTCTTCGGTATCCAGGTTTCAGAGCCATATAGAAGAGCTGGGATGGCCATCACCTTGTAGAATTTTAATTTGGTCTCTTTCCTGGCTTTATTTTTCAGAGTCCTGTTTATTGTCCCACAAATAGTTTGGAATCTATTAACTTTCATTATCAAGTCTTGATCTTCTTCATAGCTAATTATCAAAATTATCACAACCCAAATATTTGAAATGTGACACTTGTTCTAAGACTTTATTATCCAGAACTATTTTTGTTCTTAGGGGCTCCTTCCCAAGGAATGCCATCACCTTTGTTTTGCTGAGGGAGATCTTCATATTATATTCCTCACTTAACTGGTTTAATTGATATAGTGCTCTCTGTAGGTTGTCCTCTGTTTCCTGCAGTATTACCTGATCATCAGCAAACCACAATTAGCTGATCACAACTTTAGGTGTTATTTGCATGCCTGGCTGTATTCTTTGATTCCATATTCTGCAAAGATCATCTGCATAGATGTTAAACAATGTTGGGGAGAGTGGGCAACCCTGTCTCAATCCCATGTTGGAGTGGATTTCGTCTGTCAACTGACCAGAGCAGTTCAAAATTATGGTCGTTCTGGAGTATAAACTCTTTATGACTTCTATCAGGTGGATTGGAAAGCCTCGTCTTATCAGTATGTTAAGTAGCAGCTGTCTATCAACTTTGTCAAACGCTTTGACATAATCGACAAATGCAAGATGAGTTTCTAAGTTAAATACTTCTCTTTTTAAAATGATCTGCTTTAATGCAAAAACGTCGTCAATACAGGACCTTCCAGCTCTGAAGCCAGCTTGTTCCTCCAATAAAAGTACATCCGAGATTTTTCTGAGTCTATTATTTAAGATTTTACTGTACAACTTGTAAACATTGCTCAATAAACTGATTCCTCTGTAATTGTTTGGGTCTCTTCTACTCCCTTTCTTGAAAAGTGATATCACTACTGCTTTCCTCCAATCTTTAGGAATATATTGCTAAGTCCAACACATGGTTTAATAGATGGAGTATCCTGAATTTGAGCATTGTACCTCCATATTTCAAAAGTTCTGAATTTATAAGATCCAATCCGGTTGCTTTTCTATTTTTCATTTGTGAGAGAGCTTTTTCTAATTCCTCAATATCAATGAGATCAATACTGTCTACTCTATCCTGGGGATCATGATTTTCCTCACTACTACTATCATTTACTACTAATACTATTATCAGTACTAATATCACTACTACTAATATCATTACTATACTACTACTACTACTATTACTCGTACTAATATCATTTAAAATTGTAAAAAAATACAATCTTCCCTGACGATTGTGATTCAAATTTCATAGGCCATAGCTTTTAATAGTTGTAGACTAAGGATTCCCCAAAATACTAATTTTGAAGTCGGTTTTAAAGGTAATAGTCATCTATTCTTATAATAATTCAGTCTTAAAAATTTTTGTTCAAAATATCTGTTCAAAAATATCTATAGTTCCACTCGACACTATAAACAACGTGTCCTTAAAAAGCTATTTACTGAAAACCAAAGCTAATAACAATTTGTTTGCGTTGAAAAATTAAAATGAGTTAGAGATATTTTTGTTCAAATTTGTACAACTAAATCTAGAGTTCTACTGGACTGATTTCATTAATTAATGTGTCGTTAGAAAGCTTTCATCCTGTAGATTTGCAAAAAAGTATGAAAGCTATATGTTTTTTAGAGTTTATTGTGGTTTAAGGTGAAAAAGTAAAAAACATGTTTTCCATAAGAAATACATTGAAAACGGTTTTTACACCTTTCTTCTATGAACCAATTTAAGATAAGTTATACATTTCACACTCTCATCTATTTGCCCATGTTACATTTAAAAAATACACATGTTGATTTTTTTAAACGAAACTGTTCACAACTTACTGGAAGGAACACCAGAAATATACTTAAGTTTGGATTCTTTTGAAGCGGATGATACTTCACTTGCAGATATACATTACCCTAGAGAATTTTTAAATCAGCAATCACCATCAGGAATGCCAATACATCAATTAAATTTAAAGATTGGAGCTGTTGTAATGTTACTAAGAAATCTTAGCACATAAAGAGGGTTATGTAACGGCACAATTAATTGTTAAAGTGCTAAATCCCAATTTAATAATTGTAGAGGTTCTAACTGAATCTTCAGCAGGTGAAATTGTGTTCATTGCAAGTACTGATTTAACAAACGGATACAGATTTGCCATTTCTTTTGAAAAGATGACAATTTCCTATAAAATTAGCATGATAAATAAATATGATAAATAAAACGCAAGGCCAGACTTTGGAGAAAGTTGGTGTCTATCTACCAGCACCAATAATAACCCACAGACAATAATTTTATGTTGCACTGTCTAGGGTAAAAGGTTCGATGACATTAAAATAAAAATCATCCCTGATCAAGGGAGATTTTTGAAAAACTCTGATAAAGTATTTACAAAGAATGTTGTAAATTAATAAATATAGTACGAGTAAAAAAATACTTAACCGGCACATTTAATTTTGTTATTCTTGTATCTAATAGAAATTCATTTTCTTTTATTTTTAATCACAACGGGCTCTGTTTCTAGTATATATTATAAAATTGTTGTTTTGTCAAAACATTTAAAAAAATTTTATTTAAATGGTTTTTAAAGAAAACCCTTTTTTACAAATATACGGGTGGTCTCATTTTATTTGGGACCTACCTATGGACCATGCAATTTTAATAAACATTTTTAAGAGCAGATTTAGAGAAATTAGTGTTTTTTATATTACTTCCTCCCCTTATACGTAGTTTATGGAGAAAGTATTGTATTGTAGCCTAGGAAAGTATTGTATCATCAACATTTTTAATTTGAGCTGAGAGTGGATATCCATTTTGGCGTCCCCTGAATCCAAAAAAGTGGATTTTGACATGAAGTCTCTAAATCCGTGTTTGTGTGTCTAGATGTGTACAGAGCCACAACTTTCGCCATTGGTCCGTTGGTATGTAAGTATTCACTGTATCTCCAGGCTTTTTTTTAAGGATAGTTCCCCCTAAAAAAACCTTACAAAACATGAAAAATCAGAATTTCTAAAAAACTGCTCTAACGATTTTGATTAAAAATTGACGGTTTATTGTATTTGTATAGATTACTAAATAATATGACACCACCCGCATCTCAACCAAAAGTTATGGAGTTTTAAATGTAAAAACAATTTTTATTAGTTTACCGCGAAAACAATGAAATTAAAGTATAATTTGGCTAGACCATTGAAACCACCTTAAAAAACTAATAAGATTAGTATTTTGAATTATTTGTCTACGACTTACAAAAAAAGAGGTTCGAGGGAAAAGTTAAATTTATTCTTATTGGAGAATATTAAAAAATCTATTTCTTCCTTATTTCCTGCTTAGCATATAACCGGGGGGGGGGGGTGGCCGGGGGTGTTTCTCCTCCTATAAAATGGCAGCTGATACATCAATAAACAACAGAGATTCAGTACTTATACCAGTTATAAGTGCGAAGGAGTACTACTCTCATTACCAATGCACTTAGTTATGACTGTTATGACAACTTTTCTTGCAGTCTACCTGCTAGATTGAATGTTGATAAAACAAAGATTAAAGGTATTAATAAGTCTTTATTTTGGTATTCACAAGCATTTTTTCTCTACTACTACTGAAAATATTTGATAAAAATTCCCTAAACTTGAAGATAGATCATTTTGGCCAAATTTAGAAGATATCTAGTTGATTTTTCTTATTCCATGCTCTAAAGGTGATGAAAAGGATTTTAAAGTTTTGAATGTATACTCCTTTTTGACATGGATGTGTCTTAGCTCTGGGGGAGTGTTGGCGATTTGTGTGACCAAAATTTGAAACAGTGACGTCATTTGGTTAGTGACGCCAAAGTTTTGTTATAAGAACAGCTGATTAGATGGGGCCATTTTCCGAAATGGCAGCCATATTTTGAGAAACAAAATTAATATATTTTATCGCTTTAAAAAAATAAAGGAATGTTCCCCATTTAATATTTTCTCTAAATCTAACAGTTTCCGATACCCCAATGGTGGCCTCCTTGAGTTGATCACCCGGTAATATATATATATGTGTGTGTGTGTGTGTGTGTGTGTGTCTGTGAACACAATAACTCTCGTAAAAATGGTCCGATCGAGACGTGTATTCCTACATTTGCTTGGACGAGTTCGTAAACCAGACATATCGGTCAATCAGAAGAGGTAGTTTGGGGTTTTTTTTGCCTTTTTTCATATGTAATTCAAAAAGTTTTTAAATTTTATCTTCAACAATTAAAATCAGTTTAAAAACTACACAATTTACATCATTAAAGTTTTTCTCTATCGCCAACGGTTACCGAGAGATAAAAAAATCTAAACACAGTACGTTGTATTTTGGGGCTCCAATATTAATCTTATGGAGGATAAAGAAAAATAATTAATATTTCACTTACTGGTATCGATCAATAGTTTTGGATAAAACTTGATATTTAGCTTCATGTGGTTGACATCCTTCCATTTATGTTTAAAAATCATAGTTTATGTATTTATCATATACTATAAAGGGAGAAAGTATGTGTCAGTCCACTGGTACCGTTTATTTTCTCTACTACTACTGAAAATATTTGATAAAAATTCCCTAAACTTGAAGATAGATCATTTTGGCCAAATTTAGAAGATATCTAGTTGATTTTTCTTATTCCATGCTCTAAAGGTGATGAAAAGGATTTTAAAGTTTTGAATGTATACTCCTTTTTGACATGGATGTGTCTTAGCTCTGGGGGAGTGTTGGCGATTTGTGTGACCAAAATTTGAAACAGTGACGTCATTTGGTTAGTGACGCCAAAGTTTTGTTATAAGAACAGCTGATTAGATGGGGCCATTTTCCGAAATGGCAGCCATATTTTGAGAAACAAAATTAATATATTTTATCGCTTTAAAAAAATAAAGGAATGTTCCCCATTTAATATTTTCTCTAAATCTAACAGTTTCCGATACCCCAATGGTGGCCTCCTTGAGTTGATCACCCGGTAATATATATATATGTGTGTGTGTGTGTGTGTGTGTCTGTGAACACAATAACTCTCGTAAAAATGGTCCGATCGAGACGTGTATTCCTACATTTGCTTGGACGAGTTCGTAAACCAGACATATCGGTCAATCAGAAGAGGTAGTTTGGGGTTTTTTTTGCCTTTTTTCATATGTGATTCAAAAAGTTTTTAAATTTTATCTTCAACTATTAAAATCAGTTTAAAAACTACACAATTTACATCATTAAAGTTTTTCTCTATCGCCAACGGTTACCGAGAGATAAAAAAATCTAAACACAGTACGTTGTATTTTGGGGCTCCAATATTAATCTTATGGAGGATAAAGAAAAATAATTAATATTTCACTTACTGGTATCGATCAATAGTTTTGGATAAAACTTGATATTTAGCTTCATGTGGTTGACATCCTTCCATTTATGTTTAAAAATCATAGTTTATGTATTTATCATGCCAGCTAACCTGCATATTCTTTTCCCATGTTAATCATACAGATAATAGACAAACTCCCTTAGACAAAAACCGGCGTCTCTGCTTATGTTGTAAAATTATTTTAATATCATAGTAATAATAACTTTGACACATCGGAAACTGACAGCAGCAAGTACCTAACTATATAAATAAATGCAAGCGATTATTACAAGAACCGTTCAATGTAATGAGTAAGAATATCCATCATTCATTTTTTGTATGATTACAATAATTAATTACTAATGACGTTATGATTTTTCTCGGAGGTGAGAGGCAGTTATGTCACAATAATCTAAATAAATAAATAAATAAATATATATATCTACCCGGGTGTCCGACGAAGATGTTTAAACGTTTATTTTTTTACCACTTTGCCATTTATGCAACGATCATCTTGAGACTTTACACAACTTTTAAAATACGTTTTAACAATACTCTGGTCAAATTTCAGTAACTTTTAAAACATTAAAAATTGTGTTTTAGGCTTTTTAGTGAATTTCCCATAGGGAAGAAGCTATTACCGTAGGTCTCATGGTGAGACTTAAGCCTGGGACCATGTTATTTTTTCTTCTTTAGGTGCCCAGAGTCCAAAAACAATAGTCGTTAAAATTTATTTATATATATATAGGTATGTATATATATATGTGTCTGTGAACACGATAACTCTCGTAAAAATGGTCCGATCGAGACCAAATTTGGTAGAGACGTGTATAAATGCAAGCGATTATTACAAGAACCGTTCAATGTAATGAGTAAGAATATCCATCATTCATTTTTTGTATGATTACAATAATTAATTACTAATGACGTTATGATTTTTCTCGGAGGTGAGAGGCAGTTATGTCACAATAATCTAAATAAATAAATATATATATATATATATATATATATATATATATATATATATATATATTAGCGAATTTCCCATAGGGAAGAAGCTATTACCGTAGGTCTCATGGCAAGAGTTAAGCCCGAGACCATGTTATTTTTTCTTCTTTAGGTGCCCAGAGACCAAAAACAATAGTCGTTAAAATTTATATATATATATATATGTGTGTGTGTGTGTGTCTGTGAACACGATAACTCTCGTAAAAATGGTCCGATCGAGACCAAATTTGGTAGAGACGTGTATTCCTACAAATGCTCGGACGAGTTCGTAAACCAGACATATCGGTCAATGGGAACGGGTAGTTTGGGGGGGGTTTGTACCCCAAAATGGGGTTTTTTGGGTTTTTCAATTTTTAAAAATTTCTAATTTTATATTTCACCATTGGAATCAGCTTAAAAAACTACACAATTAAGTTCCTTAAAGTTTTTCTCTATCTTCAACGGTTACCGAGATATAAAAAAATCTAAACGCAGTACGTTGTATTTTGAGGCTCCAATGTTAATCTTATGGAGGATAGAGAAAAATTAATATTTCCCATATTAATCAATATTTTTGGATAGAACTTGACATTTAGCTTCATGTGGTTGAGATCTATCCATTTATGCTTAAAAATCATTGTTTATGTGTTTATCATGGCAGCAAACCTGCATACTCTTTTCCCATATTAATCATATACGGAATAGGCAAACTCCTTTATTTATGGACAGATATTAATGAAGCTTGGTATAATTGGTCAAAATAAAAATTGTTTATGCTGGAAATTCCTACTTTCAGTATTCCTCACAGCAGCTAACCTACATACTCTTTCCCATGTTAATCTTATTAAGAATAGGCAAATAACTAACTCATATATTTATCGACATATATTGATAATACTTGACATATTATATTATTATTACATTATTGATTTGGAAATTCGCTGAGTACGCAGATCTGCTGCGACAGAGGTATTGTAAAATTACAGAGCTCCCAAACACTGACTTTTCAAAGTTAATCACAATCATACCAAAACTAAATAGAATTATGCATATTAAAGTATTTGTGATGAAGAAAATTACTGACTTTTCAAAGTTAATCACAATCATACCAAAACTAAATAGAATTATGCATATTAAAGTATTTGTGATGAAGAAAATTACTGACTTTTCAAAGTTAATCACAATCATACCAAAACTAAATAGAATTATGCATATTAACCCTAGAAGTGGCAAGCTTTTTACTCTTAACTGTAACATAAAAATAATTACTAATATCTTCTTGAAATATTAAAGTTTAAACAAAAAAAGCTTAAAACATGCCCCCCCCCTTATAACCACTAACCACAAAAGCAAAACAGGTGTCCACTGCAATCCCAATTAAGCCTACAAATGCCGTCAACTTCAACCCAAGCCGGTCACCGTTTATTTAAGGTGGGCCCTCCACTCCGCTACACCACACATTTGCAAGCCAAATTGGGATTGCTCATGGTCGGGATTCGAACCCTAGCACTTCCGAATGGCTAGAACGTTACGCTCGTCAGCGTAGCGCGTTAGCCACCACGGCCATCCAGTGCCTAGGAAAAGAAAGCGCTTACTTGGTTATAGACCTGCCCGGTGGCAGGCTCGTGTACTACAAGAGCAGTTTCGGTTGTTAGCCCCCAGAGGGAAACACGGTCGCGTAGGCGATAGTGTCTAACAATTCCACAAAACTGACCACAGATGCCTCCACCTGCCAATTCTTATTGAATATGTAAATGCGTCGTAAATTACGACTTTGCCATTTCTAGGGTTAAAGTATTTGTGATGAAGAAAATTACTGTCTTTTCAAAGTTAATCACAATCATACCAAAACTAAATAGAATTATGCATATTAACCCTAGAAGTGGCAAGCTTTTTACTCTTAACTGTAACATAAAAATAATTACTAATATCTTCTTGAAATATCAAAGTTTAAACGAAAAAAGCTTAAAACATGCCCCCCCCTTATAACCACTAACCACAAAAGCAAAACAGGTGTCCACTGCAATCCCAATTAAGCCTACAAATGCCGTCAACTTCAACCCAAGCCGGTCACCGTTTATTTAAGGTGGGCCCTCCACTCCGCTTCACCACACATTTGCAATCCAAATTGGGATTGCTCATGGTCGGGATTTGAACCCTAGCACTTCCGAATGGCTAGAACGTTACGCTCGTCAGCGTAGCGCGTTAGCCACCACGGCCATCCAGTGCCTAGGAAAAGAAAGCGCTTACTTGGTTATAGACCTGCCCGGTGGCAGGCTCGTGTACTACAAGAGCAGTTTCGGTTGTTGGCCCCCAGAAGGAAACACGGTCATAGAAGAACACAAGAAACAAGAACACAAGAAACAACATAGGATTTGAATTTAATACATTTTTGGGATCTTATAGTTTTAAAGAATCATAAAGCTCTAAAAAGTATTTTAATTCGCAACATTTTATTAACTAAATGTAATAACTATTATGAACTTATTTTTACTAACTAAAATATAAACTATAAACTATTTATTATTAAATCTTCAATATAAATTATGTGTCACGCGTTATGTTCACTACACGACTGGACAGCGAGTGTCTGCAAAGCGCATAATACTGCATGCTACACAGGCTTCTACTGTCACTTCTAGAGCGGACGGTACCCAGCCCCTTACTCGGTTTTGTGAAACTCGGTTTAGTGAAACAGTTGAATTTTATAACGTACTCGGTTTTGTGAAACCTCGGCGTAGTGAAAACTCGGGTTTGTGAAACGCACCTGATTTTCTGTACCTTAAGACTAAAAATAATATATATTATTGATTCAACTAAATTTAGGTTTTAACATATTCAATATTTAATAAATTAAATATACTATTTAACTGCAGTCTTTCTTTTTCCACCAACACTATTGAAATAGTGGGTGTCCACTATTGAATTAATGATTATGAATAATGAATAAATGATTTATTTCCTTTCAAGAAATTTCATAAAATATACATTACATAAACAGGAAATATACTGGCCACTTAAATCCAGTTGTGTGGCCAGTTAAGCAAATGAAACTAAAAACAAGTAAAAATATTAACAAAATTCAGTCTAGCTCTAACATAAAAAAATGCTCCCTGTGATGTTTAACATAATTAAATTAAAGTCTGGATGTCCACGGTCACTTAAATTATTTAATACAAAAAAAAGTAAACAGTTGCTTCTATAGAACAGTAAATAATAACTAACAAATATAAAATTATTTGGGTAATATTACTATTGGGTACTTTACCCTACATTACCTCACATTTTTTCCAACATCCACAAAAATACAAACAGCACTGCATAGTTTTATAAATTACAAAATAAAACGCACAGGTTATTCAAAAATAAGTATTCACTTATATTCACTGAATATTACAAGAAAACCAGAATTTTCCTGGACATTAGACCTATCTAGAACTTATTTTCTACTGGGAAATTAGTTATTTCCAAAATTTAAAGAAATTTCTTAGAGCCGTTTTCGAGATCTGTGCAAATATATATATATATATATACTTTTAAACTAAATAAATAAATTACTTTTAAACGACGTATCGAACTTGGCTGACACCGTGGCATAGTAGCTAGTGCTCAGGTGTCGTGAGGTCGATCCCGGTCTGGAGATCCACATTTTGTTCAGTGTTTATGCCATATTAATTAAGGTGTAAGAAAACCGTTTTATTTAAACCACATAAATGTTTTCATTGAGCAATACACTTGTTTTAATTTTGCTAATTAATTTTTATTATACATGTCTTATTCTATGCGAGCAAAGCTCGGTCACCAGGTACTATATCCAATACTATAATACGAGCAAGGTCTGTATATATATTTGCACATGGATCTTGAAAACGGCACTAAGGAATTTCTTACTTGGTTATAGACCTGCCCGGTGGCAGGCTCGTGTACTACAAGAGCAGTTTCGGTTGTTGGCCCCCAGAGGGAAACACGGTCGTGTAGGCGATAGTGTCTAACAATTCCACAAAACTGACGACAGATGCCTCCACCTGCCAATTCTTATTGAATATGTAAATGCGTCGTAAATTACGACTTTGCCATTTCTAGGGTTAAAGTATTTGTGATGAAGAAAATTACTGACTTTCCAAAGTTAATCACAATCATACCAAAACTAAATAGAATTATGCATATTAAAGTATTTGTGATGAAGAAAATTAAATTTTACTTGACTGGTATTCTAAAATTTTTTATCACTAACAAGTTACTTTTATTGATTATTGACAATGAACAGATTGTTATTTCAAGGCCCGTTTAAATCTACCAAACTTAACTTTTTGTTATCTCCTTCTTATTTTAATCGAATAAATATTTTAAACTATAATTTTTCCTATTTTGACAAGAGAAATTGTATTAATTACCTTGTAAATAAAGTATGGTTTATTAAAACTATTGGCTTTTAAAAAGCTTTGCTGAAGGCAAGACCAAACTTGTACTGTTATTTATTACTATTTATTTCTTTAAGGTCTCACTCAATAAACAGCACTTTAGAAAATGTCCACTTAGCAAACAGTTTGTCTCTATTGTCAGTAATATCCAAGAAGAAAATGTTTGACTGGAACCCTTGTCTCATACATAAATGCTTTCATGTCCTTTATTACTTCAAGCTCAGTCTCATAAATTAAATTGTCTATTTCCTTCTGGGTAACATTTTTGTATGCATCCATGTGAGACATAATTTTTACCTTTTTTAATTGTTGCTTTATTTCCTCACCAAATTTTTTTTCAAAAGCCTCCAAATAGAGCTCAATCAATCCAACGTTCATAAATTTTACCCCTTCTGCAACAGGGTTTACTAAACCAAGCAATACTCTACTAGTTTGACCTTTTCTGTCAATTGCAAGATTCACCTGTTCTATAAAAATTCTTACTCTGAGACAAAGGCTGAAGTAGGCTTGGCTTTGTTTCCTCAGTTCAATGCACTTTTTGGCTTTATTCTTAGCTGACAGCATATCGTTCTGTTTTATACACCGCTTGCAAGAAAATCTTTGAAGTGCCTCTTCTCTTTCAAGAGACATGGCCACTTTCTCTACTTCATTTAATTTTTTTAACATGTCATAACACTTATTTTGAACAGACATTTTGGGAATTTCACAGTAATTACTCTTCAAAAATAGGACAAACAGAATAAAACAAACTAAAACTACTAATACAGTATTATCAAAAGAACAATAAGTATGGTAAAAAAATTATTTTGTCTAAACGTTATTCATTTAGCACAATGACATTTCTTAATAGAATAGTTGATCTGGATGGTAAAAACTCATAATTTGGTCATTTGGCTAGATATATCTACTCATCATAACTTTAAAACTACAGTATTTACAAAAGTAATTTAAATCACAATAATTTGATAAACAAACAATGAGGTAATTTTAGCAATGAGTGTTCATAATAAATATTTTGCTTAATTAATACCTGCTCACCAGCTGACAATTTTCTTTTATCTTCTATAAATATGATATGAGATACATTAAACTCTAATTTTTTTCAAGTTTTTATTCTGATTCAATGTTATTTAGGTCTAAATTATTCACAGAATGAGTACAAAATATACTAAAGAACAATCATTGCGCTCGCTTCATTTGAATACATCCTACTAACTTTAAACTCATTATAGTAATGAATAAATGTTTATACTCATAATGATGCTTCTAGAACCGTTGTTGACTAATAAAATAATTATTGGGCTCGCTTCATTTGAATGCATCCTGTACTAACCTTAAACTCATCATAATAATGAATAAATAGTTTTTACTCATAATGATGCTTCCAGAACCGTTGTTGACTAATAAAATAACAAGGTTACATATCTTTCAGTCAACATTTCTAAAATAATTGTAGGTATCCCACATGTTTGCGGGGCTGATCCTCCATCATCAGGGTTAACCTTTAAGTCGGGACCTATTTTTGTTACATGAGTGGGCGCCTGGGGTCTTTCCAGTGGTGTAGTGCTAAAAAAAGCTGTGTCGGAGCGGTCCTTCCCAGGAAGGCCGTTACTATTTGGGGGGGGGGGGGTAATGGGTAGTCAAAGTCTGAAAGTTCCTCAGGAAGGTCATTGCGTGGTCAAACGCGAGGAATTGTGTACAATGAATTTATCTATTTAAATAAGAATTACATCAACCGAAGTTTAATTTTGCTAAAGCGACTAGTGATGCTCCTGGGGTATCTGTTGTATTCATGCAAAGTATTGCAGTCGAAAGCAAACAGTCCCTTTTACTTTCTCCCCTTATACATAGTATATGGAGAAAGTATTGTAAGTAAACGCAGTACGTTGTCTGAAAGCGCCCAATGTTATTCTTATGGAGAATATAAAAAACAATTTCTTCCTTACTTTCCAACTGTTTTCCATGAAACTTGGTATGAAGTGTAAGGTCAAATCACCGAACAAAACCAGCTCAAAAAAGCTTGGTATTACTGGGAGGGGGGGTTCCCCCATACAATTTGAACAATTAATTATTAAATGATATTTAGAATAACTTTGTAGAACATGAGAGTTTTATTACGGATTGTCTTTTTTAAATTTACTTAAGGGAGAAAGTGTGTGTCAGTCCACTGGTACCGTTTATTTAGTAAGGGTTCGCTTTCTTTTTCAACCCAAACTGGCGAGTGCAGGTCAAGGAAGAAGAACATATTTGTTCATGAGTTTACCCACCACATAATACGGAGGAAAATCCTCAAATTTTATTTAGTAAAAAACACCACAACTTCATCGAAATTAAAGGCTGTTCTGTAGGAAGAGGGTGTGTTGAAATAAATATCTTAGACGGAGATTAAAAATGAATATGATTTAAATGGTTGAAGACTGAAAATACAAATAATCTCAACAGTTCTTAATCAGTCTCAAGTTTGTTGTAAAAATTAATATATTTTTGAATAAAAAAAACTAGATACTATAAGAAGATGTATGGTCTCCAAGTAAGCCCTAGTGTCTGATTCTGGTGTTACGATGTTGTTGGGGTTAGGTTAGGGTTAATGTAAAACGCCTAAAATTGCCTCGATATTGCGTGTTGATCGTGAAATGATGCGAGCCACTCGCTTACCTACCACGCTCTATAAAAAGGCAAAGTACAAGTATACAAATCTGAGTTTCGGCTGCACGAGCTGTGCCGGAGCAGCGCTCCGGACCGCTCCGGCTCCACTACACCACTGGGTCTTTCCGACCACCCTAATGTTAAAAATTTGTTTTCCAAGTTGATAAAACATTAATAATAGCCTAGAGTTAGTTTCTTGGTATAAGGCAAGTGAAATAATAGAATTACAATGAATCTTTAATTTACTAAACACATATATACTGTATTTGTATGTATATATGAAAAAAGAATCAAGAATTTTCCATGGTGACTTTCACACAGAAGAAACTATATAAACAATTGGGTTCATTGTTTATTTCTTATTCAGAGTGACTGTTTTCAAAATGTTGACATTTGTCACAAAAAGATTTAAGGTGAATCTGACACATTGGAAGAAAAAACACTTCTTACACCTGGACATCACGTATAAGTTAGAGAAATAACGTCACGATCAGTATAACCTTTTGAGGTTTCACGGCTTGACGCAAAATAGATATGTTTTTCATCACTCTCTGTATCACTTGGAGGGCCAAAATTGGGGTCTTTATCATTTTCATCTGATTCTGAATCAGTTAGTTGGATTGACCACTCACATGATATACTTCATCTGAATCACCAGCATCATCAAATAAATCTTTCCTTTTTGCAAGTTTTGATCAACACTTTTGTATTCTTTGAGATTTTTTATCAAAATCCATTTCTATGTATAGTTAGATAAGTAAAAATTTTAGAAGATCCTTCAAGGATTTTCAACGGAGATGAAAGTGGATTTTGTTTTGTCCCAAAACTGGAAAACTACTCTGCGAAAAGGAAGATATAAACTGCTACAAACAAGTACAGAACAATGAAAAAGAACAACTTACTGTTATGTGTAGTTTTTCAGCAAATGTCGATGTTGTGCCTCCGATGATCATCTACCCTTACAAAAGGTTTCCTCGTGCAACTGCGGAAAGTGTGCCTGATGGTTGCGGGGTTGGATTATCACCATCGGGCTGGATGAACAGCGAAGTATTTTATGAATACATTAGCAACTGCTTCATACCATATTTGAAAGCTAAAAATGTTGATCTTCCAGTAGTACTTTTTGTTGATGGCTACAAATCACATGTCACTCTCGAAGTAAGTGACCTGTGCAGTGATAACAATATAATCCTTATCGCATTCCATCCCAATTCCACACACTTTCTTTAGCCAGCGGATGTTTCTGTGTTTGGGCCACTCAAACAGAGTTGGAAACCAACTGTTAGAAATTGGAAATTTGAAAATCATCCTAAAGAAGTGACAAGAGTAACGTTGCACATCTGCTTGAAAAGCTAACTTCTGACAGCATAAAAAATGGATTCAAGGCTTGTGGGTTATACCTTTTTGATGTTAATGCCATCAACTTTGAAAGAATAATAAAAACCAGGCAGGTGTATGAAAATGACCCTAATGATCCACTGCAGCTTGATAAAACATTGACACTAGATCGTGAGCAATCAGTAGGTGATACTGCAAACAAGCCTTTAAGGAAAGCACAACAGCACTTGATAAACTAAGCAATGAGGAATTTTAGCAATGTATGGTAAAAATATTTTGCAAATATCCCTCACTGACTCAATTTTCTTTTATATTCTATAAATATGATTTGAGATAATTTAAACCTAATTTTTTTTCAAGTTTTCTATGATTCAATGTTATTTAGGTCTAAAACTAAACAGAAATGCAGTAATAAAATAAATGATTCCACTCGGTTTTTTTACTTACTATTAACTCAGTTATAAAAAAATGTTTTTTGCTCCTTCAATATAGCCTAGGTTAGTTTTTATAAGAGAAATAATAGACTTCAGAATGCAATTTTAATAAACACTTAAACTGTCTTTTATGTATTAAAGAATGTTTTTTACTCATAATGATGCTTCCCAGAAGTTGATAATATAATAAAACAATTGGTTACATATTTCAATTCAGTCAACATTTTAAAAATGTAGGTTTGTCACAAAAAATTAGGTGATACACATTGGAAGAACTTTTCTTACACCTGGACATCACGTAAGTTAGAAAATAACGTCACGAACAGTTTCATTTGAGGTCACATGATTGCAAAAAAAAGTTTTTATCATCCTCTCTGAATCATTGGAGGGCCAAAATAGGGGTCTTTATCAAATCTGATTCGGAATCAGTTAGTTGGATAGACCATCACATGAATATTTATTTGATCAAATCAAATAAATCTTTTTTTTAGCAAGTTTTGGATCAACATGTATTCTTTGAGATTTTTTTTCATATTTCATGTATTAGTTATAAGGAAAAATTTTCGTATCTTCAAGGATTTTCAAAACAGTGGATTTAAGTTTTGTAAAAAATCACTACACTGTGAAACTGGAGATATAAACTTGGTACAACAACCCCCATGAAAAAAAACTCTGTTATGTGTACTTTTTTTCAGAAATGTCGAGTGTAAGGTCCGATGATCATCTACCCTACAAAAGGTTTCCTGTGCAACTGCGGAAAGTGTGCCTGATGGTTGCGGGGTTTATTATCACCATGGGCTGGATGAACACTTTTTATGAATACAATAACTGCTACCATACCATATTTGAAAGCTAAAAAATGTTGATCTTCCGCTTTTTGTTGAAGGCTACAAATCACAGTCACTCTCGAAGTAAGTGACCTGTGCAGTGATAACAAATATAATTTATCGCATTCCATCCAATTCCACGCACTTTTTAGCCAGCGGATGTTTCTGTGTTTGGGCCACTCAAACAGAGTTGGAACCAACTGTTAGAAATTGGAAATTTGAAAAATATATCTTTAAAGAAGTGACAAGAGTAACGTTGCACATCTGCTTGAAAAGCTAACTTCTGACAGCATAAAAAATGGATTGGCTGTGGGGTTATACTTTTTGAGTTAATGAAATTTGAAGAATAATCAAACCAGGCAGGTGAATCTGAAAATGACCCTAATGATCCCATGCAGCTTGATAAAACATTGACATAGATCGTGAACAATCAGTAGGTGATACTGCAAACAAGCCTTTAAGGAAAGCACAACAGCACTTGACGTTTTGGAGCAGTATATCGACGAGAGGCTTTATATGTTTCTTGAAGTGTATGGCTCAAAATAATTGGGCGGGAAAATCCAGGAAATTGAGGGTAAAGAATTATATGAAGTTTGACGAGTCATAAAAAAATGCTATATCTGAGGACGTTCCAGTGGTGAACTTCTGGAAGAAAATGGCCTAGGAAAGTAGTAATAAACATACCAAGTGGCCCAAATTCCGGACCGCTCCGGTTTCCCACACCACTGGGTCTTTCCGACCACCCTAATGTTAAAAATTTGTTTTCCAAGTTGATAAAACATTAATAATAGCCTAGAGTTAGTTTCTTGGTATAAGGCAAGTGAAATAATAGAATTACAATGAATCTTTAATTTACTAAACACATATATACTGTATTTGTATGTATATATGAAAAAAGAATCAAGAATTTTCCATGGTGACTTTCACACAGAAGAAACTATATAAACAATTGGGTTCATTGTTTATTTCTTATTCAGAGTGACTGTTTTCAAAATGTTGACATTTGTCACAAAAAGATTTAAGGTGAATCTGACACATTGGAAGAAAACACTTCTTACACCTGGACATCACGTATAAGTTAGAGAAATAACGTCACGATCAGTATAACCTTTTGAGGTTTCACGGCTTGACGCAAAATAGATATGTTTTTCATCACTCTCTGTATCACTTGGAGGGCCAAAATTGGGGTCTTTATCATTTTCATCTGATTCTGAATCAGTTAGTTGGATTGACCACTCACATGATATACTTCATCTGAATCACCGGCATCATCAAATAAATCTTTCCTTTTTGCAAGTTTTGATCAACACTTTTGTATTCTTTGAGATTTTTTATCAAAATCCATTTCTATGTATAGTTAGATAAGTAAAAATTTTAGAAGATCCTTCAAGGATTTTCAACGGAGATGAAAGTGGATTTTGTTTTGTCCCAAAACTGGAAAACTACTCTGCGAAAAGGAAGATATAAACTGCTACAAACAAGTACAGAACAATGAAAAAGAACAACTTACTGTTATGTGTAGTTTTTCAGCAAATGTCGATGTTGTGCCTCCGATGATCATCTACCCTTACAAAAGGTTTCCTCGTGCAACTGCGGAAAGTGTGCCTGATGGTTGCGGGGTTGGATTATCACCATCGGGCTGGATGAACAGCGAAGTATTTTATGAATACATTAGCAACTGCTTCATACCATATTTGAAAGCTAAAAATGTTGATCTTCCAGTAGTACTTTTTGTTGATGGCTACAAATCACATGTCACTCTCGAAGTAAGTGACCTGTGCAGTGATAACAATATAATCCTTATCGCATTCCATCCCAATTCCACGCACTTTCTTTAGCCAGCGGATGTTTCTGTGTTTGGGCCACTCAAACAGAGTTGGAAACCAACTGTTAGAAATTGGAAATTTGAAAATCATCCTAAAGAAGTGACAAGAGTAACGTTGCACATCTGCTTGAAAAGCTAACTTCTGACAGCATAAAAAATGGATTCAAGGCTTGTGGGTTATACCTTTTTGATGTTAATGCCATCAACTTTGAAAGAATAATAAAAACCAGGCAGGTGTATGAAAATGACCCTAATGATCCACTGCAGCTTGATAAAACATTGACACTAGATCGTGAGCAATCAGTAGGTGATACTGCAAACAAGCCTTTAAGGAAAGCACAACAGCACTTGACGTTCTTGGAGCAGTATATCGAACAAGAGAGGCTTTATATGTTTCTTGAAGTGTATGGCTCAAAAAATTAGTGGCGGGAAAATATCCAGGAGAATCTGAGGGTAAAGAATTATATGAAGTTTGACGAGTCATAAAAAAATATGCTATATCTGAGGACGTTCCAGTGGTTGAACTTCTGGAAGAAAATGGCCTAGGAAATGCCATAGTAATAAACATACCAAGTGCCCAAAATTCCATGCTGCTCAATTTAGAAGATGATGACCTAGATGAGATATTTAACTATGATATCATCCTGGAAGATCCAGCCTCAACCAGAAGCTCCAGAAAAGAGACCAGAAGCTCCAGAGAAGAGACCAGAAGCTTCAGAGAAAAGACCAGACGCTTCATAGAAAAGACCAGAAGCTTCAGAGAAGAAAAAAGAACCTTCAGAGAAGAAACAAGAATCATCCTCAGAGAAGACTAGCCAAACAAAAACAAGACACAGAAATACTATACTGAGTCCATTTAAAGACTTTTTAATCCATCCCAAATCACCACCTAAAACAAATGGGGTGAAAGCGATAAGAAAATTGTGGTTTCTTCCAAAGTTTGGAAAAAACATTTTCACCAAAAAGAACAGGAAAAGCAGAATAAAGAAGAAGAGAAGTCAAAAAAAGGAAAAAGGAAGAATGAAGATGATGACTGGATTTGTGGGAGTTGTGGATCAAGTCGGCAGGAGGAAAATAAACAAAAACTAGGGGAAAAGTGGGTTAATTGTGACTCGTACAAATCAGCTTATCACTTTAAATGTATTCCGGGATTCCCAAAGTGCATTGGGACTGTTACGGCTTGGAGAGTGATAGCAAGGATGATAACATTGCCTTTGTATGCCACAATTGTGCATACAATTTTGAATCTGAAGAGGACATGTAGTGAAATGAATTTAATTGGAAAAACTTTTAAAGTGAAATAAACAATTACCATTTTGGACAGCCTCAATTTTACAAATGTTACTTTTATTCCAAGAGAAAAAACTCTTTTTTTATATTATATTTTTTAATTTTATTCCTAATGGAAAATAATACTTGATCTTAATTATATTATCAACTAGGTTAAGTTTATATAAGTATTATATTATATAATACTTCATATAGTTTAAATAAGTATATCTTGATACCAGTGCCCATAGTATCGTGGCATAGTAGCTAGTGCTCAGGTGTCGTGAGCCGGTGGTCGTGAGGTCGATCCCGGTCTGGAGATCCACATTTTGTTCAGTGTTTATGCCATATTAATTAAGGTGTAAGAAAACCGTTTTATTTAAACCACATAAATGTTTTCATTGAGCAATACACTTGTTTTAATTTTGCTAATTAATTTTTATTATACATGTCTTATTCTATGCGAGCAAAGCTCGGTCACCAGGTACTATATCCAATACTATAATACGAGCAAGGTTTGTATATATATTTGCACATGGATCTTGAAAACGGCACTAAGGAATTTCTTTAAAGTTTGGAAATAACTAATTTCCGAGTAGAAAATAAGTTCTAGATAGGTCTAATGTCCAGGAAAATTCTGGTTTTACTGTAATATTAAGTTTAAAATCTAAAAATAAATTTAACATTACGCTTATGGAGAATCAAATGTAAACAATACAAATCAAAACATCTGTTTATAACCGTTTGACAGTTCTTGATTGAAGATGGTGGGAAACAATATGTGAATAGAGGTTTTTCATAGATATTTATTTTCTGTATAAATCAAAATTATCAGGCAAAAAAGTAGAAATAAAAGCAGAAAAAAGTATTTCCAAAATCTTCCATGTATAGATAGAAAACGTATTCATTGTATTGCTTGGAGCCACTTAACAAACTAATTAATTAATAGGTGTAAATTAAATTTCTATTTTTTCAATCCTCATTCCGTTTCTAACAAAATCAGTTGATCTCAGGCTAATAATAACTGTATGGATAATACAGTAAAAGATCAGCTAAAACAATTGAGGTTGGCTAAAAGACCTTAAACGCGTCGATCATTTGGCAGACGCCACAGCCCTGTGGTAGTGTATTGGCCTCATGAACTGAAGGTCGCAAGTTCCATCCCCGTCAGGGGTGATACTTTTTGATTAGTGCTATATTAATTATGGAGTATTAAATCGGTTTTATTTAAACCACATAAATATTTTTATTGAGTGATAAATGTATTTTAATTTTTCTAACTAACTTGTACAATACATGTCTTATTCTATACGAGCAATGCTCGGTCACCAGGTACTAAATCAAATAAACAGAAGCAGAATAATTTATACCCCAGTAATGTTGGCATTATGGGTAGCTTATTATCCTAAGTATTACTACATCAGCTGACTATTGATTCATTGTTGTAATGTTGTTACATTACCCTCATTTGTGTTACATACTTTATAAAAATGGTGAACAATAACGTTTAAAAGCCTTTGCAATGTCGGTTTAGGAAGTGTTTACAAAAAACCACATCGTTGTAAAAAGGATGTCTGTTCATGATTGGCACTACGGATTCAAAATACTGGTAATTTGTGCAAATCTAAGATTTGGAGGGCAATCGCTATAGTGATGGATGGACAGGCTTGTTGGCGGGAGCTTCAAAATGTCCTGTTGCCAATTTTCTACAACTATATAGACAAAACAAGTAGTCACTTGTAATGAGCAATTGTGCTACCTTACTAGCGCTGTGGATTGGGCTTTTGTTAGTACAGAAAAGCTAGGCAGTGTTTTGAAACATCAGTTATGATTTTTAACATGTGACTCAAACAACAAACGAGACGTTTGTTTACTATTTAATTATTTTAACAACATTGTGAACTGTTTTGGTTTCCTTTTTCTTTATTCATCTTGAATACATCAAAAGAAATTTGTGCAATAATTTTTCGAATCAAAAAAGCAAAACTTGTATGTATTGACAATGGTCTAAATATTCTAAAAAAATCTATGAAGCCTGTGGAGGGAAGCAAAGTGAGAATAAATATTATTGCTCTTATGAAAAAATAATTTAAATATATAATAAATGGTATACTTTTGAGAGAATAACAAAATAGGCGTTCAAATATTTTTCTTTTAATAGATTTTATAAATATGAATATCCAAAACAAAAACACAAAACAAATATGTATTTCAACTAGGCAACAGAGAGTGCAGGGGCTGTCTCCCTGACAATGTTCGATAAAGAATTGACATCAGTACGCAGTCTTCTGAACAGTAAAATGTGAGGCTCTGCAACAAACAATTTATGACTTTAACACATTTATATCCATTCCATGAACTACCAAATTATAATATTTTTTTAATATTTTATACTTGATGAGCAATAAAACATCATTTAGTTAAATGGAGGTCTATTTGATTCTAATTTGCTAAATTACAGGGGCAGAAATAATAACAATAATTGATTTCTTCAGCAAAAAATACATTTAGTAAAGGAATTTACAATTAAAAAATTACAAAGGGAATTATTATTTAGATTAGATTAGATTATTGAAATGGTGACTTTATCACAAGGTGGATATTTTAAGCCAAGTATGAAAGAGGATTAAGTGTAAGATGATTGTGGTGCAATCTTGTAGCCTTGTTACTGACTAAAGCTGACATCTTCCTTAGGCAGGGCTGTTACTTAATAGCTCAACAGCGATGGCAACTAAGGGACCTACAGTTTAACGTTTAGTCCGAACCAAACCAGATAAGGTAGGACATGACTATATTTTTCTTTACCAATATTGAATTTGTCACAATATTGGGCATCCTTGGTTTTTCAGAGTGACAAGCTTCCTTATCACCTTAGTTCCTTCTTGTCTCTCCCAGGAGTTGTGCCCACCTTGGATGGGTGTTGAAGAGGCAGGATGCTAATTTGCTGTGTGCTCTAGGACTACTCTGAGCAAACCACTTTAGGGCTTGTACTGTTATAAGAATGATTTGAGACTTGAGAGCTCTCTGGGGTAGATCCATACCCTGTTCAGCACTAAGGGAGTCAAAGTCATTGGGTTGAATTGTGAAAGCTCTTAGTTATTCGATTCCCTAAAGAATTAGGTAGGATGTCCATGACCTCCTTTTCTGGTGGCTGTACAACATTCTAATTTGGAGGACATAGACATGTGAATAAAAACAGAACAGGTGCATTGTCTTAGTTATGATCAAGTAAAAATTTCTGTGAATGAATAATAAATTGAACCTGAATAAAAATATTTGAAAAAAAGAAAGCGTGGCATAACAAAAGTGAATTAACAAACAACTATTAAATTAAATTACAACTATTAAAAACAGAAGAATTAATAACTTAACTCAGGGATGTATATAATATTCTCTTCATCTGTAAAAGGCTCTTGTCAGTAAGTCGGTTCTTTAACTTTACTTTAACTTATTAATAGCCAAAAATGTTTCCAAACAATCATGTAAGATGTGGTAAGACTGGTAAATTATTACAGTAACGTAAAGAAAAAATGTTCAGGGATAAAGAACATTTAGGACGACATGCTTAGAATTTGGTTTGCTGAGAATTGGTAATCAGCCAAAGTGTAGTGAATCTATATTTTAGTGAATTTCTTGAAGGAAACATCTACACTTACATCTGTGTAAACACATATAACACTGTAATACCTTACTAACATTAAAATACACATGTAAACACTGTATAAAGCCTACATATGTTGCTGGAGTCTTTAGAAAATACCTAGTTAAGAAACCAATGGTTATTTTTTGTTTTGAGGTCCCCTAAAATGCCATACATTATTATCTTAAGTTTAATCCAGATGAAAACCGTCATGATAGTGCAGGAGTAAAAAACTGGCCAAGTAAGTCAAAGGTTGCTGGATCAAAACTGGTGTCCAACTCCCGTCAGATCATGGGCGGTCACCTCTGACTAGCCTAATTAACTCACCCACTAGGGTTACTCGCCTCTTTGATTCACTCCACAGGCTCTAAGTCCATGGTAATGGGTAGATGAGGTTGAAAAAAAGGTTAAATTGGAATCCACCACAATATCCAGGAATCTGACAATAATTACTGGTAGGTTACCAGACTCACCGAAAACATTTTCACTGAGCACCACGGTGATCTGCTGAGGATAAATTCTAATCTATCTCACGCCATGAAGTACTATTGGTGAATGTGGCTGAATACCAATAATACAATACATAGGCCTAATTAATTACAAAAAAATATTTTAAAATAAAAAGAAATACTTAGTCGCAGCAGACCTGCGTACTCAGCAAATTTCCAAATCAATAACATAATAATAATAAGATATGACAAGTTTTATGATTATCTGTCAATTAATATGAGAGTTATTTGGCTATTCTCCATAAGATTAGCTCGGTCACCAGGTACTGTTAATTTTATGGCGGGTAAGGAAAAGTTCATATTTCTCTCATTAACCCTAGAACACCAAGGCTCCCTGAGCCAAGCGTTGTTACAAAGGCGTAGTCTCTCAGACTACTTTCTTTGAAAATAAATAAAAAATACTTTTAATGACAGGGAAATTTTTTAGATTATAAAAACACTTAAAGTGAACATTGAATTAAAGTTTTATAAGGGTTTAATCTCCAAATCTTAATTGTTCTGGCACTGGCAGCAGATTGTCCCTTGGTGTTCACCACACATGACATTTGCGCAACGTCCACAAAAATGTTTTGTCACGCGCCGTAATCTTGGAGGTAAGAAGGCATAAACCTTCCTACCTTGTTGGGCTGGTTGTAGAGCTTCATTTGGCACACTTACATTTAAAATATAAGCAATAGATTGCCGGACGAGAGTTTTTGGCAAAATTGTGGCCTGAAGCCAGTACTTCAGGAGCTCTATGTGCGTTTCTCTAAAAAAGTTTTGCCAACTTTGGGGCTTACACGATTGGCTCAGACACGATTTTTCTACATATAATACGTATTTAAAGTAATATACATTAAAGTAATATAATACGTACATTTAAAGTGATGTTTTTGGTGTTATATACATGCATAGGGGCCACCTCCTTGTTTTACGACTGCAGGAAGTGTTATTGCACATTTGATCCAATTCAAATAAATATTTACACTAGATACAACATATATTTCCAATATAATGTTTAACTAACACCAAAACACGTGAAAAAGCAAAGGTATACTATACTTTGTAACAAGACACCACGATCCGTATATGCTGTGAGTCTGCTGCGAACTGTGCGTTGTTACAAAGGCGTAGTCGACCTGACGACGCGAACTTAAAAAACTTTAAAATCTCGTTAAACAAAGGACTCAAGCGAACACCAACCAGACCCTTTTAATATTAGTCCGAGACCGACAGCTACACAGAGTTTTGTGAATTTTAGTGGAGTGGAAGTGGGTAAGGAGTAAAAATGACACCTTGCGCGTCGTCTCTCAGACGACGCCTTTGTGTTATAGGGTTAACCTACCTTTTTGGATAAATCTTCCTATTTGAAGCTGGTATTTAGCTTCAAGTATTTGAGATGCATCTATTTATGCTTAAAAATCAGAGTTTATGTGTTTATCATGGCAACAAACTTGCATTCTCTTTTACCATGTCAGTCATTAGAGAATAGGCAATCTCTCTAATTTATCGATATTTATATCAATATTGATAACACATGTAATATAACTTCAACTGATTAAAATCAAACCATATTAAAAATGCAACATTTTTATATTCCTTATGGTAGCAAACAAACTTACTCCTTTCCTATATACAGTAGAACCTCGATTAACCGTCACCCTTTTAACCGTCAGTCTCTATTAACCGTCACCCCGCTAGCGCAAAAATAATTATGTTTCCGCGTCAGCGCCGAGTCGGATCTTGAGTTGAGGCTCTATGATGAGTAGTGACGACTGTACTGCACAACTGCATTGTGCGTGAATCATTGGCGGCAAGGGTAGTGACCCTGCTGGTTAATCCCTTATACTGTCTTCTGCATTCCACTGCTACCGTTTCATTTCAGTTCAGTATGGTACGTGGCTACAGTGAACTGAAGTTATTGTCGATTTCGAGTGCAATGCCAACTAGTGTTTACGTGCTTTACTGTTTATTGTTAACAGTTCTGTTTATACATGGTGTGTAATGCTCGTCTGTTATGGCTGAGAAACGGTAACGTGTAGTTGTGGGACTCGACAATAAACAATAAATTATTAAACGCTGATGCTTCTTCTCAGAAAAATTAGAAAAGCCTGAAAAGCTCGACGGGGAAAGAAACAAAAGAAAATGACGGATTATTTTAATAACTAAATACCGGCAACATAAAGTTTTGAGAGTAAAAATACGTACACGTACAGTTCATATTTCATTGTTTTCTTAATAAAATATTTCAATAAATAATTTTTCACTTGAACTGGCGTAGTTTGGTTTGTTCTTATTTAAAATAAATTCACATTAAGTCTATCATGAAAATTAATTATGACTTAAAATGGCGCCGTTATAACATGCAAGGCAGTGAATTGCGAAGTTACCACGCCAAACACTGTCTAGACGCTAAGTTGTATTGGCGCTATTACTATTTCTGTTATCCGTCTATTCGGTTATCCGTCATGGTCTCGGTCCCGAGGGTGACGGTTAATCGAGGTTCTACTGTACTTCGGTAAGGGAAATTTTCCAAAAAAAAATCTCTTTGGAAATCTCCAAAGAGTGTACTTTTGGCTTGACGTAAAATTATGGGAGAGTAAAGGTCCTAATTCCATGCATGCAGGAAAAATACTTTGACTAAGTCAACAGGGAATCAAATATAACGTAAAACATTCCCCCAAATAGATTCTGGCATATAACTAAGGTATTTAAAAAAATATTTTAACTTTTGTACTTTTAACACTTTGGAGCCTGGAGCGACTAACACTGGTTAAATGCTGAGCCAGGGGGTTTTAGGGTAAGTTAATATAACAAAAATTATGGTTAGAACAAATTTAATAAAACCTATACATATTATATATTTTTGGAAACAGAAAGAAACCTATTTGAAAGAAACATAAAATACTTGTCATTTGTAAAAAATTTGCAATTTTGACATATATATACTACCCCCGTCACAGCAGACCTGCGTACTCAGCGAATTTCCAAATCAATAATATGGCAATAATAATAAAAGAATGTGACAAGAATAATCAATCAATACCTGTTGATAAATTAAAGTATTTTCCTATTGCTACTGTGAGGAAAATACAAACAATGATTTTTTAGCATAAATGTATGGATCCCAACCATATGAAGCTAAATAAAAAGTTTCATACAAAAATATGCATTAATAAGTGAAATATTAATATTTCTTTATCCCTTATAAGATTAGCATTGGAGCCATTAAATACAACGTACTGTGTTTGGATATTGGAGGTAGAGCAAATCAATAAGGAACTAAATTTTGTAGTTTTTTAAGCTTATTCTAATGGTGAAATATAATAAGCCATTAGAATAAGCCTAAAAACTACACAATTTAGTTCCTAATCTGTATATATAAAATTCAAAGCCCTCACTTACTCACTCATCACTAATTCTACCACTTCCCGATTACCTAGGAGGCTGAAATTTGGTATACTGGTTCTTTAAGCCTAAAATAGGAAAGTCTAATAGTTTTTGTGACAATTTTCCCATAAATTTCTACCCTATACGCCTTCAAAGTTCCCATGTTAATCTTATGGGGAAATTATTTTGTTTTGGATTCCAACATATGTATCTTACCTTTTAAGAAATAAACCTTTTTTAGGATATAAACAGCAGCTGTTTTTATTTGAACCATTGAGAAAGCCAAAGAAGAAAGCATAAAATAGTAAGTGACTCAATGGTGTCTAATTACTGTATACGTATAATATTTCTCAGAACAAATTTCTGTGATTATGTTTTATGATTAAAATCAAATGTTTTCCTATTATCGGTACGAAGTTCGCCGGGTCAGCTAGTATATATATACATATATATATATATATATATATATACATACAAATTTTAATGACTATTGCTTTTGGCCTCTGGGCACCTAAATACAAAAAAATAACATGGTAATAGCAAAGACTATATATTTCAATACAGACTCGCAGCGTGTAGTTTCAGTATTCACCACAGGCCACGCCAGTAGTACCAAAAGCGCTCTAATCAGTTTCAGCCTGGGTAAGACGGCCTGCAAGGTTGCCAATTCGAATAGGCCGGATGTATTGTAAATAAATAAGAGCACAAAAGTTTTGTACATAATATACAAAAATGAGTACAATGATACTCAAGCTAGAGGAAGAAATTTTTATTCTTGAGTACTAAAACTGAAGCTTTAAAAGCAAAACATTTTAGTTATTATTCTTAATAAAATGAGGTCCATTATATATTATGAGGTTTGATGTGTATATTAGCTACAAATAATTACCGCAAAACAAAGAAATTCACTGAGATGTGTTGTGGTCGTCTAATCAGGCCTAGAATCTTTGCTATTATTTACCTAATCTATAATATTATAAAGAAGAGGTGGTTTCTGTATGTTTGTTTGTGGGCTTGTTGTGGCAAGTAAATGCAAAAAATACCGAACCAAACAGTTTGAAATTTTACTCAAAGGTAGTTCTTAAACTCATGCAACACATAGGCATACTCATTTCCTTAAAATCCTCTCGGGCTACGCCCTGTGAACGTCCTAAGTTTCAATGTTTACAATTTTAAAGAATGAAAACATAAAATTACTTGAATGTCAACAGCTGTGAACACTCAAATTTGACAGTTCGGGAAGAAGAAGAAGAAAAAGCTTCCATGATCGTCCTAGGTTTCAATCTTTACTTTTTCTAATGACAACATCTGTTTGCACTATATTTTGACAGTTCGGGAAGAAGAAGAAATAAAGTTGATTTTTCAGATAAACTGCTGGATCGAAATTAGTGAATTATTTGAAATAGTGGAATAGTAGATTTTAAGTTTTTTCCGACGACCGTCTCTATTACATTAATCCTTATCCTCTCCCAATATTTGATAGATGTTACTTTAAAATGTTGTAGACACTCGTGTTTTGTCATTTTGTAAACAATGAAGAATTAATTAACAATAACTTAAACGTATGAGTAGAGCCTACACCTTTCAGCCTTTTTTTAACTTGTCTGAAGAACGGGTACTTTGGTTAGTATATATTAAACAAGATATTTCTTCTCAAAACAAATTAATCTGTTGTATATATTCGTAGTGGCTTTGTTAAACGAAAGAGAAACAAAGCTATAAAATGCAAAGCACCGATACCCCAGTTAATTAAAATAAGTAAATACTAAAGGTAGTAGGTTTGAGTGAGATAAACATTCACTGACGTCTGCGCCGTCGTCCGTCGTCTGCTCGCCCGCGTGTTCAATTCGGCAACGTCTCTATGCCCAACAGCTCTAGTGCAGCCTGGTGTTCAGGCTAGTAACTAACAAAAGCGCAACCGTCGCTGCGAGTCTGTATTAGAATAAAATTATCTTTGGTAATAGCTTCTTCCCTGTGGGAAGGAAATTCACTAATAAAAACTAGGAAAAAATTTATCAAAACAAAAAAATGTGCGGCGGTTTATATGTACAGTAATTGGTCTTTTTATGATATATCATATAACATTCAAGTACTTATAGTGCAACATAAAGAATAGAAATAAATACCCATGAATCATGAAATACTTGTTATTTCTAAAAGTTGGGTACGTAATTTGTAAGTTTCATTGTCATCACTATTGATACTCTCATCAAGCAATACGTCTTGAATTGTATCACTTTTCAATGGATCGTACCCATATTAATAAATCACTAAGGACGAAAAACTAAATAACTATAAAACTAATCTAAATAACAGTGGTGTATCAATACAGCTCGCAGATCGTAAACAAAAACAACTCAAACACAACACGGCTAGTAGCAACAGCTGTCTGCTCTGAGCGAGCAAGTGAAAAATCTTTTGAAAAATTACTTTTTTTGTAAATACGGGGCAGACTAAAAGCAAACCAAAGACGTGTAAAGATTAATGACTAAAGAATACATTATAACTACCAAAACCTGAACGTACGCCGAAAAATGTTTGCTAAGGAATTAAATAAGGTCGCCCAGTTTAGGGTCGGGCAAAAGCCAATGGGACACAAGCTAGCCCGACCTAGGGACGGGCGACGGCTCCAAAATATAAATAATAACACAATTATTTATATACGTATAACATTATAGCGAATTTCCCATAGGAAAGAAGCTATTACAGAATGTCCCGGGACCATGTTATTATTTCGTGTGTGTGTATATATATATATATATGTGTGTGTGTGTGTGTGTGTGTGTATTTGTGTCTGTGAACTCGATAACTCTCGTAAAAAATGGTCCGATCGAGACCAAATTTGATAGAGATGTGTATTCCTACATTGGCTTCCTACACTTGGTTTACGAGTTTGTAAACCAGACATATCGGTAATTCCGAACTGATAGTTTGGGGGGGATTTGTACCCCAATAATGGTTTCTTTGCGATTTTCATATGTAATTAAACAAATTTTATCTGTCACAATGAAAATCAGCTTAAAAAACTAGACAACTTAGTTCCTTAAGTTTTTCTCTATATCTAACGTTTACCGAGATATTAAAAATCTAAACACAGTACGTTGTATTTTGGGGCTCCAATGTTTATCTTATAGAGGATAAGGAAATATTAATATTTCACTTATCAATCAGTATTTTTGGATGAAACTTGATATTTAGTTTCATGTGATTAATATTTATACATTTATGCTTAAAAATCATATTTTATGTGTTTATCATGGCAGCTAACCTGCATATTCTTTTCCCATGTTAATCATATAGGAAATACTCATCTAAATATATAAAACAAAGTCAAGTGTTAGTTACACACATTATAACTCGAGAACGGCTGGACCGATTTTAATGATCTTTGATTTTCTGGATACAGCTGATTGGGGATAATCATAATTATTCCACTAGAAATCGGGATCACTTAGCAATGAGTCCACATTAATTGCAACTTTTCAAAAAAAAAGTTAATATGCTGGTTCAAAATTAAGATTGCCTAAAGAAACTAAATCGGAAGTTTCTATAACAAAATTTAAAAATAAACTGAAAAAATACTTCATCAGCAAAGCTAGGTACTATTTGAGGAGTTAGAGTAGGAGCTAGACATACTTTGTAAGGTTTAATTGTACGGGTTTCTAACGGCTGTTTCTTCTTCTTTTTTCTTTTTAAAATTTTTAATGTTAGACAATAATATTTTGAGTTGCAACAACATGTTCAGAGGGTCTATAGATAAGATAACTATTGTTATAATGTATTTAACTGACACCATTCATGTATACTTGCTGTGCAAATATGAATAAAGAACTTTTGAATAGAAAATTTGAAAAAGTCTGTTTCTCCCTTCTTTCCAATAGTTTTTCATGAAAACTAGTAAGTTATGCAGCTTACAGTCACATCACCCAATTAAAGCAACACAAACACATTTTTGTTGCCATAGGAGGGTTGGCGTGAGCTTAGATTATATTAAATAAATCAAAGTATTGTAAAATAAATTTTTAAACAGCATTATAATCTAAGCAATATTATTTTATCTGATTTAGTATAACTGCCTTCATGTATTTATAAGACACAAAAAAAATATACTTAACTAAAACTAACAACACCAGAGTCCCGGTAATACGAAGTAATTGGAACCGAGTTGTTCGGATTATCCAGAGGTGCAGTGTAAAGTTCATTAAAAGTACTAATAAAGTCCATTATTTTAGACTGGAAGGTCTATTTAGAGCAATTAACTCACGTATTACCACGGTTCACATATACGTTTGTCCACTACATGTTTTGCCTGAATGTCATTAAGTGTTCTTCCATAACGAAGACGTTCTATCCGTAATGTACTCGTCATTAGAATTATAAAACACGTAGTTTGCTGAAAAGCGATGATAAAGAGTCGGACCGTGAGAATAGAATCTATTGTGATACAGTATGAGTTTAGCTAGACATCACCCTACATTATCTCGAGCAACAGAACTCATCCAACAGTACTGCTACATCCGAATGTTTGATGTTTTTGTTATGAGCTAATGGCGCAACTTTGTAATGGCTAACAGGATATCTTTGTTACGTCAAAAGAGGATAATTGACATTCTTATGTTTCAAAACGTAAGGTACTGTTTATTATTAACATTGTGTAAGTGGTAATGTAAAATTAGTGTAACCATGCTGTAGATTATAAATAAAATGATACAATTGAGATTACATTTCTTCGTTTTTAATAAAACAAAGTAACTTTTTTCCTCTACAGGTAGTTCGGATTACCAGGTTTTGGATTACCAGGACAATGGTGTGTGTGTATATATATATATATATATATATATATATATATATATACTAAACTAAAATATAAAAGTGGATTAACGTCCACACTATTGAATACTATGTTAATACGCAAAGACCCTCCTCATAATTAGACCAATTCCTAATTCAGAGGCTGTGGGATCCCACATTGAACTGTAGGTCCTTTAGTTGCCATCGGCTGTTGGGCTATAAATAAACTCCTATCTAAGGAACATGTCTGCCTTAGTCAGTAACAAGACTACAAGATTACGCCACAATCATTTTACACTTAATCCTTATTCAAACCTGGCTTAAAATACCTACCTTGTGATATGGTCACCATTTCAATAATCCAATCTAATAAACTTAAATTAGTTTTAAGTGAAGACTAAAATGAAAAATAGAAACATCAAAATTGTAGAAGTAAAGATTTCACAAAATAGGTTACCTGGTGTATGAATCATGTAGTGGATCCAGCCTGGAGACTGTTGAACACCCAAATTACGCCACTCTGTTTCTGTCATTAAATGGCTTTTAGGAACATTTTTTGACAGATCATTAGGAAGTATGACATGTCTGGAAAAAGGGGTATCAGTACTGTTGAAATATAAAAAGTAGGTCTAATGAATACATTTAAAAGCTAAAATCTTTTAAACAATTACAAAGCATATTTTAGACTATCATTTTGAGTAATATTAAAAACAACTTGATTGTAAATTATGAAACTTTTTTTAATGAATAACATGCAAAACACTTCATGCAATGAAGTTTTTATGACTATGTCATACTATTATCTAGGAGCCTGAATCCTTCAATTCCACAGGCTGTAGAAGCTTAACTCGTTTGCGATGTTGTGTACTCCATCAAGTACATTAGTGCAATTTAACCCTAGAACTGGCAAGTATTTACGCCTTACACTCGTCAGCGCAGTACTCTAATCGGTCCAACCACCAGTGCATAGAAGTAGAAAGCGCTTACTTGGTTATAAGACATACCTGGTCGCAGTCTAGTGCACTTCATGAGCTGGTTCGGTTGCTTACCCCCTGAGGGCAACACGGTCACAAAGGTGATAAGTTCACTAAATTACAACAAATTCTATCACCTGCCACTTCTAATTGAGTTTGTAAATGCTTTGAGAATTACGACTTAGCCAGAATCAGAATAGTTTTTTGCTGATTTAACAAATACATTTGTATAGCAATGTCATAACACAATTTTTCATCATAACAAAGGTTAATAACACCATTAATTTCATTGTTACCTAAACTAAACTGTATATTCTGTGTTTTACTAATATTTAAACATAATAAATTGGCAGCAGTCCAGTCTTAAATTATGGCATTTGTGTTACCAGCTAGGTGATTGACCAAGGTAGAAAGTTTATAATGAATCTGTACGGCTAAATCATCAGCATACATTTACGATGTAACATGATCACTATTAATAGCAGCAATTAAGTCATTAATTGCTGACTTAGATGAACACTGTCAGCACTTAATGAACACTGAGAGATGGCAGTAGGAGCATCCAACAACTGCACAAGGGATCCAGCTCCATCTTGGCCACCCTTACTTCAGAGTCTACCTCAAGCTGCAAGTCGCTGGCAATCATGGTCACGGAGGAGGATTTATCCCCGGGAAACTTTTCACCCCCTCATCTGACTGCTCCGCCGTAGATGCAAGAAACATTAGTCTAGTCTCACGTAATAAAAATTCTTGTAAAGTAACATGGGTGAATGTAATGCATCTAAATATTCAATCATTAAGGAATAAAGTCAATGATCTGTTTGTCATGTTAGATGAAAATGATTGTGATATAGTATTATTAAATGAGCATTGGCTACTAAATGACGAGGTACAATTGTATGTGCCTGAAGGTTATAAATTAGCTTCGGCTTACTGCAGGAATGAGCCCTACGGGGGAACATCTATCTTGGTAAGAGATAGTATTGTATTTGAATTTATTGATATCACCCACTTTACTATTACTAGACACTTTGAAGCTTCTTGTATATATGTAAATTCCTTCAATGTATTATTTATTTCTTTGTATAGGACCCCAACCTCTGATAGTAATATATTTTTTGAATATCTCGAATCTTTACTCATTTTTATTAGTGATAAGAAGCGAAAGAGTAGAATAGTACTTGGAGCAGACTTTAACATAGATTTCTTAAAGGTAAAAAACATTGAAACAGTAATGCTTGTTAATATTCTCAAATCCTTTAACCTGTATCATGTTAATAACCTTCCAACTAGGCAAAATGGCGTTATAGATAATATAGTTACAAATATTGATAACAATTGTTTTGAATGCCATCTTGGGCAGTATGCCATTTCTGACCAGGAGGTTATTAATTAACTTTAAGTTTTCAGTGTCATTAGCATTGCCCTACATAAAACAGGTATCCTATAGGAAGGCAAATGAGAAAAACATACATATGCTTGCCAATCACCTGTATCAATTTGACTGGCAACAATTGTATGAAATGACCGATACAAATACCGCTTTTGAATATTTTGTTAATACCCTCTCATCTTTGTACAATTTTTACTGCCCTAGAGTCCAAAAACACATAGAAATACAGGGTAAAAATAAAAATAAAAATGGAGGTTCAAAATGGTTTGATGAGTCGCTAAAAAAATTAAGAACTTTTGTAGACAATGTAGAGTTAAAGAATAGCTATAATACTCACAGAAGATTGTATAGGGAAAAAATTAAGGATGCTAAAATTAAATACAATGATGAGTCTATAAATAAATCTAGTAACAAGTGTCTAGCGGCTTGGAACATTATAAAAAAAGAGGCAGGGAACCATTTCAAATCAGAAACGCCAATACCCTCCATAACACCTGAACAGTTCAATGATCATTACATAGATATAGGTAGGAAAACTGTTGAGTTATGTCAATCTACAAATATTAATAGGTTAAGTCACAAAGTGTTTTTAGCAAGTACTAAAAGCCCCCCAGTCAATCTTAGCTGGAAAACGGTGGATGAAAAAGAAATTTACAACATTGTAAGTTCTCTAAGAGTGTCAAAGTGTGAAGATATTTTTGGATTCTCAAACAAATTAGTGAAACAGGTGTCTCCATTTATAATAAAGCCATTAACTTATATAATTAATCTTTGTTTGACATCTTCACTCTTTCCACAGTGTTTAAAAGCGTCTAAAAGTATACCTTTATACAAGAAGGGTGATCGAAATTGTATTGACAATTATAGAACAATTACTATAGTATCAGTTTTTTCAAAAATTGTAGAAACCTGTGTAAAAAGACAATTGTTGGATTTTTTGATAAGTATGAAATACTCTCAGATAGCCAATTTGGTTTTCGTCCGGGTTATTCTACAGTTAAGGCCCTGGATAATGCGGTGACTAAAATCTTAAACAACTTTGAGGCGAATGAATTCATGGGAGTGACCCTGTTGGATCTCAGCAAGGCTTTTGACCGAATTTCTCATAGCGTTCTTTTAAATAAGCTTCAATATTATGGGATAAATAATGAACAGTTAAATTTTTTCAAAACATATCTTTGTGGAAGGTTGCATATGGTGTCAGTTAGGAACTACTCCTCATCTTTTAAAGAGGTTCTTGCTCAGGGTTCAGTCCTGGGCCCTTTGTTATTTATATTATACATTAATGACCTTCCTATTAACTTAGATTGTGACACCATTCTATACGCAGACGACACATCGATGCTAGTAAAGGGGAGGTGTTTAAATGATGTGATAAACTATATTAACAGAGCAAATGCTTCTGCCAATCTGTGGTTTGATTCAAATTTTTTTTAAATAAATGAAAGTAAAACGGAAATGATAATATTTACCTTGAGACAAATTGTACAATACAACATGGCTAAATCAGTAAAGCTTCTCGGTGTTACTCTTGACCAAAAATTACTATGGGAGGAACATACCAATAACTTGATCAAACGATTGGCTAGAGTTTGTTATTTATTGAGAAAACTAAAGACTTCTGTAAGCCAAGAGCTAATGAAAATGTCATATTTTAGCTTCTTTCATTCAAATTTGTTATTTGGTAATATGTTGTGGGGAGGTAGTAGCGGGGCAGAAAGAGTTTTTTTGTGGCAAAAGAAAGCAATACGAATTTTGTTTGGTTTAGGGTTTAGGGATAGCGTTAGGAGTTATTTCGCTACATAAAAAATTATGACTGTGCCATGTATTTTCATCTTTCAAAATTTAATTTATGTTAAGGAAAATATCAGAAACTTTGGTTGTTTTAGTGATGTTCATAATTATCAAACAAGAAATTCAAAAAAGTTAGTTTTACCAACCCCTAGATTAGAAAAATATGCCAAGAGCCACAAATATCAACCAATAAAATTCTTTAACAAAATACCAGAACCATTTAAATTGTTGGATTTAAAGTCATTTAAAATTAGGATTCGTGATTGGCTTACTAGTCGCGCATTCTACTCGATAAAGGATTTTTTAGACTGTGATATATAATGTTTTATGTACGGTAACTAAGTGTTGGGTCCTATATTTTACTGTCTGTCTTACTGTCTTATTGTAACTTGTTTTTGCTGTTGTTGTTTAATTAATTTATGTTGTTTTTCCTACTTCAAATTTATATTGATTTTAATATTAATTTATTATTTTCCTGTTACAATGTACATGATGAAGCCTATTGTAAACTGTATTACTCAATGGTGAATAAAGATTATTATTATTATTATTATTATTATTATTATTAATATAGATTACAAACATTGTTCAACCTAAAATAGAACCTTGTGGAATTCCTGAACTTACATGTAAATATGAAGGGTAACAGCCATTGTAATAAACTTTCTGATACCTTTCTGCTATATATGACTTGGAAAAATCCAAAGAGTGTTGATCAAATCCATAATGGTTAAGCTTCTCCAACAAAACACGGAGTGAAATTGTATCAAAGGCTTTGGACGTATGTCATACCAGCTACCCAGAACATTATATTTTCCATCTAAACTAGTAACATAGCTTTTCATAAAACTAACAATATTATCACAGGTACTTCTCTTAGGCCTGAACCCATATTGATCTTCAGAAGACAAAAGATTATTTTTTAAATGAATGATAACCCTCCTATTTAACAGCCACTTCTAGGGTTAAATTTCAGGTGTGTACCCAATGGAGTACATGTAGCACATTACTGAAATTTGTCGTGCGCCCAACTGAGTACATGCTCTGTCGGTTTTCTACTGCCTTTTCTGACCAATACGACAGTATTTAATATTATTTAAATGTTTGTCCACACCTGACAGGGAATCATTATGTACCGGATGGGATACACGATTTCATCCATTTGAGATATGAGTTACCCCTTCGGGTAAACTTATAAAAAATGATTTCGTTCAAATACATGATGCCAACATGCTTTTTTCATCAATACAAAGAGAAATTAACAAATTTGCTGCCGTTGTACACGCCGTTCAGCGTCAAGTTATATGTGTGTTTGAAGCTCCATGTACCTCGAAGGTATTTTCGTCCAAATTGACTTTGAAATTTTAACTGAAGGTAGGTGATAGCCCAAGGTTCAAAATCTATATTGAACCGAAGGGCGCTAAAGCCTTGGGGGTGGTTGCCACCCCATCTCGTGGGTGGGAATTTTTTGTCACATTTCAAACCACAGGTATCGATTGAAAAAGTGATTCTAAGCAAAAAATTTACTATACTTTTTTTGTAAAATCAATATTCTCAAAGTTATTCACGATTAAACACAAGGAAAAAAAAAATAATCAAAATTAAATTATACATTTTATATCAAAAATTATAGAAAACAAAAAAAAAAAAAAACAAACAAAAAAAAAAAAAAAAAAGAAAAAAAAAAAAATGCAGAAGATCAAAAAAAAAAAAAAAAAACAAAAAAAAAAAGACCTTTCTTTTTAAAAATAAAAAAGGTCTGTAGCATCAAAATAAAAAAAAAATAATAAAACAAAACAAAAAAAAACAACCCTAAATAATCAAAATTCATCTTAAATAATTAAATACAAAGTTTGACCAAAAATTTATAAAAAAAAAGGCTTAAAGTCAAAAGTTTTCACATTTTAAAATAAATAACTGTAAATATTACAAATACGAATTAAACAAAATATTTTATAAAATTTTTTTAAATTATTTTTATTTAAATTACGCACGAGCACCACCCATACGTAAAACCATGACTTGAAATTCCAAACCAAGATAAAAATACAAGATCTATAAATAAAAAGTTTATATTTTTTAAATATAAAAAATATTATATAAATATAATATAGTTTTATTATATTATAGAATATAATAATATTATTACGAAATATATTATATTAAGACCTTATATATATATATATTACACGTTTTCTTGGCTGTTTTGTAACAACCAGCTGAACACACACAATTTTTTTAAAAGTATGAACCCATTGCTGTCCCATCACAACTTTTGTGTCATTTATTAACAACAACATGACCAACACTACTGATTTTTTGCAAAATTTTCAAAAGTGCGCTTTTTGAGAAAATCAAATTTGAAATTTTCATTCAAATCTTGAAAAAAAACTTTTTCTCTTGACCCCCATTAAGCTGTATATCAAATGAAAGGGTGTACAGTTAGCTTTAAAATGTCACAAATTTCAACTCTATCTTATCTAGGAGAGCTGCAATTTCAATTTGAAAATCATGCGGACGGCCAAAAATTAGTATTTTTTGACAACCTCACATAGCTATATTTTGGAAACCGTTGGAGATATTGAGCTGAAATTTGGTATTTTTCTTAGTCTATATGAAGGTAACCAATGTGCTAAATTTTATCGAATTCTGGAATGGTGAGGGAAAAAATTGGTTAAAATTGTGTTGATCTGACATGGAGTGAACCTGTGATAAATTATTGATTTTCTTAGAAAAGGAATGAGGATTGAAAAGCAAAAGATAAATTTAATTTACACCAATTAATTGGTTTGTTACAGTGGCTTCAAGCAATAGAATGAATACGTTTTCTATCAAAACACGAAAGATTTTGGAAATACTTTTCTCTGCTTTTATTTCACACAGTTATTGCACCCTTTTTTCATCTATACATAAAATAAATATGTTAACAAAACCTCTATTCACATATTGTTCACCACCTGTTAAACAGTTATAACCAGATGTTTTGATTTGTATTGTTTACATTTGATTCTCCATAAGCCTAATGTTAATTTTTTAGATTTTAGACTTAATATTACAAGAAAACCCTAATCTTCCTGGACATAAGACCTATCTAGAACTTATTTTCTACTCAGAATCAGTTATTTCCAAAATTTCAAAATTGTTAGAGCCGTTTTTGAGATCCATGTTCAATATATATACATATATATATATATACTACCCAACCTTTAGAAATTAAGATAAAATTGGGTAGATTTTATAACACCATAATAACGTTTTACTTAAACGTTACCTGACCTAAGTACCAAATTCATTTATGTCTCTGCGATAAATTTGGTTTAGTCTAGGCTATAAGTTATAGCCTAACAATAGTCTTGGCATTAACTGTATTTACACAAATAATAGACTGTGAGTGAACTGAATGATAATAGACTGTTAATAGGCTATCAAGAGCAAATTAGAGAAAATTTTGGTAAAAGTATTATCCACCCCTACCAATTTCCCTGACGCTAGTAAACAGAGGTAAAAAGCAATAGTTTACTCACTGTGTCACAATTAATCCTTAAATTAATGCTTTCATTCCTCAACTTAAATTTACTGTATAGGCTTTACAAAATAAAATATATTGATAGCTATAACCATAAACGCTACTTAATAAGGCTAAAACAATTTTATAGGGTCTCATCATTGACCCACCCAAAAAACAAATGATGCTTTTCAACAGTAAGAGTAAATGGCAGCAGTTTAGGACCTTTTACCTGTACTCGTACTTCTCATCGCTGTATCTATCAGAATACTGAATTTGATCACTTGGCATAGCTTATCAGTCTTTTCTAGAGGTGAGTTTAAAATACTTTTGTTACTATATCAATTGTTTTAGGCGTAAGTATCCGTAATTTTAAGTATCCCGATTTTTCTTGGTTAGTTTGCGTTCTTGAAGACTTTTAATCAAACAACAGAGAAGTTGAACTTAATACTTATAATTGCTAACTAAGCAGCATATGGTAATATTTAAAATGGGAATGGGAGTCACAAGAGATGAAGAGAAACGAAATATGAAATAACGTACTCCTGTGCTAATGTGGACAACTCAACGATGAACCAACACCAAAAATCAAAGTAAACATGAAAATGATCTGAACATATAACATTATTGCCGCCAAATGCCAATGGCCAAATAATTGAATGGAACTGAAAAATGTTTTTGATTTTGACACTCATTCCATACAGTAGAAGAGAAAAAGTTTATAAACCACAATATATCATTAGATTTTCTTTTTTTGTATAAAGTTTTATTTCCGGATCAACGTTACAGAAACAGTAACAGAGAAAAATAACAATAACTTTGGCGGGTTCGCTCTGTTTAGAGACACCCTGAAATTACTAATGTAAACAAGTTAACAGAATAATAAATAATTAATAATAAAAGGGAAAATAAAAATAAAAAAATTAAAAAAATTAATTGTTCTGTGATATAAATCAATCAAGGAAGATCTTCCAGGTTGGTGACATCCTGAGGAAGCCTGGGTTTTAACCGCCGGTACAAGGTTGGCTCTCCAATGGCATAGGTGATCACTCCAGGAACAAGATGAAGTTTGGACATGAATTTTGATGTAGTATTCTTCATGAATTTTTCTATGCTGTCCAAGCCAAACTCTTTGTGTAGCTGTGTGTTTCGAATGTACCATGGGCGATTTGAACCAATCCTCAAAATCTTATTTTGGAAAATTTGAATTTTGTTAAGTTTACTTTTTGATATACACATTCCCCAAACTGGACAGGCATACGTTGTCAAAGGTCTCAGAATTGTTTTATATATAAGCAGAATACATATTGATTTCAATGATGATTTTCTGTTTACTAAAGGGAATAAAATAGAAAGGCGAGCATAAGCTTATTGGCTCAATTTTGTGTTAATATGTAAGTTCCAATTTAGTTTTGTGTCCAGTGAAACGCCCAAATATTTCACGCCTTGATCATTTGGATTCCATGAAATAGCAGTATTTTCAATATTTATGCTTGGGGGTGTATTAAATTTTCTAAGAGAGAAAATCTTGGTTTCACATTTCGCTGGATTCAGATAAAACCTCCATTTTTTAAACCAGTTGTTTAACGTTGAAACACTAGTCTGCAATGAGTTTACTGCATGATTAAAGTCGTAGTGTTGGGTGATTATTGCCGTATCGTCAGCATAAAGGGTAATTTTAGCTTGAGGAAGTTCTGGAATGTCTGCCATGAAAATATTAAAGAGGACAGGACCTAGGATTGAGCCCTGAGGAACTCCTGCTCTTATCGGGCGGATGCTGGAAAATTAAGAATTAACTTTAATAGCAAAGGTCCTATCAGTTATAAAGCACTTTATTATATTTATGAGGTGTAAGGGGGAAGCCAAAATTGTATAGCTTTTACAAAAGTCCGGCATGCCAAACTCTGTCAAAAGCCTGAGCGACGTCGAGGAATGCAGCTAAAGAGTGGAGTTTGTTTTCAAAGCCTCGGTTTATAATTTCACTAATTCTCAAAATTTGATGAGTTGTAGAGTGTTTGGGTCTAAATCCAAATTGTGTGGGAGAGATAATATTGGCAGACTCTATATACAGTATTTTATTATTCTCCTTTGTATAATTTTTTCAAACAACTTAGAAAGTGATGAAAGAGGGCTTATAGGTCGATAGCTACTGGGAGAGTGTTTAGGTTTATTGGGCTTATGTAGAACAATAATTTCGGCGTGTTTCCATTATTTTGGGAAATGACACAATGAAAAGCAAGCATTGAATATCGATGCAAGAATTGCTAGAGATTTGCGGGTCAAATTTTTCAACACTATATTAGGTATTAAATCGTGTCCAGGGGATTTTCTGTTTGGCAAATTTTTAATGAGGCTACTAATTTCTGAAGGAGATGTGTACTTCACTGGAAGTTCAGCACTACTTGGGGTTTCATGTAAAAATTCCTCTACTTTTTTATTTGTGTTTTGATCATGGACTGGATGAATGCCACTTCAAAATGATTTGCAAATGCATTACTTTTATCTACATCACTTTCGAAAACCACATCATTGTGTTTCAAGGCAGGAATCATTGTTGACGTGCGCATTAGTCGTTTGATAGCTTTTGCCACATGTTCGAATCCCCAGGATTTATATCAGATAGGTAAGATTGGTACGAGTTAATTCTGTAGGCGTCAAGTTCATATTTTACTTTGCGAGTCAACTCATTTAACTGTCTCTTTAAACATGGAAGTCTGTACCTTTGCCATTGACGTCTAATTATATTTTTCTGTTTTATAATTTTAAGGATTCTAACTGGAGGATGGTGGAAATGATTAGATCTCGGTAGAAACTCCTTTATAATCGCACTCTTTGTTGAATCCTGTAAACAGACTGTAAAGTTTTTAATCGCATTCTCAACTCCATCTACAGAGTATACATCATTTGGGACGTTGAGACAACGGTCCAGTTCGAAACGGAAAATATCCCAATCAACTCTTCCGTTGATAAGCCTAGGTAAATTATGAAAAAGGTTAGGCTGCATTAAGAAACTTACAATAACGGGAAGATGGTCAGAATCTAGTTCACACAAAACTTGCTGCATTATAGGGATTGTGAAATTTTTATGAAGGACTATGTCTAAAATGTCTGGTTGGAAATCATTTTGCCAAGGATAATGTGTCGGCTCTGAAGGAGCAGAGATATTTATATTCGATTTCATTAACTGTAGAAAGCAGCCGAACTCCGTTTGGATTGTTCACTCTACATCCCCAGTAACGATGTTTACAGTTTAAATCGCCCAAAACGAGAGTAGAAGCTTCAGTCTGAAATAAGATTTCAAGATCTGCTTGAAGGATACGTCGATTCGGTGATTTATATGCAGAAATAATACATAGAAACTGATCATTTTGTAATTTCAATTTTATACCAACAGCTTCAAGCGAAGAAAGAGCAGGCAAGAATATACTGTGATGATTTATGTTTTTTTTAAATAATTATTGCAACACCGCCGGAAGCATTTTGTGCGTTTCTGTCTTGTCGATAAATAGAGTATCCACTGATCTTAAAGTTTTCATTTCTAATAAAATGTGTCTCAGTGACACAAGCAATGTCTACGTTATGACGAACCATGAAAGATGCAAAGACATTCTTCTTATTTCTTAAGCCATCTGCATTCCAATTAAGGAGGGTTAAATTTTTAATAATAGGTATTCTAATTTGAGGCATTGTGTAAAAGTGAGGTGATAACATTAGAGATAATCTTTTTGATTAAGGGCATAGCATTTTTAACTATGTCTATGATTAACTGTTCTAAGTTAGGGAAACAATCATTTACCTCATTATTTGATGCTGCACTATGATCATTGGGTGTGGCCCGAGAAGAGGGCTGAGGTCTTGCAGGGAGTTTAGTCGCTTGTGCATAGGACTTAATGGGAGATGGTGAAGATTGCGGTGTCGATTCTTGATCTTTCTGCGTAGATTCAGAAAATATATGGGTGAGATTTTGATTTTTGATAAACGATGGGTAGGTATAGTATCGTCTTGTTTGTTAATTTTGAGGTCTTGATAGTATTTACAGCCTTTGAAATTAGCTGTGTGATTATCACCACAGTTGACACAGACAGGAGTTTCAGTATTCTTTTTTGGACAGGCAGAGTAAAGGTGTGGACCCGTACATCTAACACACCTTGGATCAAGTTTGCAAAAGTTTCTGGTGTGGCCGTATCTTTGGCAACGTGTGCATTGAGGGACATTAGGAGATTTCCTCTTGGGCTCAACATGTACTACAGATTTGTTCAGCTGAAAAAATATTTTTCCCGGACTCATTGTTCTCCAAAGAAACTGTGCAAATGGGATATGGCATTTTGTCTTTGTTAAACAATCTGGACACTAGAAGGACAGGATAGTTTTGTGCCACGAGTTCTTCTTTTATTTCATCGGGAGTTAGAGAAAAGGGGACGTTTTTAATCACCATTTCTAACTTGTTATCGACCTTTGCTTGGAAAGTATGATATTTCACATTAATTTCGTCATAGAATTTGGTTAGTTTACGGAAATCGTCAATGGTCGAAACATTAATCTTTAAAGTGGCGCCCTTGACTTCAGTTGAAAATTCATCATGAATTATGTTTCTTACATCTTTTACGATTTCCTGATGGTTATTTACGTCATACACAAAAATTGGAGGTGGTTTTACTGCTTTCGGTACGTCATCCAACACGGTATCTTCAAACATATTAGTTGAGTCAAGGGAGACGTTAGCGTATGTATGATCTGTTAATGGTTGGAATTTGTTATTCTCAATAAGCTGGTCAGTGTGTGGAACATATATTTCTTTGGTTGGACGTTGACTGCAGAACTGACAGTTTTTCTTTTTGACGGTCGAAGAAAATCATTTGAATCACCTAAACTTGAACAGCTTGATATAGAAATGTTATGTTCACCACATGTTTCTAGTTCAGCAGAAGGTTTGTTTGAAAAAACAAATACAGGTTTTGCCATTGTTTTTGTTTGGTTAGGTTTAACAAGTAAATGTTTGAAGATAGTTCTTTGACGAATTTTCACAATAATGAATCAATGTAGACTAAATTAGAAGAAAAACTGTAAAAAAAACACGTAAACACTAGAACTGTTTGTGAAAAACACACTTAACTGGAGAAAAACACTTTAATTATGGAGCGAAATTGAACACTTATCGAACTAAAATCGAAATCGAAATCAATGTAAAAGTTAAAGTACTTTTAAAGTGCTGTAAAAGTACTAAAAGTTATAAGAGTACGTAGTATACTATAAATGACAAAAATGCAGTCGCGGCGATAATAGCTAAAATTTATTAAATCTCATCAATATACTAAAATAATGATATTAATAGACTTAAGCCGCCATGAGAATATAAATGGCGATAAGTAACAGAAAAATCAGTTTGCTGAGTCAAAAAACTAGCAAGTGTTATTTATAGGGAATAGTCAAACTCCTTTATTTATGGACAGATGTTGATGAAAGTTGGTATAAATGTTAAGATAAAAATTATTTATGGTAGAAATGACTACTTTCTGTGTTCCTCACAGCAGCTAACCTGCACACTCTTTCCCATGTTAATCTTATGGAGAATAGGCAAATAATTCTCATGTTTATGGACAGATATATTATAAAACTTGTCATATATGATTATTATTATTATTATTATATTATTGATCTGGAAATTCGCTGAGTGCGCAGGTCTGCTGAGACGGGGGTATTTGTCATTGTCTTGCGCTGAGCCAGAGTTGGACCCCGAGAGCACCCTAACGTAAACCTTCGTTGCAGCCAGGAAGACCTTCCACTCATATTTGCTCAACACAAGTGCACTGGCCTCGTCAGTCATGAGAACAAGAGTCTAAAATTCGTCTTCCTGCCTTCTACTGACGATTCGCCAGTCGTTGGCGATAACACCTGGGTTCTGTTTCTGCAAACTCACAAAGACCCTCATCGTGCTCTGCCTTGGGAAACAGTTCGTTTATCCTCAAGATAACCTTGACAGATCGGAAGAGGTCTTTGTACTCTCCAACCAACATCTCGACCCCTTTGTGTACAGCAAGAGCGGTCTCATTACCCTTCAGCCAGTCGCAGGTTACGTCGCGATGCAGCAAACTGCAACTTTCTCCTGAAAGGTCCTCAAAATTTGTAAAGGTCCAACCTCTAATTAATCGTTGATCATCAGATCACCGAGCTTGGCCTGTAACAAATAGCACTCCTCGTCCGTGAGATTATCGTCAGGATATGCTGCTGGGACGATTCTGGTGGTCAGCAAATCCTTGAAGGTCTCACCAGAATTTTGATGGTCCCGGAGAGATCTTCTCCGGAGGGGTCTCACTGGTCTTTTGCCTCTTGGGGTCCGGCCTGTGCATGGGAGAAACTCCCGAGTTAGAACCCTCCCTTGAGGCACTCCACCGGATTGCCTTTTGCGCAATCATTTCCGTCAGCGCAAGTTTTTGACGTACTGTATAAAAATTATAATTTATTGTCCAACCATATTTTATACAACCTAACAAATATAATTGTCTTCTTTTCAACTGGTCATAAACTTAATTTTTAGGCGGTACACGTAAAATACTAACAATAAACTTAGTTGCATGCAAAATTTATTATTCAATGACATTAAAATGTCCATGATGCGGAAAACATTATGATTAGTATTAGTCCTGAGAATTTTCGACATAAGTGCCCGTTTCATAATCAATTGTACGACTTTTTCCGTCGCCAAATGACGTATCGCATTGTAAACAAAATCAAATGACTTGTAAATATAACAATTATTTATGTGTCTCTCCACGTTTTCGGAACGTAAGAAATCTATTTTTAAATCCTTAACCCGTGTAATCGATAACCAGAAGGGTTTTCCGTTTCAATTTGTAGGTATAAGATGTTTGAATTTACTTAGAGACATAAATAAGAATCTAGCTAGACGTAATTTCTAATAACACGGGATTTCCTTCTGAAAACAGTGATTTATTTGAAATTCAGATTGGTTGTACCATTTTCAAGATATCTGTAGGGTTAAGACGTAGGATTGAACTAAAACCAGTTTTCTTATAGGCTAAACCTTTCATTAAACTTGCATAATATCTCGTTACAATTGTTTATTCAAATAATTTCCTAGATCAAATTAATAAATTATTCATTTACTACAGTTATCTTGCAAAGAAGCCGTTAATTATGTCATTTTGTAATGAAGTGTGTACAGTATTTTGATTTAAAATAAATTTGAGCATGAAAAAATACATTTATTTATTTAACATCAACGACTTTTTTTTACAATTTTCAGTTTGTAAAGTTCAACAAGGAAATGTGCAACAATATATTAATTATATACGTTCAAGAGAACAAACATATTATTACACAATATACAGTATTTGACACGTGGGTTCCCATCTCGTAGAATCCTATTTCGTAGAAAAAGAGGGTTTCCCATTCTGTAGAAAAAGAAGGTGTCCAATCGTGTAGAAATGTATAGTTTTTCCCTAATTTGTTGGCAATTCTCCTTGTTTAGTTGGCATAGCTTGCATTTCTACACGTTTGGACACCCTAACTTTTCTACAAAATAGGAAACCTCCATTTTCTACGAGATGGGAAACCCGCATTTTCTACAAAATAACACTCATCCATTTTCGTAATATAGCACTGATATTGTTATATTGTGTCAAAAAATCCTAACCAAATTATACCAGAAAAAACGCAGTTGGGGTTAACAAAATTATCGTACTGGTATCAGAATAAATGCAAATTAAATAAATGCAAATGAACAATGGAGAAAGCTAATGTTAGCTAACGATCATATTGAAATGAAAATTAACAATGGAGAAAGCTAATATTAGCTAACGATCATATTGCTGTTACGAGGAAGGTGTACATTATAAAAAATGCATTTTAAACTCAAACATTAAAATAGATAAATAATTAAAGACTACGACCTTCAATAATTAGGCTTAGATATATCAAAGTTAAGTAAATTAAAGCTCTCAATGGATTATATTTTGTATTTGCAACTAAAAAGAGATGGTATGATGTTTTATAAATTCTGTCTCAGAGGTCCAATTAAGCTGCACATAAGTATATAATAATTAATTATTTATTCATCAATGCCTATTTATCAACAGTGACTATAAACTATTATTGACTAATTTTACTGGCTCGTAATGAAAACAATATAACTCATTATGTTAAGCCTCCAAACTGGAATTAGTTTTTATGTATACAATACCTTTTCCACGTATTTTCCCATAATCGTCGACCCAAAAGAATTAACTTCGAAAAGTTTGTATGATATTTAATTTATGATTTGTAACTGAGACTGGAAAAATATCAATGTAATCTTATTTAGTTACAGAAGATAAAGCTATATGAATTGTTGTCAATGAGTAGTTAGCCTACTTTGACCAGAATTTTGTAAATTTATAGATTAAACTAATTACTAATGTGTTTTGCATTAGCTTTGTGTAACAACTGCATTCAATTAGTTGTTAGTTCAATAATTATCGTCTTTCTTAAATGGAGCTGGTATTAGTTCATCAGAGACAGCATGGAAATACCAAACGGTAGGCTTCAATATAATAATATATTAACTGAAGAGCAATTTAGTTTCCATTCATGGTAGTGCATATGCAATCTGCTATGGAAAATTATATTGACAACAGACTGTCAGCTCCAAGTACATTGCAAGTCAATATCACATGATAACAGTAACAAAACGGAATTTTAATAATAAAAATCTGCTTAATATACATATTAATAGACTTTTAACATTTTAATACAGGGCTTCCATCCTGCATTACTTTGGAGCGATGAGTATTTGAATTGCCCATAAATAGTGTTATATAACATATGAAACAAAAACAAAAATAATATATCGTAGAAATTAACTTTATTTGGAGATCTTTTAAAAATTTACCTGAGGATCAACTTAAAAGCTCAGATTATATTAACGCGATATGCGAATAATGGCAACCACCGCTAGAAAATCAGTTTCACTCTGATTAATGTATTCTAATGAATAGTAAGCTTGACTAGTAAGTAAGTAGTACTGTAGTATATAATGAATAGTAACGTAATCTCCAACGAAACTATTATTTTCTATAGATAAAAGGCTGGTTACAGTTCCATCACAACAGATGAATGATCGTCCCTCAAAAGAGCTGAAACCAAAGGTAGTCATGTAATCAATTAAGAACTAATTAATCAGTAATTTGTCAAATAACATGGCTATTCATTTGAAAAATAATTACCATAATGGCAACATTTAAAACTTGAAATTCAAAATTATACAATCTTTTTCCTATCGCTAATATTTTTAAATGGAATATTTTTTATTTAAACAATAAAAGAAACGTTTTAAATTTGTATTTATATGTTATACTCACCAAATGACTCAATAACCGAGACCAAACGTATACCAAACCAATATATTACCACTATATGTACTTTTATTGTTTTAGCTATTCATACTAACTAATTCAATAAACATCCTGGTTAGTTACTTCACTTTGTTAATTAATTATTATTATTAGATATCTTACAAGACTTAAATCAGTTATTAATTATAAACGTTTATTTCTTATAGTTACGTATATTATGAATGATGAAAATACCATAGATGAACGGATAGTAAAGAACTTATAATCTGTTCCTCTCTGATAATACATATCAATCAAATTTATAAGGGTTTATTCTTCTTTGAAACTAGTCTTGCTAGGCACAGCTAAAAAGAAGAAATAACGTTAGCTACACGTTAGCTTACTTGGCAGTGACAGCTGTTAACCGTCCTCAAAATTATTATCGTACACATGGCAACCCTGTCTATTTGTTCCATAGAGTAAGAGAAATTCTACAAAATTGGACGACCTCATGTTTCTACAAAATGGGAAACCTTCATTTTCTACAGAATGGGAAACCTTCATTTTCTAAAATTTAAGACGATTTTAAATATTTCTAAAGAATTGTAAGAGCTCACTTTCTGCACGATTGGAAACCGTTAAATTTCTACACGATTGGAAACTCTCATTTTCTACGAAATAGGATTCTACAGGATGGTATCGCACCTATTTGACAATCTATTTAGGTACGGCTATCTACTTTCTTGAGCTATCAAGCACATACTAATTATGCTAGAAAATAACAGTGGATTATTAGAATAAACAATAAAAACAAGTAAATTGGAAAATTATATACAATGAGTCGTATGTCCAATCTTCTAAACTACATGACAAGTAATATTTTGCTTGCGAAATCAAAGGTAGTGTTAGCTGAAGTTCATATCGACATGAACTGTAAATTGCTTCCAGTAGCTAATGTACCTTAAAAATTATCGTATGGTGTACATAGTTTTTAATAACACTTGTACTTATGGCAACACTGTCTCTCCAGCCGCTAGCAGTAAAAATTATCGTATGGTGTACATAGTTTTTAATACCACTTGTACTTATGGCAACACTGTCTCTCCAGCCGCTAGCAGAAGAACAATTTCTTTCTCGAGATCTCGCTCGACCATTTACTAGGGACGTTCCGATACTGGCTTGCAGCCGATATTTAGTATCGATACTATATCGAATCAAAAGTATCGATACCCGATATTATCGGAACAAAAGTATCGATATCGTAAGTATCGCCAGTATTGGTATCGAAACACAATAACACAACACAAAGCCATCTAAATGCAGGGAAATTCCCAAAAGTTGAACAATTATTTAACATACTTACTTCTTGTTCCTTATTCTGATATTCTGATGAGTTAGAGAACTCTTGGATCGCTGAATAAATTATATCACAGAAACATGGTCACCAGGCAATGAATAATTTTAAGAATTTTAAGAACCTTTTTATCTTGAAAGAAGAAACTTGGTCATAAAAACTTGCTTCAAACTCACTACTTATTAACAATACTAATTCATCATTTTAGTAATAGCTTATTAAATAGTGTTGTAAGTTAGAGAAGGATTCATATTAAAAATGTTTAAAATATAAAAATTTAAATAAAAAATCAACTTAGAAAATAGGATATATGCCTATCAGCCTACTCCAAGCAATCAGCATTATTTAGGATTGACTATAAAATAATGTTCGCAAAAAGCAAAATTGTGAATCAATATTAAAATATATATATTATATATATAATAGTTTAGATATAGCCCTTGTTCAATAACATATTTTACTATCGAATTAGGCCCTATATGAATATTGCCTTTAATGAAATCGTGAATGTACAGCGCTTTGCAGAGTTAGGCATTCGATACCGATACTCCAACATTTCTTCCGATACCGCGATAATATCGGAAATGCGATACCGATACCGACACTCTGAATATCGAAAGGAAAATATCGATACCTACTAGTATCGGAAGTATCGGAACGTCCCTACCATTTACGAGCGTGCTACAGTCCGCTATCTTTCCTATAGATGAGACACCCTCATTTTCCCGTGTGTTGCATAGGTAAATCTGGATTGAACAATTTTCCGATGCTTGGCACGCACTAAATCTTACCAAGTGTGGGAATCTGACTGATGAGACCCCATGCAACGTACAACGGTGTTCACAGTTCACACATGACTCTTGACAGGTGTTTATTTACAGACAACACATCATTATTTTCTAAATTAAAATAACACTTGACAGGAACTATATTATTAATTATTGCATTGTGATATAGAGTATTATGTTGGAACCACCATTACGTGTTCTAATTTATGAGTATACAATAATGACCCCTGAGTGTGATGGGTTCAAATCAAACTGAAGTTCAGTGTAGGCCTATTGTGCTGTATCTTATGTGTGACATTTTGTTATGTATCTATTGAAACATTATTGATAACATGTTTCTACACTTCTCATAAAAGGCGTGAGTAATTCTGTAATCCTCTGAATAATTTGATTGCCTAAGGCCAGAATGTTAGTGATATAACCAATGACAATGAATCATGCTTCCAAATGGGAAATAGGCCTTATCCAAAAAATGGGCTGGTGACCATCTTCACCTTGGTGGAATAAATCAGTATCTGTGTATAAGTTGGAGCCCACCCTTACAGGCCTACAACCAGATGAGTCATACTGCAGTATGCTTATATAGGTTTAATGGGTTATTGATATTATACACTATCAACAACCAATATAATTTAACCCAGCAGCTCTGTATGATAAAATATATATTACCATCAAAAAGTACTCTTCAGATGTAGCCTTGTCAGTTATTGGTATTATCAATAACAAACCTAACTTAGCCCTTTATGTTGCAAAGTCTTACAGTGCTCTTTAACACTCCGCTGCTCGCGTGGTTTACCGAAACGCGAGCGGTCGCAAGGAGTGTGTCTGAACTCCACTTGTTTTTGTTGTTTTTCTTAATTAGTATGAATTATCTTGACGGTGTAGGCCTATTGACTTTTTATGTTAAATAGATACATATAACACATAATTAATTGATGTGATTGGTGATGTCATAAAACACGTAATTTAGACCAAAAAAATATTTTGCAATTTTTACAACACAATAAATAAATATTGGTGCAGAGAAAAATTTTTAAAAATAGTTAGAAATAATTTTGTTAGCAACACAATCGTAACCCAAAACCAACTATCACAACATACTTTGACAAAAACAACTAATTAGCACATTCTACACACATTTTTCAAATGATCAAGGTAGATTCACTTGTTACAATTGAAAATTTAACAAACTTAAAATAAATAAATAAAATAAATAACTATTGCTGCATAGATGAATTATTTTTAAAATGGTTAGGAATAATTATTTAAATGACGCAATATTATCTATTTCAAGTTCATCAGGGTCTTCATCACTGGTGACACTCTCATCGTCTTCCGTTTCAGCTAACCAACACCATAAATGTTATTGGTTGTCCATTGTTCATTCATTAGTTAAAAACTGCACACACTATAAAGTTTTTATATAAAAAGTAATGTCAAAAAAGGGAAATAAAATCCACAACATATGTTACTCCGTGGAAAAAACGGAACACGGATACTCGCGTGGAGTTCACCTGCACTCCAATAGTGCGGAACCACGGGAAAAAAATCAATAGAAAATTTGTTTAGCCCGAATCGGTAGCTGTCATTAAACTGATAGGTTCCAGGGGTGTCAGTGGGAAGGTAGATGACTGCTCAAGGTCACACAGGTTTTAAACTGCGTTTTATGAATAAAATAACATGACTGGAGTGTCACCGCACTCGGCACGAGCACAGGAGTGTTAAAGTATGTTCTCCCCGTTTATGTTATTATTTTTCGTATTCAATAGGTAACCTTATGTGTGAACGAAATTATGAGTTTTCTGGTATTGTTATATTTATAAGAAACTGAGGAAACTCACTCCAAAACATTATGATAGCTAGAAAAATATAACTATCTCAGCATGCTGTATACAAGAAGGGTGGTATCCAGCCAATATTTAAGTAGCTACAAAAGCTTTGATCTCTAGGCCTATGATACTCTAAAAAAATTATGGCAAATATCATTTAGCAGTAAAACAGGAACGGTGTGACTAAAATTTAAGCTATTTGAGTGGCAGGCTCACATATGGTACTGTACTTATAAATACTTTTAATTGAAATGGCGACCCAGCAAGGTATGTATTGTAAACCAAGCTTGAATGAGAAATGAAATGGTACCTATTCATATGCATTTATAAGTTATATGAATACAGTAGACTACCGAATATCAGCTAGCGGATTAACCACGTTTCAGCTTATCCACGATCAGCAAGAAAATAGTGAGTAGCTTTTTTGTTATTTTGGCTGACGATCAAAGCTACTGCCCGCCATTATGGAAAAGAAGAGGAAGAAGACACTTTGTTGTGCGATATCATGGCACCAAAAAAAATTTGGTCAACCATTGTTATAAAGGAAGCAAATGCCTAGAATCAAAAATCAATACTGGACTTTTAACTCAAAGCCAATAAAGACAACAATATCAACACTACCGGAATACAGTCCTGGAATACAGTGCACTTGTCTCACATATTGGACGGTTTTTACCGATGTGAAAATAATGTCTACGAAATTGTTTGTTTATATATAGGCCTAGGTATGCTTCTCCTGAGTAGGCCTATTCTGTTTTGCGTTAGTGTGACAGCTTTTTACAAAATGTAAAAAAAGCTCACATGCCAATCATAAAATAGAAGAAGAGGAAACTAAAATTGTGTAACTACTAATTTAGATCAAATCTGCTCCGACGCTAATACAGTATTTCTGTTGCTATGTTTGATATGCTGGTATGCAATATATAAAGTTACTGACCATGGTGGGAGATTTTTGAGCTCATCGAACCCTTGACACAAATATTAAATTGAGGTGGTCTACTCTATGGAAAAATTGGAGAGATTATATAACATTAGATTAAATTATTGAAATGAAGACTGTACCACAAGGTAAGTATTTAGAGCCAAGTATGAATGAAAAACGAGTGTAGGATGAATACGATCTTGTAATCTTGTTACTGACTAAGGAATCCGATCCGCAGTGGATTCCACATTAAATTATGAACTCTGAATTATGAACTGGTCTTTGCGAATTAACGTAGTATTCAATAGTGCGGACGTTAATCTACATAAGAGAACACTACACCCACCGACCATCGCTCACAACTATCCACAATCTGTGACCTCCAAGCTGGATTACAGGACGATGATGAGGACGAAATAACTTTTTTATTAACTCTGTCACAGCAATTAGGGACAGCATTAGTGTGTCTAGTGTTACTTGTGAACAGTACCTTAACTATGCGCCTGCTAATGTACAGATTTTCAATTTTTCACCTGTCAGTTGTAGTGATGTTCTTTCTGTGATCAATAGAATGAAAAATTCCAAAACAAGAGATGTTTACGATCTTTCAAATTGGCTGCTCAAGGAGATCTCCGATCTAATTGTAATGCCTTTGACCCACTGCATCAATGTTTGTCTTCTTGAAGGCACATTCCCCGACTTTTTTAAAATTTCTAAAATATGCCCCATCCTAAAAATACCCCCGTCGCAGCAGACCTGCGTACTCAGCGAATTTCCAAATCAATAATATAATAATAATAATAATATATGGCAAGTTTTATAAACATCTGTCCATAAACATGGGAATTATTTGCTTATTCTCCATAAGATTAACATGACAAAGAGTGTGTCTTACTAATATGAGGAACACTGAAATTAGGCATTTCTACCATAAATAATTTTTATCTTAACATTTATACCAACTTTCATCAACATCTGTCCATAAATAAAGGAGTTTGCCTATTCCCTTTATGATTATTATGGGAAAAGAGTATGCAGGTTTGCTGCCATGATAAACACATAAACTATGATTTTTGAGCATAAATGGATAGATCTCAACCAAACGAAGCTAAATATCAAGTTTTATCCAAAAATATTCATTAATATGGGAAATATTAATTTTTCCCTTTCCTCCATAAGATTAACATTGGAGCCCCACAATACAACGTACTGTGTTTAGATTTTTTAATATCTCGGTAACCGTTGGAGATAGAGAAAAACTTTAAGGAACTTAATTGTGTAGTTTTTTAAGCTGATTCTAATGGTGAAATATAAAATTAGAAATTTTTAAGAATTACATGTGAAAAACGCAAAAAACCCCATTTTGGGGTACAAAACCCCCCCAAAACACCCGTTCCCATTGACCAGTATGTCTGGTTTACGAACTCGTCCGAGCATGTGTAGGAATACACGTCTCTACCAAATTTTGTCTCGATCGGACCATTTTTACGAGAGTTATCGAGCTAACAGACACATACATATATATATACATATATACCTATATAAAAATTTTAACGACTATTGTTTTTGGACTCTGGGCACCTAAAGAAGAAAAAATAACATGGTCCCGGGCTTAAGTCTCACCATGAGACCTACGGTAATAGCTTCTTCCCTATGGGAAATTCGCTAAAAGGGGATAAATCCTGCCCAGGCAACTATCGGCCAATCTGCTTAGTACCCGTTCTGTCCAAGGTGCTTGATTATATTATATATAACCAGCTTAGTAGCTTCTTTGAAGTACACTCTCTATTTAACCAATACCAATTTGGCTTCAGAAATGGACAGTCCACCGTGGATGCAATTGGTGCCATGGTACATGACCTATTAGACGCTTTTGAAAAAAAGGATTTTGCTTGGGCGACCTTCATTGATTTGAGTAAGGCGTTTGACTGTGTCGACCATGGCAGGTTGCTCCATAAGTTGGAATTTTACGGGATCAAAAACTCTGCACTTAATCTTTTTCGCACATACCTTGCTAACAGAAGACAGACTGTTTGCTGTGGTGGTTCATGGTCAAGGGTAGAAGTGAGTAACTGTGGTGTTCCACAGGGCTCTGTCCTTGGTCCCTTGCTTTTTTTAATCGCAATCAATGACTTTCCCTATTGTTTAAACAACTGTAGTGTGTATCTGTACGCAGATGACTCAACTTTGCTGACATGTAATAATGACATAGATGTTCTTGTTAATAATGCAAAGAGCTCTCTGAACACAGCAGCTGACTGGTTCTCAGCAAATACTTTTCTATTAAGTCAGGATAAGACTCAGACTTGGCTTAGGCAAATCCCTGAGTTTTTGGACACGACACCAGTTTGTGCTGTTAAATTTTTGGGAGTCCATATAGATCAAAAACTCACATGGACTTCTCACATTCAACATCTTTGCATTAAACTCAGCAGGTTAACTTTTTTATTTCTTAGATTGCGTGATGTTGTTCCTTTTAAATATTTGATAACAGCATATTATGGGTTATTTCAATCAGCCCTTAGCTATGGAATCATTTTTTGGGGCAACTCCTCTCACATTAAGGATGTGCTGTTAATACAAAAAAAGGTTATGAGAATAGTGGTTAAGGCTGATCCACAGGAGCACTGCTGCCCTATCTTTGTTAATTTAAGAATTTTAACTGTTATTAATTAATTTATTTTTAATATCTTGTTAACTAGTTTTAAGAAATATAATTCTCATACCCTTAGAAGTAATATGCACAATTTTAACACGAGGAACAATTATAGAATTAATATACCATATGTCCGATTGGAGAAATCTAAGTTAAGCCATGAGATACTGGGGTTAAAATGTCTTAACAAACTGCCCAAAAAAATTCTTGAGTCCCCATTTAGTACTTTCAAACAAAATATTTTGCAATGGCTGCTTGTGAACCCCTTCTACAATATTAGTGAATTTTTCCAGGCCAATCTGGAATTAAATTAAAAATTCTCCTCTTTTAATGCTGTGACACATTATTGCTTTTTCTGTACTTTGATCTATTATCTGTTTTGGTCCTCCTGCCTGTTCTTGTTGATGTCTTTTCGTTATCTATTCAAATATCTATCTTGTACTTTCATTAATTTGTTAACTTTATTAATTTATTAACGTTAATTTATTGACTGTTGATTCCTCAACATTTTCTCTATATGACTTGTCCAAATGCATACACTGTATGTCTCTATGGAAATAAAGATTCTTGATTGATTGATTGATTCTTGATGCCACCGTCCCAGTTCAATATTGCCCAGATTTGGCTAACAAGCATTATAGAGGTTTCGAATAAACCTGATTTTGATAGCATTAATTATTGTGTTAGCAATGAAAACAGTTTAGAAAACTATTTAGAGGATCATACAGTACCTTCGCTGTCCTGCCCTGATTCAATAAAAGATTGAAGCTAGGCCTACGAGTTAAAATGAACAACCACCTTTTTGTTAACTTCAACTAATTATTTTAAAATATTTTGTATATTACATCAGATTGTTACATACCAGTGTAAGTAAAATATTCTATCCCATATCAAATCTTGTTTACTGCACATTGCTAATAGAAATCATGCATTCTAAAACATTAATAATTGTAACCTTGTTTTAAGCTATCTTGGCAGGGGTAGTCTGGCATTCTCCTGTTGTAGTGAATTGAAACTGGTTGCTACTCAGATGTTTTTGGACTTGTACAAAAAAATTTGACCTGTGCTTTTTTGATACTTCACGCCTTTACAAAGATTATGGTTGAAAAAAAGAAGTTGACCTACATTATTGCACAGGTCCTCTGGTGAATAGTTTCAAATTTTTAAAACATATATAGTAGAAAAAATTACAACTAGAAATTGTTGGTCTCAACCTTTTATTTAGCCTCTTTCATGATATAACATGACAGTTTTTTAATTTTCTGTTTATATGCTGTTTTAGGAAGGTTCTGAACTTTATCAAAGTGAAATTTCTGTGGATGGATCCCTCAGTATTAACAAGTTTCTGAAGAGGTAAGATTTTATAAAAAATTTCAAAGTAATCTTAATTGAATTAGGTTGCTGATGGACAGTTTTTCAAATTCGCTTTTAGCGAATTTTCCATAAGGAATAAGCTATTACCGCAGGTCTCATGGCAAGACTTAAGCCCGGGACCATGTTATTTTTTCGTATTAAGATGCTCAGAGACCAAAAACAATAGTCATTAAAATTTATATATATATATATATATATATATATATATATGTATATATATATAGCAGTAAGCCCATCCTGTGTACGGGTTGTAGGATTCAGTTTAAAGAAGAAAGATTATCATACCAAACTGTAAACCTGAAATACCAAACAAATCAATACAAAGAAAATAAATCAATACCCAGCTTTATTATTTAGCATTACTTTGCAATTAAATAGATAAGAACATTTGTACCACTGTTATACGTTTAATTAGTTATACGTTAAAATAACTTTTTAATATACAGTAGAACCTCGATTATCCGGGGGTGGATCAACCGGGCGGCGGGTTAACCGGGGTCCAAAACTGGCAAAAAATTATTATTTTAAAAGAAGTTTTTCATCGTCAATTTTCTCATGAAAACTTTTTAATCTCAAATACGTGATAATAATACCCTAAACTAACGTAAAATTAGTTTTGAAACAAACTGAACATTATTATAATAATTTTACTGAAAATATTCTGGGTATTAACTAAAGAGTAGATAAACACGAACTTGAATGAAAAATAAAATATCGATCAACATTCTGACGAAATAAGCAAGCGCTAGACTATCAATATTTTCTTCATTCCACGGCTGTTCACAACACAACTCAGTATCTGATTGGCCCGTGACCATGACAACACATGCACTAGATTGCGCAATAGATACTGCGCATGTGTGTGAGCGGGGAGAGAGAAGACGGACAAAGGAAGAGAGATAAGGAAGGAGACTGCCAGAAGTCGATGAGTCATCACCCCTCCCCTCAGCCGTGTTTTGTTTGAACAACAGCTCAGCTGACTTGATTTTTTAGTTGCCAGTTTTGATTATTCTGTCGATGAGTTACAGTTTTGAACTAGTTTTTCAATTAATTTCATTAAATCTATTGTTTCAATTTAACTGTTTGTTTGTCTGTATATTGTAATATGTTTAATTAAATTAAGTTGTTAATAATCCTTGTAAAAATGTCAGATAATAGTTTGTATGCGATAACAAAATGCCCGCATTCGAAGTTATCAGTGACGAAGATCTGTTTAAAGCGTGACGACGACTAATGATGTATTAATAATAAACTAGGGCGGTTTTTACGTGAATACTTTGAATTATTTTCTTCATTCGGATTAACTGTGTTTTCAGTTATCCGTGCCCCCTCTCCCGCTGATTACCCCGGATAATCGAAGTTCTACTGTAGTATGATTTCGATGTGGGTTGAAAATCAATGACCAATAAAAAACTAACTAATATTGATTTGACAGCTGTTTGTTTTTATGTCTATTAAATCGTTAAACTACAAAGACAGCTGATTGTTACCAGTAGGTTATTCATTGAAAACTGGATCAAAGTGCGAGTAATATCACGTAAAAGAGGGTTTTAAATGCTCGTTATTTTCTTTTCAAGGAGCGGTGGGCGATTTCAAGCAATTATAAACCATCTCTGGAATGTAGAGAATATATGAAATAAGTTTCATTGTAATCTGTTCTCCCGTTCTCTCGGAGAAGACGGCGTAAAATGCCTCCTGGAGCGTCACAGACAAACAGACAAAAATTGAGATAAGATCGGTTCGGCTTCTCTAACGCACAAAAAGTAAAAATAACTAAAAACTGAATAATTCTGAGCAATGTACCGGCAAAACTCTAATTTTATATATATATATATATATTATTATTTTCGATATTTCCCCTTTAGGAGAGCATAAAACACAATTTGATATATGTGTGTGTGTGTGTCTGTGAACACAATAACTCTCGAAAAATGGTCCAATCGAAACCAAATTTGGTTGAAACAAGTATTCCTACATTTGCTCAGACGAGTTCGAAATCCAGACATAACGGTAAATCGGAACAAATGGTTTTTTCCGTGTAATTTTTAAAATGTTCTAATTATATCATTTACCATTAGAATCAGCTCAAAAAACTACATAATTCAGTTTCTTAAAGTTTTTCTCTATCTCCAACGGTTACCGAGATATTAAAAATTCTAAACACAGTACATTGTATTCAGGGGCTCCAATGCGTATCTTATCGAGGATAAGGAAAAATTAATATTTTCCTTACTAATCAGCAATTTTGGATGAAACTTTATATTTAGCTTCATGTGGTTGGGATCCAGTCGTTATGCTCCTTCATTTATGTTCAGATAATGATAAAATTTGATATATAGTCAGAATAAAAATAGTTTATGGTAAAAATGCCTACTTTTACTGTTCCTCAAAGCAGCTAACCTGCATACTCTTTCCTATGTTAATGTTACGGAGAATAGACAAATACTCTAATTTATCAACAGGTATTGATTGATAAATCTTGTCAGATACTTATACTATTATTCTTATATTATTGATTTGCAAATTCGCTGAGTACACAGGTCTTTTGCAACGGGGTTATTTGTACATTCAAAAAGCAGGTTTCAATTCAATTTGTTTTTATTGAACATATTAAAAAAGAAAATAGTAAAGTATTTAGGTTAGTTCATAAAGCTTTTTATTCTTTTGCTATTTGTGTCCATAGGTTAATTTTATATAATTATTCTCTTTTATCTTTTCTTAGCTCCTAAAATTCGGGTGAGGTCATTCTGTATTAATACGATCTGTTTTAGATCATTGAAGGTAGAATATATTGTACCTACCAGTACTTGGAGTTTTAAAATGTTTTATTTCAGGTACCTTATGAATTCTATTCCCTGAAATGTAAAGACACATTCAATGATAAATCTGTGAAATTAGAGCAAATGGTGGCGGAAAGATAGGATTCCTTAGTCCAGTAAAGATCTCCGCAGGGTTAAAAAAGTACATACATCGGTTGGTACTGTGATGATTCACAGTGCTGTGATATCACTGCTTGCATCATCCTATTACTTATGAAGATAACTTTTATTTTAAGCTAACTTTGTTGTTATACTTAAAATTAAAAATGTATTTTATATACATGATTTAAATATCTTTTATATTTTTATCTCACTACTATTGAATGTGTTTTTAAATGCTGCAATCAATGGATTTAAACATAAAACACAGTTATGATTACATACAGGAAGTAATAGAGTAGTTTTAACTAAAAAAATATTGCAGTTTTTTGCATCACATAACATGGTTAACTTTTTCAGAATGGCTCAAGAAACCAACGAAGAAAATCAATCAAAAAAAAGGAAGAAATGGATTGAAAATCTGTCAGTATTTTCATCAGAAGATGAAGATTCATATAAAACTACTACGCATGAAGAAGAAAAACAAAATATCTTGAAAAGCAATAAAGCAATATATTTGAGGTTTCCATATTATATGGGAAGTGACAACAGTGATGATGAAGATGGTTTCAGGTATTTTCCCAATATTTCTCCTATGGAGGAAACTGGAAAAAGTATTTCATCCTCAGATGAAATGCCTGTTGGTAAAGTAAATCTCAGTTATAAACATACTAAGAGGAAACAAACATCAAATTTAGGCCTTAAGAAACACGTGGATACAAGTGGATATATTGAGGGAAAAAAATCGTTTGATGAAAAACTTCGGTCTGAACTAAAAAGTATATTTCAGGAAAATTTAACACGAAAAAGCCAAAAAGATAGAACAAAATCAAAAGAAAAACTAAAATCTAAAGATAAATGGACCACAAAGAAAGTTTGTGAGAAAACAATTAATGAAAATAGCAGTCCTCACTTTTCAAAATGTCATACAGTTCCAAAAAAACTGAAAGATACACAAGAGGTCCCTGCAACGATATCACCAAATTCCAGGAGAAGAAGATCATTTAGGGTCAAAACGAGACTGAAATTGTCAGATGATGAGGAGGATATATTTATAGAAAAGGAAAAGGTTACAGTCAATAATCATGGAAGTGGCAGGTTTCTTGATTCAAGTTCCGAAGACTCAGACACAAAAAGTAGAACTAAAACTATATTTATAGAAAAGGAAAAAGACATGACCAGTGACCATGGAAGTAGCAGGTTTCTTAATTCAAGTTCTGAAGACTTGGACACAAAAAGGAAAACTAAAACCAAACATACCAAGTACAGGAGGATAAATATTTTATCTACTAGTTCAAGCAGTAGTGATAGTGAATTAAAGGAAATGGTGTCTCCTCAAAATCACACAGGATCAGAAGGTGATGTTAAACCAATATCCAAAAATAAACAAGATATGGAATTTAAACCATCAGCATGTTTATCCAGTGAAGAAGAAGATGGTACAAATCAGTTTATAAAAATGCAGAATGAGGAAAGAACTGAAATATCTCAATTAGTAGTAAATAATAATCATATAACAGATATGTCCTCTTCTTCAAACGTTTCCTCAAACTTTCAGAGAAAAATAAATCCGAAAGCTTGGAAAAACATTGCTATTTCGGAGATTAAATCACAGTTTAACAAACAGTCAAAAGTAGTAGAACTAAAAAAGAAACTTATGACTCCCAATGCACCTTCAGTTGCTGTTTATAGAAAAATTCAAGAAATGGAAACTCTTAGAAATAAGTATGGACTGCAAAGACGCATTTCATCTGGTATACCTTCCAATAATCAATCAGTGTTACCTCAGAATGGGAAAACAGCAATCAATATCAATGATTGTTCATCTATAGTCACCTCACAATGTCGAAGCCCAAATATAATTAAAAGTATGATACAAGATAACAGTTCTACAAAGCAAGTGAAATCAACAGTTAGTACATTAGTTTCACCAGAAATGTCAATTAACCTTCCAGAAAACTCAGGAGAAAACGTCGTTAACTCACATGTTCTCCAATTCGAAAAAAAGACAAATAGTGATTCATTTCAAAATAACAATAGTACATCCAAAAAAGTTCGTTATGCGCATAACAGACAAAAGAGTACAAGTGCCATAAATAATGTGAATCTACAGATAAAAGTACCGAACCATTGTATTAAGAATAAGCAGTTATCTAAAGAAAATAAGTCTGCAGAACCAAAACAGTTACCATATGAAACTTCCAAAAATTTTGATGTGCTTGGAAACATTATGTCACAGATGGATAATAATCCTTTTAAAATTCAAAAACCTCAAAATAAAAAAATTGAACCAACATCGGAAATCCTTGGACGGTTTCCTGCAGGGTCAAATGCTTCTCCAATTTTTGGACAGACCCAAAATGCCTATGGTCCGCATCAACCCAGGATAGATGAATTTCCCTTAAAACACCTAACAGAAATGTATATACCTCCAAAAAATGAAACCAACCTTCCAAATCCAAGTTTCAATCCACTTTGTTCAACAGTGTTGAATAGTAGTAAAAATAAGAAGCGAAAAATTCGCGAGCAAACCAATTTTAATCATAAAAAAACTGATGATTTTAAAATTTCTCAAAAAAGGCCTAAAAAAAGTCCAAATGATCAAGAATTTACGACTGCCATCAGTACCAAACCACGCCCATCCAGTAGTAAATCTTTTGTTCCATTTTATTTAGCACCTAATGAAGATTATGGTTCAATTGGTAATTTATCAAGTAATAAAACGGACGCTTTGAAGAGTAGCACCTCTAAACCTGGCTGTGCCAATCAACTGACTGGCAATCAAGAAGTTAGTAACAATAAACCTCAATGTATGGATCTTGAAAATTGTTATGAAAAATTATTGGGAAATATTCTTAGTAGTCAGGTACTCAAAGAACCAAGGGTTTCTGAAGAGCTTCATAGTAATAATTTGAGCAAAAATATATCACTACAAGTAAGTACAAGTAAAAATTCTCTCAATCAGGAGAAAAATATTTTGCAAATCAGTAAAGAATGTATCACTGCAGGCATGTCAGTTGAACCTAAAAACCTCTTAGAAAAAACACAAACTAGTGCTCAATTTTCAGAGGTATTTAAAGGTAATATTAGAGACATTAAAGACTCAGATGAGAGCAAATCAAAAACGATTAACAAACTCTCATCAACAGGAATTAGGGTTAGATTTGGGGGAACAGAATTTCGCCTAACGAAAACCCCTGTTGAACTTAATGATACTGGCAGTAGTCAGGGGTCATCTAAGGTAGATCAGGATGTAAAAGGTTCAGGTGTCAAATGTTCAAATGTTACTGAGGAAGGTTTAGAACACAAAAATGTAACAAACAAAAGAGCAGAGATGTCTGATAAAACAGTTTCTAGTTCATCTAGTACCAGTCTATCTTCAAGTTCTATGGATGATAGTTCATCAGAAAGCAGTGATGATGGTGCATCGGATGATTCTGTTGGTAAGACTTCTAGTTTAATACAGGTATTGGATAACATTTCAGAATCAAAACAATCTTTTCTCGTAGCAAGTGACCAGACACAGAACAATTCACTGGAAGAAAACAAAAGTGCTATTGATAAAAATAGCATAACTCTAGACCAAAATCACGATTCTCGTGCCTATTTTGAAACTAAGCATTTTGATAAAACATCAAAAACCGGACATGATGATGAGGTGATATTACTTTCAAGTTCAAGTGACTCTGATAGTACCCAGCAGATAGCTTTTGATGATACAGAAGTAGTTGGTAATACTACAGAACAGCCTAAGAAGATTGATCAAATGGATGAAATCATCAATTTGAAAACAACTCCAGACAAAAGTAACCAAATTGTAAACCAAGTGGGACGAATAAGAGTAAAAAGTTTGAGAGAACTTGGTGTAATTACTGACAACGAGGAAAACAAAAATTCACTAGCATCTATCCAAGCCAATCTTCAAAAAGATTCACAAACACATATTAAGGAACAAGAAAAGAGTCCACCAGAAACTCAGTCTTCAAATACTGCAAATCAGGAAGAAAATTGTGTTCTGCAATCGGGTATTAACAAGAATTTAAGACAATCTAACTCTGACCCTAAAAAAGTTCCTGAAAAACTTGAAGTGTCTAAGAGTCTTCTAAAACAGAATACAATATTCATACCAGTATTAGGCCTACCAATAGCAATAATTAAACCAGCAAATACTGCAAAAGTGAAGCCTTTAGTGTCTAGTTTATCTCAAGGGAAAGACATCGCAAGCAATTTAAATTCTATATGTGGGAGTTCATTCATTGCAGACAAATCTCATTTATTGCCAACATCTTCAGGAGTTTGTAAAATTCCAAGTAATGGGGAAAGTCAAAATCCAGCTAAAACTGTATCAATGCCTTTCCCTTTAGAAAATGTTGAAAGTACATTTTTCAGTCTTTGTGATAAACTTTTTACAGATGTAGTACTTTTCAAAATTCCTAAACTAGCTGATGATCTACATCTTTTAATAGCCTATGATATTATGAAAGAAGAACGTTTAAAAAAAATTGACCAATTGATTTCACCTGAAACTATAATAAGTGAAAAAAGAAGAGCTGAAAAGGAATATGCTGATATGATAAAAATTCGTGGTCAAAGTTTTGTTCCGTTGTTTATGACAATAGTAAAAAGAATGGAAAACATAAATTTGAAAGCATCACTAACAGCTGTCTATTGCAAGATAGTTCACCAACTTGAACGTATTGATCCTGTTAACAATGTTTATAGGTTTAAAATAAGAAACATCATAAAAGGTATGTTACAGAAACATAGTAATGGTGTCAGTCAAGAGATTTTGTCATATTTTGATACAGAAAGTGATCAAAGTTTTTTTATAAACTTTGGCTTTGTTGAAAACTTGTTAGTTAAATATGATAACTATGTACTAGAGAAACAAACAGCTCAAGCATCACAACTGATCACAGAAACTCCAGAGACCTCTCTTCCTTCAGAGCAGATTTCCGATCCATCATCTAATTCGCCTTCAACAGAGTGTTCAATACAGTCCTGCCACAGGCCGAATCATAATTTAAGCAACAATTTCAAAACTCCCTGCAAAACAACTCCACCAATTATCGGAAATTTAGATGAACTATTTTTGAAGAAAAATATTCAAAAAAAGTGATGTAAGTGTGAAAAATTGAAGTAGGCTATAGCTTATTTGTAGGGTTTAAGAATAAATTAGATTAGATTACCTTTCGAATTGGGGGCCTATCCAAGTAGATATTCTAAGTCAAGTATGAATGAAAAATGAGTGTAAGATGATTAAGCCGCGATCTTATAGCCTTGTTACTGACTAAGGCTGACTTGTCCCTTAGACAGAACTGACAATTACTAGCCCAAAAGCCAATGGCATGCAATGGACCTACAGTTTAACATGGGTTCCAAACCACTTTTGTCACTACATTACAAACTGGTTTAGTTATGAGGATAGTCGCTTTGCTGATGAACAAATGAAATAATGCTTTTTATTCTGCCACTAAAACATTTCAAGACCCCCGACGCAGCAGACCTGCGTACTTGGCGAATTTCCAAATCAATAATATAATAATAATAATAAATTACTAGTTTTATCAATACTTGTCGATAAATATAATAGTTATTTGCCTATTTTCCATAAGATTAACATGAGAAAGAGTATGCAGGTTTGCTGCTATGAGGAACATAAAAGTAGGCATTTCTAGCATAAACAATTTTTATTTTGATCATTTATGCCAAAAATCTGGGTACGTTGTACTGATAGGAATGTCTGAATAGTGATTTGGTCACGCTAGGTAACTGGAATAGCCGTTGACGATAACGTCTAGTTGGCCTAATAGATTGAATGCCTCAATGTTTCTGTTAGCCTAACTGTAGTAATATTGTATATATTTTCTTTCAGGTCTTTGTGATTAGGCTTAGTTATTGGACTTACCTGAAACATTCAGACTGTCACCAAGAGAATATTAAAAATTGAAGAATGAGGAAGCGCTTCATGAGCTACAGGTATTCATAAAGCAATCAATCTAAATATACTTTATTTATTAATATTTCTAGACCACATTGAGTAGTGTCAGGTTACAAGAAAAATAACTGAAATACCAGACTAAATGATAACAAAGGAACAGAGCGGAATAGCTAATTCATCCCGATGTCTAGTATTGTATTTGGGATTAAAACCATTAAGCCTCTAATTCCCGATCTCAATTTGATTCAAGATTCATTATTTGGTCATCGAATAATACATTAAATAGGCCAATTTTACAATAATTTTTTTTAAAAATATATATCAAGAACATTTACAGGTACATGAGATGGGACTATATTTAAAAGGCTAATTCTATAACAATGTTTAAAAGTACAGTGGAACGTGGATAATTCGAACTTCTGTAATTCGAAAACTTCTTTAATTCGAAATTTTGTCTTGGTCCCTAGAATTTTATATAAAGACAATGTTAAAATATCCTGGTTAATTTGAATAATTTATTGGATAATTCGAAGTTTTTACAGCGTAAATCTATAAAGTGAACAAGTCATTGTGTGCAATTTTCCAGGAAACGACGTTTGGATTTCCTGTCCACAGACTATTTTTAGTTAGATCAACGCACCCACCCCCCGCCAATCATTCTCATAGCACTTACACCTGCTGGTCACATGATACCCCTCCCCCTCACCAGTCCTCTACTGCTCATAAATCACAACATTGACATTTCTAGTCTGTCACTACACGGCGCCGGAGTAATTCTGTAGCGTGTGTATCATTGATGGTGGTTTTTTCCGATATTCGTCGTCTTTGTTTCGTGTTTGCATTTGTGACTTCGTGTGCGTTCATGTTAACACGTCGTGTGAATGATGGCTTCGTTAAAGCGAACCTACAAATCTCTGACGTTGCAAGAATAAATAGCGGTGATCAAGGAGGTAGAGAAGGGATTAGAAAAAGTTTTAAATAGCTTAAGTTTCGGGATCCCTCCAAAAACATTATCGACATTTAACAAAAATTAGGATTTTCAATCAAAAATATCTTCATTAACCTAACTTTTTAATATACAATGTTAAAACATGATATTTGATTGATTATTTCAACCACTTTTCTAATTCGAATTTTTGGATAATTCGAATTTTTTTTCTGGTCCCTTGAGGTTTGAATTATCCAAGTTCTACTGTAATACAGAAAAACAATAAGACAATATAATTACAATGATACTGAACATTAACCCTTAAGTGTGGGCGCCACCATTTGCAACGTGTGTGCGCGCGTGGGGTGCCCTAGAACCCCATAGTCGAAAACGTACGTTTTTGTTTTGTTTTTCTACTGTTTTCAACATTATTATTTTTTAGATTAGATTAGATAATTGAAATGACGACCATACCACAAGGTAGGTATTTTAAGCCAAGTGTGAATGAGAGTTGATTGTAAGATGATTGTGGCGCAATCTTGTAGTCTTGTTACTGACTAAGGCTGACATATTCCTTAGACAGGACTGTTAATTAATAGCCCAACAGCCGATGGCAACTAAGGGACCTACAGTTTAGCGTGGAATCCGAACCACGACCTCTGAATTACGAATTGGTCTAATTATGAGGATTGTCTTTGCGGATTAACGTAGCTTTCAATAGTGCGGACGTTAATCCACACTAGAGAACACTACACCCACTGACCATCGCTCACAACTATCCACAAATTCGTGACCTCCAAGTAGCAGGATTACAGGATGACGCCACCACCCCAGTCTTTATTCAACTGTTAAATAAGTAAACAATGTTGCTATATGGAAATAATGATATTTTACATGCGATTTTATGTTTTGATCAATATTACTTAGTATTTCATATTGTTGTCAATTTTGCTTTTTATTTTTTGTCAAACTACTATTATTTGTTGTAGGCCTATTTAAGTCAATTATATTATTTTTTATATTTTTGAATTTTTTATACTTAAAACCTTTTTACGTGAGGTAAGTGTGGTGTTATTGAGAATTACGAGTGATAAACATTATACAGGATATAAATATCAATCTCTCATTGTTCCAAATACTTTTGTGTTTATATATATATATATATATATATATATATATATATATATATTTTATATCAATAAAAATAAATCAATAAACTATTTCCAAAGTAATTATATTTATATGTACTTCCTGATTTTATATCCAATATCTGTTATATAACGGTAAAACGGTATGAAGGTAAAACACACTCAGTTACACTCAGAAACACAAATTTTATTTACACTCTGAATATTTAGTAGGCTACTGAACATTAGTAAACAGCTACAAATTGACTTCAATCAGGTGTCCACAATTCTTGGTAGGATACTCATCTGATTCTGAAGATGTCACTTGATTGTTTGATTGGCACGATTTGCAGAAAAAGTCCATGTGTGAGAGACACATTGGTCGTTGACACTTCGAACACTTTTGTTTGTCTTATCATCTTTTTTTCTAGGGCAAACCACACATCTTTGTTGTTGTCCTGGTCTTTGATTGATCCCTGAAGCTTCTTGAGGAGTATTCCGTACACCAGAAACCTGAGAAATTGTAGATCGTAGTGTTCTAGGTAGTGTTTTCAGAGATGCTCGTTGAGCAACATTAGGCATTACTAATTTAGAACCAATTTCCCTCAAAAATGCACTTCTCTTCAAGACCTTTTCACCTACACAATTATTTAGGTAGATTACCTGGGCATTTATGCCTTTAATGTCCAAAATTCTATAAAACAAAACTAAGGGCCATCTAAGAGACCTCCTTGATGTTGAATATGTGCCACACTTTTTATCAACAACATCCATACCAGACTTTGTTGAATTGTAAGAAGGTGATTATTTCGGATTTCTTCATGTTACCAGAATCATTGTCAATTGCGGCATCAAAATGCATTGAAGACACAAGGATAACACTGCGATTTCTTTTGGGAGCGTAAGAAACAATGGTCATATTGTTATCAAACGTAAATATGCTGGAATTGTTTACCCTCTCCTTGGAAATAAGTTCTGGGGTAAATAAGTACCCTTTTCACACAAATCATTTATACTAAACCTATGCTAGAAAACCAGTTGTCTGTGGCTATGTTACTTCCAGTTCCTTCTATATTGCTCACAAGTCGAATAACTACGTCCTTCGGCTTGTTTGATTGTGAGTATGGGCTGTTTTCAGGCTGGGTCCCCACATATACTTCCATCTTTTGAACGTAGAACATTTTTACATCCGTTATACTAAATATTTTGATGCCATATTTAGCAGGTTTACTTTTGATAATCTGTCTAAATGGACATCTTCCTCTAAATGGAACTAATTGTTCATCAATGGTCATGAATGCACATAAGACATAATATTCAGCACAATTTCTGTTGAATCTTTCAAAAACCTGTCTAAATGCGGCTAATTTATCCCACGTCCTTCTCCCCGGTCGATCATTAATATTATCAAACCTAATACTTTGAAGTAAGAAATGAAATTGGCGCAGGCTCATCGTACAGTAAAAAACATCAATTCCAAATCCATCTCTAGCCCACATTTCTTGAAGGTTTTGGTGGCCTGATCTCATGGCTCCTGCTAATATCAATAATCCAAAAAAAGCCTTCATTTCAATTTTGTCGGTTTTTTTTACCATCACGTTGCCAGGAGAATGTACCAGATTTGTTTTCAATATAAACATTTGTACTATAAACAACAATTTCTAATATTTCTTCATCAATCATCAAGTTGTAACATTCTAGAGGTGTTTTTGTATTTTTAGCTGCGTTCGTTGGACCTGGCAATCGTCTTATTATATACACAGTACGAGCCCGAGCTGTTGCTGCTACAATTGGATTCCTTTTCCAGATTGTGAGTCTGTCTTTCCCGACCAAAATATTTTCTATAGTTCCAGTTCCTTGCACAACATCTTCTATTACTTGGTCTAGGGTAGAAGAATTTTCCACTTCAGTTGCAATTATATCAAAATCCATTTCAGAAACATCATCCTAATTCCCCGCTCCCCTAATCACTTCTTCTATCACTTGACCTGTCGTTTCTGAGATTTCTGTTGGTTCCCTGTCCCTTGACTCCTTGCGCCTGAGCTGCAGAGGCTATTAATCTTGTCCTTGATTGGGTGTTCTCATCATCTGATGGGGGTAACATCAGAATCACTGTCTGCAGCCACTGGTTCAAAGTTGGGATCTGCGTCAGTGTCGTCAGCATCCGTGTCGTGGTCTGTAGAATCAGTGTTAGTGTTGTGGTCCGAAGCACTAAGATGATCACTTTCACCATCATCAGATCTGTCCTCGAAAATATCATCGTCCTCTTCAGTTTCTAACAAATATTTTCAAATTATGTCCTCTTGGTTGCGATTGGCCATTTCTATACACACTAGGCCCAATAACTAAAACTAAATACTATAAAGTTCAACAAATAAATCAAACACTTTATAAAAATATATTTAAAACCACAATATATACTTGTAGTATATAAAAAAGTTACTAGAGTGAGCGTGCGGGGTGTTGTGACACCCCAGTCGTTCAAATCGAATGGGTCACACAAGTGTGCGCGCGGGGTATAGTGACACCCCAGAACGCAACTAACTATAAAGTCAATGTCCAAACGCCAAGGTCAGTGGCAAACTAATGTGTGCCGGCGCTAACCAAGGGACTGGCCGAAAGGTAACTAGAAGGGGTGCAGTCGTACCAACCTACTTCGAGAAATATCCCTAGTTAAATTAGACTGGGGTTCCCTGACACCCCACGCGCGCACTTAAGGGTTAACACTGGAATTCCAAAAAAATCTACAAAATTTTACGAAAAAGCTAATTTTAGTTCAGATAAAGGAATTGCAAAAAATTTGTTTATGTTATAAAAGGGCCTAGATAGTAGAAACCTGTAAAGAATCCTTTTAAATTTGCTGAGACACATGTGTTGAGCAATTTCTGGTAGCCTATAAACATTTTTAAACTTATGCTGTCCAACCAGCTTCGAGTCAAAGTCAATCTATTAAAAGATTCCTCTATCTGCCACTTGTGCCTAGTATTATGGTGGTGGCCGTCACTTCTCAGTATAAGATCGTTAAGATTGTTCTTAACTCTACATAAACAAATATAAATATACACATTAACAGCAGTTAAAATTTTCTCAGCAACAAATATAGGTCTTCAGTGTGCATTAAACAATGTTCTACTCATAACTCTGATTTCCTTTTTTTGAAGTATAAGAACACAATTTACATGGCAACTGGTACCCCACAAACTGATACCATACATCAAGATACTGTGAAAGAAGTCGTAGTATGCACCTTTTAGAAAGGTTTTAGGCAACAAATTTCTCAACTGTCTCAACAAAAAAATTACTATACTTAGCCTAATACAGACAGATTGTACATATGGGCTCCAGTTTAACGTGGAGTCAAGTACTATGCCTTAGAGTTTTGCCTGACTTATACTACAATGTTCAAATCTAGGGGACTCCCTACACAACGAAAAAAGCAGACTCAGAGTTTTAACATTTTTAAGTGACAAACCATTAGAATTAAACCAAGTAATTATTTAAACTTACTCGTTTGGACTGAGGTGGTGGTAATCCTAGCAGCCAGGGCAGAATGGTCAGATATACATTCCATTACATCAACAGATATCGAATGTCTTGGCAGATTAGTAAAGATGTTGTCCAGGAACGCTTGACCTCTCGTTGGTGCACTATTAGTACAATAAGAGTCCACGCTCCGCAGCATGTTATGCAGATCAACTGTTGCTGGGTTATTGACCTTCAAAATATCAATGTTGATGTCACCGCATATGATCACCACACTCTTGGGCAGTGATAAATGCAGAATAAGCCATTCCAGAGAACCAAGGAACAAGTTGAGATCGCCGACAGGAACACGATAGACGGAAACCAGTTTAACCTTTGTGTTATTAATATGTGTGGTTATAGCAAACGCTTCAAAGTGACTTTCTACACAAAACTGATCAACACTTAATATACCAAAAGCCAAACCTTCTTTAATGAAAATCACAACTCCTCCTCTTGACTTGCCTTGCCAGTTCTACAATATCCTGTTGCCAGGATGTAGCCATTTAAGTGTATATATGCTATTGTATCAGAAGTACATCAATGCTCACAGACAAAAATAGCAGAATAATTAGCATGGGCCAGAATGAGCTCTAGTTCCACCAATTTACTGACAAGAGACTGAGCATTTAATACATAAATATAAAAATTACAATTAATTAGAGGTAATTATTATTTCAATGGGCTTTGGTCTACTTAACGCTTGATCCTTGTTCAGGTCTAGGTTCCTTCCACCGTTATGGACTGCTTCATTTTGTTCACTTTTCCTCGGCTTATAAACAGAAACAAATGCATTTTCTGGCCGAAATTCAGGTTTGTATATATCACTAAAATGCTTTGAGGGTATCCCGACTTTAAAAGATGAATAATGCTTAGGATACTTACTCTTTAGTTTCTCTGCTATGTATTGAGAGTCAATTTTATCCTTTAGAAAGTCTGTTAAGTCCTCACAGGTTGTATCTGGGCTCAATTTAAAAACAAATAAGAATGTTTTCTTATCCGTTGTATTTAGGTTATGTCCTGAAGTTGATTGTCCTGTTATGAAACTGTACTTCATCCTCTTGGTATTTGACTCAGGCCCAGACCTGGTCCTTGAGTTTTTTGCTTGACCGCTCCGAGGAGATGGTTTTCTCCCTTTTGTCCCCTGGGGATTCATACTAGTGAAAGAGTCCTCGTCGATAGTCATTACTGTGTCATTCAGTGATTGTGAACCTATTCCAAAAGCTGCCCTAGGCCTAGAGCTTTGATCGCACTTTGATATGTTATGGTTTTGAGCAAGCATTTTAGTCACTTTATTTTCACTGATAGGCACTTCAGTTGCTGAGTTGGTTAGTTGAGGAACCATTGCATTAACTTTTAAAGCATCTGAGTATGTTTTTATACCCGCAGATGGGCCATTTATTAACAGGTCGTTCATAATCTCCGCTTGATTGTTTACTGCCGATCGCAGGAGTTTACTATCATTGTCCATTTTGCTAAGCTGCACTGTAATTGCATTAAACTTCTTCGTGAGATCAGAAATTTGATCAGTCAAAAGATTTAAATGTTTTTGGCTTATCCCATCGACATTTTCAACTAGAAGTACATCCCGCGAACTACAGGTCTCAACCGTCGCAGAAGCAGGTGCCCGACACTTATCACAGATATACACAGCTTTACCTTTCAAAACTTTGAATAGCTCATATTCATCTTCCGATACATCAATGCAGGTGTTATGATGCCATAATTTTCACTTTCCCACACAAAGGAGAGCTTTATTAGTTCTAGTAACGTTTTTATTACACGAACCGCACTTTGACGGTTTACCATGCGCTGCATCTTGAATCCCACGTTGAGAGACATAACCACCTCATATTCTTGAGACTGAGCAGACTATGAGCTGTAAGAATGTGCAATTGTGCAAATTTTTCTTTGACTGTCGTTTGCAGTTTTATATTTTGATCATTCTAAACACGTTCGCTAACGAGCACTATATATATGCAACTCTTCGTCGCAGGGGTCACGTTGTTGACAGCCCCACTGACCAAGGTTAAACAAACTCTTGTTGAAATTACATGATTTATTTTCTAATATACTGTTATGATTTTCAATAAACAAATGTTCATTCAAATCTCATCACTCTTTTCAATGTCACATATTTAAGACACCCGATCTATAGCAAAGAAAATAGTCAAGAATTATACAGTTTAAAAAAAGCCCAAGTACATATAATATATATGCAATATATTTATATATTATATATATACTTACAAAATAAATAATATCAGAGTACCATTTTATTTTCATTTTAATTATTCAGACACCTGTTAAAAAATACACATATATGTATTTTACTTTTAAGGTTAAAAACACTGTGACCATGGGGTAATCCCTGAAACAAGTGTCAGAATAATATAAATGAAAATAAAAGCGTACTCTGGCATTATTTATTTTGTAATTGTATTAATAGCCCTATATAAGTGAAGATCAATAAATAAAAGGTACACACACACACACACACACACACACACACACACACACACACACACATATATATATATACATATATATATATAAAGTAAAGTTAAAATAATTAACTGAGTATCCTTGACAAACATTATTTTATTTCAACTACATGTTTCAACCTTTAAAGGCCATTTTCAAGTTAATTCAAAATGATAATCTAATATAAACAATATTTAAATCACATATGTTTAAATTAAATAATTTCAATTTAATAGATGTACAAGTTCTTGAGGAAGTTAGTTAAAAACTGTTGTATCTATATCAATGTAAAATGTGATTATATGTTTTGTTTGAGTTTTCTGATTTTTTCAAAAATTGGATTGTTTTTTGTTATGTGGCTGTTCAAAATGTTTTGAGGTCAGTTTTTTGTCCTGAATAAATGTAATAATCTTCTTTTGAATCCATGATGTGTCCTTTAGTTGTGAATTCGAGTATATATATATATATATATATATATATATATATATATATATATTATATATATATATATATATATATAATATCTAAGATATTATAGCTACTCATGTTTTTAACTGTTTCAAATAATAATATATTTTATATGTAAATTTCTGTTTCAGATTTTCTAAAAAGATTGGGGAACTCTCTCACCTCGGTTTTGTATTGCTGATTTTTTGATTGTTAGATAATTGTCTCGACTATAGTTAAGTCTTTCGTATCTGGTATTGTAAGACTATTGTACAGTTTTTGGGTGATTTTATATTGCCCTTCTCATTTTATAATGTAAATATTCATTCGTATAGAGTTTTGTTTTTTATGCCTGTAATGTAAATATGCATTATGCTCAGTGTATATGAAAGCTAGTTGTATATATCATATTGTTTTTTGTATAATAAACAGGACTGTGTATTTACAGATATAGATATTTTATCACAATACAAAAGTTGTTAGATTGTTTGTACAAAAGAGAGTGTTAATTCATGTAAATGTACAACTTATTTAGGAGCTACAACTTTATTAAGCTACATTGACTGAAAATTTTGATTTTGAATCCTGTAAAAGTTTTTTGTACTAGTGTTTGTGTAGCAGATTTAAAATAGTGAGTGATTTGATTATGTTAAATCAGCATCAAGAGTAATAGAAATTTTAATTTTTATCAAAAACATTTCTTGGTTGGTTTTCTCTTACGAAAAATTATATTATATTTTTATCAAATAACACATACACTTTTGACAATTAATTAATTGTATTTAATCATTTAATTCACTAATCCCTTCATGCAAAAGTATCTATTACATGATACTTTCATATTAATTTGTTATGAACCAATAAGCCTCATAGTTTCAGCATTTAACTTCAATATAGCAGAGTTCCACAGGTTCCATTATTACACTCCCATGATTTCCAGAAACTTTGGCCTATCTTATATAAGCATCACCTCTGGCTAACCCATGTGTCTAATTCTATTATGGTACCTCACTATCTTTAATTGCACCACTCATACCTTAGGACTAAGATGATGAACAGTGAAGTGTTTAAATAAATCCAAGAAAGTAGCATGTTAGGCTGACCTTGAATTACAATTTTCCATTGGTTAAATGTCTATTATGAGTTGACATCGTTCTATATTTCATTTAAAATATTTATTCCTTATTCGAAGAAAATAGGGTTGTAATTTTCAGAAATAAACAGGATGCATTTGTAATTTAAATTTTGTAATATGTAATTCACTGAAACAATATGGAATTCAACAGTAGATAACTATACCATCCTACATTGCTTGTATAATGATTTATTCTATACTTATACATAATAAAATAATTCTTTTCAACAAATTATTCCAACTTAATCTTATAGATTCTTAAATAATCCTCAACAGATATTTACATGGTTTAAACAAAGTAAAATTAATATAATCAGTCAATACATGTAATCTTAAAAATGTAAAGTTTTAGTTTACATAAATTAAATAAATGTACAGCACCATTTTTGATTATTCAAGCTATTAGGTTTAAACAAATAAACTTGTAAGTAGTTGAATAATTCATAAAATTGATAGATTTTGTTCCTTTGAATAGAAAATTACTAGTCCAAACCATCTTTTTGATGAAATTTAAACTACTATTTAAAAGCTTTTAAATATGTTTTCATAAACTTGTTTTAATTTGGTTTACAAACATTTTATTTGATGGTTTTGGTCACGATTACTTAGCATAATGAGGGTTTGATTGTATTATTCGTAAGGGATAAAATAACCACTTTTTAAATATTTTCAATCAGTGGTGTGATTTTCAAGGATTTTTAATCCTTGGTGCTACCACAGCCCAACTCCCCTCTCCAGGAACTGTAAAACTTTAAATTATCCATCACTATACTTTGTTATTATCATGCTTCAAAGTCTTTTAATAGAAAAGGTTGTCAACAAATCAATTGTTATAAGATTTGTAATATTTTATTGTATTGTATTATTTATTGTATTACAAAGTGTGGTTTATCCGGATCTGAATCATTCGGATCACGTTAAAAAATTTTTAAAACAGTTAAAGTGAAATTTCATCTCAAAACACCTTCAAAATTTCAGATGCAATCACAGTACTTGCTGTTCGCGGCAAGTACAATAACGATGATTGAATAACATATGAACGCAGACCCCAAGTAAGTTCACTTTTTAACTGGAGTGTTTTTTCCATACCTAAAACAAATAAAAAGTAGTGCTTTGTTTCAACAGACTTGATTCCATTTTTTAAAATCAAATTAAAAAATTTTTATCACGTTGAACACCTGCAACATTTTGCGACTATTCGCTGTACGTTAGTTATAGTTATATGCAGTTTGCAGCACTAATATTTCACAAACTATATAAATTCGTTGTCGATGCCATGTGGGCTTCTATATCCTATTATATTTTCAGATTACGTAAATTTTCGGTTATCCGGATTCGGACACCGCCACATTAATCCAGATAAACCGAAATTCACTTTCTTTTTTAAGGGAGTGATGAAACCCAGTGTCAGCCAGGGTAGTGCTTGGTCGTGCTAACTGAGATAGTATTACAAGAGAAAATGTGGATTCTAAATTATTTAGTGTATTTTTAAACACATAGATTTGATTAGATTAGATTATTGAAATGGCGACCATACTACAAGCCCGGACAAAGAGCCTTAGAGCTATTTGTAATGAAATGTCTCAATGTTTTACCAATGTCAATCATTTTTGGCCAATTTTACAAGTATACACACAAGTAGGTAGCCTATATTTGTCATTTTTTCCTCATTTCAACAAATTCCTTGTAATTTTAAGTTCAATTTCCAATCTTGCTAATTACCTTGATCTTATCATAATTTTTAATGGTATACATATCATTTTAATGATGTATAATGATATGTTATGATATCATGTTATGATATCAACATATCATGGAGTATCCGTAGTATCATGGAGTATTAATGTTAAGGGTTCAGTATAATGCTTATAAGGAATTGATAGAATTGGAATATTGCTAAGTTTCTACCACAAGCCCTATGAATTTTCTCATATATTTTGTTACACTAGTATAAAAAATTAGAAATTTCCCCCGATTTAAATGTAAGGATACAACCAAAAATACTCCTCAAAGGGTGCAAGAAACTAGTTGTTGGAAGAACTCAAGAATTCCAAGCTAAACATTATGTGAACATCGGACTTCATTGTTGCTTGGTGCTTGTTGAGTTTAAGAATTTGAAACAGGTAATCTCATAAAAAACTGGTATTTAGTAAAAATAATAGAATCTCGATACTAAAAATAGTGCTAAAAACCTAGGATATACTAGTTTAACCTAATAATTAGCAGAGATACTGTAATTAGCCCCCAGAAAAAATCCTGTGTGTGCCTTTTTCATCTCTCAGGATAAGTAACTAAATGTTTAATACAGAATATTGAACGATAAAAACAACTTAATATAATATAATGATACCCCCGTCCCAGCAGACTTGCGTACTCAGCGAATTTCCAAATCAATCTTACAATAATAATATTATATGTCAAGTTTCATCAACATCTGTCCATAAATAAAGGTGTTTACCTATTCCGCATATGATTAACATGGGAAAAGAGTATGCAGGATAGCTGCCATGCTAACCTAAATACATAAACTATACTGATGATACTGATAAAACCTAGGGGAAAGATTGCACTGCGACCTATGAGATCTATTGTGCCCCCCAGACTAGTCTCTAGTTCTTGCCTAGAAAACCCCCTCTAGTCCTAATGCCTTAATAAATTTTAATATTGTGAGGGGTTACATAAACTATGATTTTTAAGCATAAATGGATGGATCTCAACCACATGAAGCTAAATATCAAGTTTCATCCAAAAATATTGATTGGTAAGTAAAATAATAATTTTTCCTTATCCTCCATAAGATTAACATTAGAGCCCTAAAATACAACGTACCGTGTTTAGATTTTTTAATATCTCGGTAACCGTTGGAGATATTAAAAAACTTTAAGGAACTAAATAGTGTAGTTTTTAAGCTAATTTTAATGGTTGAAGATATAATTTAAAAACTTTTTAAATTACATATGAAAAACCCAATTTTTTAGTGCTAAACCCCCCCAAACTACCTGTTCCGATTGATGGATATGTCTGGTTTACAAACTCGTCCATGCAAATGTAGGAATGCACGGAATACATTATATATATATAACTCCAAATCTAAAAATATAATTAAAGACATTTTTATTTTTGTGTTATGTTAAGTTAATTTTAATTTTTATACTTTTTTATTGTCACCTGAAGACGCGGAAAGCGAAATATAGTGATGAATACATAATTATTTCTAATTTGTTGATATATATATATAAATTTTAACGACTATTGTTTTTGGTCTCTGGGCACCTAAAGAAAAAAAATAACATGGCTTCAGGCTTAAGTCTTGCCATAAACTTCTTCCCTATAGGTAATTCGCTAATATTATTTCTAACCAGTATATTATTTAACAATAAATGGTCATAATAATACCACTTACTTAAATGAAAATTTCATATTAGGTACCACAAGAACGTGCAAAAATGTTAATTATTAGTTTATTATTTACATACACTATTGAGGTTTGTTACAATTTGTAACCTAAACTAAAAATAAATCACAATCTGATGTTGATTAATGTCCTACTTAGTACGGTACATAAAGTAAATTCTAATAATACTTTAGTTAACTTGGGAACAATTAAATAACTAAATTTAATTATAAATTCAGCAATACAGTTACAGCAATGTACGTACATATTAACAATATAAATAGAAACATAGACAACAACAAAACTTTAATATAAAATGTACAAAAATTACATTACATCGCATCACACTTCTCTGGAGGTTAGATATAGGCTATAACATACATTACTACAGAGTTTATAATTAAATACTAAAACAAGATTATCCTAGTTACATGAAATAAAATTAAACATTTCAGTCAACTGATATATAAAATTTTGAGTTAAAACAAATAATAAGACTACAGGAAAATTTTGTTTACTACTGTCAAAGACATTCAGGAGTGTTACTCTAGAACTTTGTCATTCACATGTAGCATAAGGTGAGCCCATCCATATCACAATAACTGTTTCACTCACCTCTTCTTAGGCGACTCGTTTTTAAATAAATTACGTTAAAATTTCATTTTCATTATACAATGATTGTTTTTTAAGTAAGTACATGCATATCACGATAAGCATGTGCGTCGTTTACTGGCTAACTTGTACAGTTCTGTACTGTGCTTTCAAAATGTTTCAGAATAAGAACTTGCCTGTCGCATGTTAGGTTCGCCCAGTGATATAGGTTTTGTCAGAAAGGAACCTGTCTGCTGCATAAATTCTTTGACACATTTGGGAAGAGTATGGTGAAAATGTTAATAGTAACAGCAAAGCGTGTAAGTGCGAAACTTCAAAAGTGGCCGATAAAACATCTATGATGATGGCCGGAGCGGTCAACCTTCTTTGATTACAGATGATTTTGTGGCTTCGATTGAAGTGAGGATTGGTGAGAATAGGCGATTCACAATAAAAGGGAACTGTAACAAATTTCCTTATGTGTTGAGATCAGTGCTTTACAAAATTGTTTCTGAATAACTAAAATTAAGGAAACTTTACTCCTGTGGGGTCGCAAAACTCCCACTAAACAGAGTCCCACAAAAACCAAAGGTTTGAGTGTGTGGTGGGCGATTTGATAATCTTAAACATTTTGAAAGCACAACACAAAATAGTAGAGGCAACCAACAGAGCTGAAATTGAGTACAGTTGTTCCTAAAGTGTGTGCCGGTACACAAAGCACTTGCTCATTGTAGTATGGTACGAGCTACTAGGGGCTACAACATAATGGAACTTACTAAAACACTCATCACACGATTTAATATTGCAAATAAAATGGTTGGAATAAAATATTAATTGTATCGAGCAAAATCATACGTAAATGGTTGACTGTGAAGTGCTTTGTGTCCAAACTAATATCACATCATTCATGGGCACTTGCCCCAACTTGTCAGACCAGAAACTTAAAATCAAACCTAAAATACCATTTACATTTATAGATAATCAGTTATTTTTATTTTACATTCTCTGTTTCTGTATTAACTCAAAATCATCACAAGAGAAGTAACATCTCATTTCCTTTGACATTGTGGATAAGGTTACTGATGAATTAAGTGCCATATACATTTTTTCAGCAGTCTACACAGACCTTTAGAACATACATTTAATTTTATAAATAAAGAAATTAGCACAATACAGTAGAACCCCTCATAACAGGCCTCAGTTTTCCCGGTCCTTAGAATATGCGGCCGCTTCCTAGAAGAGATGTCAAAATGTATTTCTCACGCTTTACGGACTCGTAGAATACACAATAGCTTCTGCTTATTTCACCAAAAACTAAAACCGCGGGCCTAACCTGAAGAGGTTACCCTACAATATACCATTATGTCATTACTAAAAAGTAATGGCATATCTCTAAGCATGTGATCTGAGATCAGGTTAAACTGTTGGTGATCAAGAGCCATTCATTATTTTTAGCTCTGCTGGAAAGAGCATCTGTATTATTTTCATTCAACTACGGCACAGATATTATGCCAAAATAATCAAGCTCCTTTAATCATTGTTCGTAAAAGTTCTTTACTCATAAACACTGGACGATTTTTTGAATTATATTTACTTGGTCATTTTAGCCCAATGTCAAGACCATTGCCATTGCCACCACAATTTACTGTGAACTCTCAATTTTTTTTGTCATGAGTTTATTATTTAGTGCTGCAGTGTTGTTATACGTTCGATTTATTGAACAGTATTGTATAAAAATGAGTCTGGCAAAATAAAAATGTAATGTGATGACAATCAAACAATTTGCCTAATCTGATCAAACGTATATTGCTAAAGGTGGCAAAAATATGGGAAAAAGCATGGTTAATGGCTGGAGTCAAAATCGAAAAACTTTGATTGACTTTGAAGAGAGATATAGATTAAAAATGTTTTATCAGAGCAATGATACTTGAGAAAACCTTCCTGTGACATGATTGATGACGCTTTGTACTGATTTTATAAACGTGTGTATTTTTTCTAATGACAATCACAAAAGTAAAGGTTAAAATAAAATACCTGTAGTACTGTTGGTGATCTTCAATTATTATGGTGATGACCACCAATGGTTTTGGACTTAAAAGTCCATTCTCAAGTCAGATTACCTAGTGAAAAAAATTATCCTCAGCAATAACGTAGTGAAGAGTCGTCTTCAACAACACTTACACACATGGAACAACGAGACGCAAAATACATTTAAAAGTTTACATTTTAATTTGGCCAAATTACATTTAGGGTGAGAGTGTGACGAAGCCGGCTAATGTTGAGTCATGACTGGTCGAGCAAGTCGAACGTATCACCATGACATAACAACCCATTCGTAATCATGATATTACTTTCACTCTCTTTACCTCAAAAACAATCCTTCTGATTTAGTCAATGACAAATTATCCTTTGAATCTAACTTAACTTATAATACAGTTATAGGATTAACAAAAGGCAGAAGCAGTTTGAGGTAGAGAGAGTGAAAGTAATATCATGATTTGGAATGGGTTGTTATGTCATGGTTTTTGAAGATGACTCTTCATTACGTTAGTGTTGAGGATCATTTTTATCACTTGGTATTCTAACTTGAGAATGGACTTTTAAGTCTGAAACCATTGGTCGTCAGCACCATAATAATTGAAGATCACCGACAGTACTACAGGTATTTTAACCTTTAATTTGAGTAAAATCAGTGATCGGGAGGCTACAATGGTCAAATCACAAAAGAGACATAAACCTTCATTATGACTATATTTACAAACTTTTTATTATTTTTAGGTATACATGTTCGTTTTAAAAATAGGTTGGTGTATCTGGCCAAGGGCTTAGTCCTGAGGTAGCCGGATATGAGGGGTCATACTGTATACATGACAAAAATCGGTCTCTAACATGTTTGTTTTATTCATAATAACGGGGGATGAATTACAATTGCAAAATTTAATCAGGACTTGTTTGCTATTTTGCCTGAACAAGAGAGAAGCTGTTTTCAGCTTATACAAATGCAGTTCTGTGTATCACTAATCATAAATTGTTCTCATGTTCATTACAGTTTATTACATGTATTGTATATGGTTACAGTTTATTATGGCAAGCCTGACAGCAGGATGTCCTGTAATATTTGTATTTACATAGACGAGCTTGAACCACAAGGTGGCAGTTGTGATATTGATCTTTACATTCCGAATCATCTGAAACAAAAAAAATTAAACGGTGATGTCATTTTGTTAGTAACTTTATATTGTTATAAGGACAACTGGTGGATAATGCTTCGGAGGACCAGGCCTGTCGGCCAATGTTGAAAGTAGATAAATATCACTTACTTGTAATATTGATGATTATATGAAAAAATGCATACAAAGGAAAAAAACTCACATTATAGATTGAAAGACAAATTGAAATGTATTATTTGAAGAACATAAACAAACTCACCACATTAGTCAACAATAATAATAATTTGAAAATATAAAAAACATATGGTCATATGATCAGCTGCAAGGTTCAGTTGTCACAACCCACCATACCGGCCGCTTTGAAGTACATTGTGCTTCAACGTGTAGAATCATCTCGTGGCAGTGGGCACAGTTTCGTGACGGGACGAGTGTATAGTCCAGCTGATGTCCGAACTTCGGCCACTCGGACTATATTATCTTTTCCTGGAAATACTCGAACCACGCGAGCTAAAGGCCACTGAAGAGGACTAGAGTGTGGCTGCATAAGAATGACCATGTCTCCAATGTTGATATTTTGACAACTTTTATCTGTCCATTTATGCCGTTGTTGTAGGGTATGGAGGTATTCTTGTGTCCATCTATGCCAAATTTTCTCGAAGAGCTGTTGCGTCAATTGCCAATGTTTGAGATGACTTGGAGGTGTATTTATAAATGACTTTTCTGGAAGTGATACCAGTGGTCCTCCTATTAAGAAGTGACCAGGAGTGAGAGCAGAAAAATCAGATGGGTCTGATGAAAGAGGTGTTAGAGGTCTTGAATTTAACATAGCCTCAATGCGAACCGTGAGTGTCATAAATTCGGGAAGTGTCAATATTGTCTTGCCAATGACCCTTTGCAAATGACGTTTGACGCCCTTTACAGCATTTTCCCATAAGCCACCGAAATGTGGGGCAGCAGGTGGATTAAAATGAAATTTTATATTCTTGCTGGTTACAAAATTCTGTATTTCTTCTTGAGATTTGGGGTTATTAATATTATCTTTCAGTACCCTTTTCAGTTCTGCGCTTGCTCCAGTGAAGTTAGTTGCACAATCTGAGTAGATGTCTGAGCTTAAGCCGCGTCGAGAGGTAAATCTGACGAGAGCAGCGATAAAAGCGGACGTAGTTAAGTTGGTCACTACTTCGATATGAGTTGCCTTCGTTGTCATGCAGACGAAAATGCAGATATATACTTTGACTTGTTTGAAGGATCGCAAGTTGTGAATTTTGACAGTGTATGGTCCTGCATAATCAATACCTGTTGATGAAAACGGTCTGCATGGAGTAAGACGAAATCCAGGTATGTCTCCCATGAGTGGAGTGTTACTTTTCGGACTGGTTTTGAAACAAATCACACACTTGTGGATACGAGATCGAATCACATTTCTTGCACTTAATATCCACACATTTTGGCGTAATAATGATTGTACCAGCTGGGGACCAGCATGAAGATGTTGCAGATGGTAATGATCAATCAATATATTCACGACATTGTGTTGTTTAGGTAACAGAATAGGATGACGCACATCAAATGGTAACGTTGAGTGTGAAAGACGACCACCGACCCGAATCAGATTATTTTGATCAAGAAATGGGTTTAAACGTTGGATGTTTGTTGGACACACCTTTTGTTCAGATAATAATTTAATTTCTCCAGAAAAGTGTTTCTGCTGTAATAGTGAAAATATTTTAGTACGTGCAGCATTCAGTTCAATGGTTGTAAGAAATCCAAGTTGATGTGATGATTCACGACAATTATTGATGAAACGCAACACGAATGCCATCGTTCGAATAAGTTTAGTCCAGGATGAAAACTTAGTTAGAAAATCCCAATCTTCTTGAGTGTTTGATGCAAGTGTTGGGAGTAAATCAGGTTTTAATTCAAGATCTGAGTCCAAAACTATAGGAATGAATTTTGAAGCTGGCCAATCGCTTGATGGTAAGGAGAGCCAAGATGGGCCATTCCACCAAAGCTTGTTTACAACCAAACTAGGTAGGAGCAATCCTCTTGAGACACAGTCGGCGGGATTTTCCTGCGTTGATATGTGGTGCCACAGTTCTGGTGCTGTTACTTCCTGGATTTGTGCAACCCTGTTGCCTACATAAGTTTTCAACCGATATGGTGGAGTCTTGATCCATGTAAGAGTAACGGTGGAATCACTCCAAAGCCAAATGTTACCAGATTTGAACAAGTTTGGAAATAAGTTGATAATATGCCGAGTTAACTTGGACAATAGATGTGCAGCGCAAAGTTCAAGGCGTGGAATCGTCACCTTTTTCAAAGGAGCCACTCTGCTTTTTGCTATGACCAGACTAATGCTAACATTATGCGAAGCATCTTCGACTCTAAAATAGATGACTGCAGCGTATCCCCTCTCTGAGGCATCACAGAACCCATGCAGTTCAACTTTGTTTGTAGACTTAAGGTTCAGCGTCCGTGATATATTAATTTGATCAAGACAGTGAATGTCAGCGACAATGTGAGTCCAATGATCATGTACTTCGGCAGGAAGAGGCGAGTCCCAGTTCAAACCTAGAGTCCAAATAAGCTGCATCAAGCATTTAGCTGACATTATGAAAGGAGTTAAAAAACCACATGGATCGTAAATTTGAGCAATGGTGCTTAATACAGTACGTTTAGTAGTAAAATTTGATAGGTTTATACCCTTTGTACTGTAGGAAAATGAGTCAGTAGCTGGTGACCAGTGAAGTCCTAAAACTGTAAAGTGTGGGAGATTAGAACTGGAGACGAATTTTGGAGACTCTCTGTGATCTTCTGGTAAGTGTTGTAACAGTTGCTCAGAATTTGAGACCCATTTGCGGAGCTCAAAACCTCCACGATTGAGTAACCTCTGTAATTGGTCTTGTAGCTCAAGTGCTTCTACAATAGAGTCTGCACCAGTTATTATATCATCAACATATGTATTATGAAGCAAAGCATGTGCGGCATTAGGGAAATGTTGACCTTCATCCATCGCTAGTTGGTGTAGAGTCCTTATAGCAAGATATGGTGAGCTACTAACACCATAAGTGACAGTGTTGAGTTGAAACGATTTTATTGGTTGATTTGTATTCGATCTCCACAAAATCATCTGATAATGACGATCATCGGGATGAATAAGAATTTGACGATACATCTGTTTAATGTCACAGCAGATGACAGTGTTATGACGACGAAACTGAATTAAAATGTCTGAGACGTTGGTTTGGAGTCTAGAGCCAGTCATGAGAAGGTCATTAAGGGAGACGCCAGAGCTAGACTTACTGCTTGCATCGAATACTGTTCTTAGTTTGGTAGTTGAACTTGACTCCTTTAGAACACCATGGTGAGGGAGATAATAATGAATAACTGAAGATGGAGGATCATCACATTCAGACATGTGTCCAAGGTTTATGTAATCAGACATAAAGTCACGATATAAAGAGGCGAAACCTTCGTTGTTTGCAAACTTACGTTCCATAGCTTTTAATCGGATTTCTGCATTTGTGCGAGATGAACCTAAAACAGAATGTGATTCCTTGAAAGGTAGGCGAACAATATACCGGCCATCTTCGTCTCGTAAATGTGTTTCAGTGAACAGTCGTTCACATGCGATATCTTCAAGTGATTGCTTATTATGTGATGGTACATCTTCTTGTACCCAAAACTGTTGTATTGCGTCATGTAAACTATCATTGGGTGTGGTATGGAAGCAATCGTTAGGAATAGTAGTATGATGAGATAATGAAGAATTTGAAGATGATGAAGGAGAACATGGAGAAGTACCCATGACAATGTGACCAAATTGAGTTTGAATCAGATACGGTAGATCAGGACCTAACTGTATTTGAGAACCTGATAAGATAAGTGGGCAAATGGCTGCTCCCAAAATAATATCAATGCGATTAGGACTGTGAAAGTTAGAATCTGCTAGTTGATATTGTTGTGCAAGTCGAATAACCTCCTGTGACACTGGAACCCTAGGTAAATGTGTAGTTAGGTTATTAAGAATCACCATGGCATGATTGGTGATTACGGGAACACCGGATAATGTTTCAATTGTCCCATAAACTTGTCCTTTGTTCTTGGATACTTGTTGGTTGATACCAACAATTTCAATGTTACATGCATACCGTTTTGCATTAAGTAGGTTTGCAGCACGTTCAGTTAATAGAGAAGACATACTACCAGTATCCAAGAGTGCTCGAAATGTGTGTACATTGCCAGTGTTGGAACGTACGTTGACCAGTAAAGTTCCTAACAACACCGTGGCTAGTCTATTACCTTTTTTATTGCTATTGTGTGAGCACGCAGTAATAGTTTTGTCTTGGAGAATATTTTCTGGTTGATTTGATGTTGAGATATGAGCACTAGATTGATTATTATTAGAAATTTGTTGTGTGGAGCTAATTTCTATGTTAGATGATGGAAAATGCAAAAGGGTGTTGTGCCGCTTATGACAAAGTTTGCAAGTGGATTGTGACTTGCATGATTTCAAATCGTGCATACCTAGACATGAAATGCAGTGTTGTCGCATTTTTATTAGGTTGAACCGTTCCTGAGGGGGTTTTGACAAAAATGCAGGGCAAGCAAAGGTTCTATGATTTGTTGTGTCACAGCAAATGCATCTCACTGATTGGTTGAAATTTGAAGAAACAACCCTTTTGTTTCCCAGTCCATTTAAATAATTAGTTTTGTTTGGTTTTGGTGATACGTGCAGATCTTGTGTGCGAGTTCCTGGGGAACAAATTGCATCTTCATGATTATCACATTCACTGTTTAGGAATGCAATAATTTCAGACACAGTTGGTAACGTGTGTTTATGCTTAGAGGTGACACCACGCATAGTTTCGAGTTTTTTCTTTAAATCTAAATCTAGCTTACGCAAAAGGACAGCTACAAGTAATGGGTTTGAACTGGTGATGTCGCAGTTGATAGCTGATAATGCTTGTACGTTTTCCGTATAGCTGTTTAGAAAATGTCTGATTCCTGTGACATTTTTAACAGAAATATCCGGCAAGTCCAAGATTCTATTTATGTGTAGTAGTTGAAGCCTACGATCATTCTGATAGCGGTCGGCGAGGATGTTATATGCAACATCATAGTTTGAATCTTTTACAGCAAGATTGCGTACTAAATTTAATGCTTCATCTGTAAGAACAGTAAGCAAGTATTGGAACTTAGTAATCTTGGGTAAACTTGGCTTATTATGAATTGCCGTATTAAAAAGATTAATAAATGTGGTCCAATGTGCGTAGTCTCCGTTAAACTTGGGTAACTCGAGTTTTGGAAGGCGAGCTGAACTATTTTCAAGGTTAGGTGCGATTTCAGGTTGACTTGATTGATTTAATGTTGTTAAATTGGTTTCTACAATGTCAGAAATTTCCGCAATTAAATGGGTATAGCAGTTGGAGATTTCTGATTGATCCGCCATTAATTGGTCGTCGGACACGGCGTCATTTTCATTATAGTCTAGAGCGCGACTAACATTGAACTCGAATTCTTCATAGCGACGTTGAATTTCTGTCTCGTACACTTGGAGCGTCTTAATTTGACAACTTGTGACCGGCTCAGTTTGATCACGAACCTTAGTGATAAGCTGTTTTAATGCTTCAAACCTTGAGCGTATTAGTGATGTTAACCGCTTGTAAGAACTTGGTTTAAAGTCTGCAACAGAACGTGTTTGAGGCATAGCAAAAATATATCTGAACAGTTAAATAAATAATGCGATCGGAAATGGTCCTAATATGCGTGAATAAGTTGACTAAGTGTGAATGCGTTGAGTTAATGCGTTGAATGCGTAATGCGTTGAATGCGTAAATGCGTTGAATGCGTTGTTACTGTAATCCTAGGCTGAATTCATGGATCCGTCCCGGAGTGAACAAATGGTGGATAATGCGTCGGAGGACCAGGCCTGTCGGCCAATGTTGAAAGTAGATAAATATCACTTACTTGTAATATTGATGATTATATGAAAAAATGCATACAAAGGAAAAAAACTCACATTATAGATTGAAAGACAAATTGAAATGTATTATTTGAAGAACATAAACAAATCACAACATTAGTCAACAATAATAATTAATTTTAAATATAAAAACATATGATCATAAAATCAGCTGCAAGGTTCAGTTGTCACAACCCACCACCCAACCAACTGTTTAGAGGAACTGATAAAATTCCCTTTAGAAACAACCATGATTTAAGGTATTTACCAAAGGGAAGTAAATACAATATATTTCTATTAAACATTGAATACTACATTCATTATTGACCTTTAGAAGAGAGTTTGGAATATAATACCAATATATATAATATATTTGCTCCGGCTTTTACAATAACTTTAGAGTATTTGAAAAATCAGCCCAATCAATCAAATTTATTTTTCAAGTGTAAAAGTTATCGTATTACAGGTAACTTCAAGTAGGTAGAGGTTTAACTCATATTTATATAATTTGATAATTATTGTAATTCAATGACCAATTACCTACTCATTACCTACTGACCTGAGTTGGAATTTTGAGGTTGGTCCCCTGGGCTGTGACTGTCACTAGGAGTGTTTTTAGAAGCTTCATTATCAGCGGACTCTGTAAAAGGTAATTATGATTAATATGGGAAAAGAGTATGCAGGTTTGCTGCCATGATAAACACATAAACTATGATTTTTAAGTATAAATGGATAGATCTCAACTACATATGAAGCTAAATATCAAGTTTTATCCAAAAATATTAGATAATAAGTGAAAAATTAATTTTTCCTAATCCTCCATAAGATTAACATTGGAGCCCTACAATACAATGTACTGTGTTTAGATTTTTTAATATCTCGGTAACCGTTGAAGATAGAGAAAAACTTTAAGGAACTTAACTATGTAGTTTTTTAAGCTAATTCCAATGGTGAAATATAACATAAGATATATTTAAAAATTACATGTGAAAAACGCAAAAAACCCCATTTTGGGGTACAAAACCCCCCAAACTACCCGTTCCCATTGACCGATATGTCTGGTTTACGAACTCGTCCGAGCACTTGTAGGAATACACGTCTCTACCAAATTTTGTATATATATATATATATATATATATAAATTTTAACGACTATTGTTTTTGGTCCCGGGCTTAAGTCTTCCCATGAGACCTACGGTAATAGCTTCTTCCCTATGGTAAATTCGCTAAAAAAGAGTTAGCTGCCATGAAAAACACATAAACTATGATATTTTAGCATAAATATATGGTCTCCACCTCATACAGCTAAATAACAAGTTTCATCCAAAAATATTGGGTAATAAATGAAATATTAATATTTCCTTATCCTCCATAAGATTAACATTGGAGCCCCAAAATACAATATGCTGTGTTTAGATTTTGTAATATTTCTATAACTGTTGGTGATTGAGAAAGCTGTAAAATACTAAATTGTGTAGCTTTTTGAGCTGGCTAAGATGATAAAAGATCAAATTTAAAATATTTTTAATTACTTATGAAAAAAAGAATTTTGTACAAAACCCCCCAACCTACCAGTTCCGATTGACCAATATGTCTGATTACAAAATTGTCCGAGTAAATGTAGGAATACAGGTTTCTACCAAATTTGGTCTCGATTGACCATTGTTACGAGAGTTATCGTGTTCACGGACAAATACATAATACATATATATATATATATATAAAATGTTTGATGAATATTGTTTTTGGCCTCTGAGCACCTCAAAATGAAAAAGTAACAGGGTTCCGGGCTTATGTCTTGCCATTAGACCTACGGTAATATCTTCTTTCCTATGAAAAATTCACTAATATACTTTTCTTTCTTTTAAACCAGTTTTAACTCCTCCCTAATATTTCAATCAAACTTCGTTGCAGAAAGCTCTTGTCATGTCTCACCTGTAGATGTAGAGGAGCACTTGTGGGTGTTGCAGGATCGACGCGTTGGAGGTTTGAGATGTTGAGGACATCTGTCTGACACCTCTTGGTGTTCGTCCAAACAACGCACGTCTCTCCTCTGCACGCCTGTGTCACAGGACCTTGAACACTGTACATGTAACTAGTGAATGAACCATATTGGTATTTCTTATAGCTCATATAATATTGTTTTTAAAATAATACATTTAATTATATTTTTATCGTACTTGAATGGACTTAACAAAATATGATGTTAATACACTGTGTACGTTTTGATATTTTAATACTTTTCCAATTAAGACATATATAACCCAAACTCCAATACACTTTTTGACATGGATATGTCTTAGCTCTGTTGGGGGGAGGTTGTTAGCAATTTGAACGTCTTTGATTGAAACGTCTTTGATAAACTGAAAACATTCCCTTTACACACATCCATGATATAACCTATTACCCACAGGGAAGTAAATACTAACATTTTTTTGAATTAGTTTTTTCAAACAATTTCCCAAAAATAAATTATTGTACTTACTAAATGTTCAGTACAATATATTTATTGTATACATGTGGTTGTTCTTATTATTGATACAAAACTGAAAAGATTATTAGATAGCTCTAATATTTTCTTTTGATTGGTTGTGAATGAATGAATGGAAGTGTTTTATTTTCACAGTTTTTTTACAATATACATTTTCCAACACTCATAAATACTGGTCACATAAGGACCATCCGTTTGGTTAGCACTACAATTATAATAATCTTATTTAATATAAAAGTTGCCTGTCAAAGCAAAAGAAAATACCCCCGTCGCAGCAGACCTGCGTACTCGGCGAATTTCCAAATCAATAATTATAATAATAATAATATATGACAAGTTGTATAAAAAGCTGTCCATAAACATGAGACTTATTTGCCATAGAGAGATTAACATGGGAAAGAGTGTGCAGGTTAGCCGCTGTGAGGAATACTGAAAGTAGTCATTTCTACTATAAATAATTTTTATCTTAACATTCAAACCAACTTTCATCAACATCTGTCCATCCATATATAAAGGAGTTTGCCTATTCCCAATATGATTAATATGGGAAAAGAGTATGCAGGTTTGCTGCCATGATTAACACATAAACTATGATTTTTAAGTATAAATGCATAGATCTCAACCACATGAAGCTAAATATCAAGTTTGATCCAAAAATATTGATTAATATGGGAATTATTAATTTTTCCCTATCCTCCATAAGATTAACATTGGAGCCCCACAATACAACGTACTGTGTTTAGACTTTTTAATATCTTGGTAACCGTAGGAGATAGAGAAAAACTTTAAGGTACTTAACTGTGTAGTTTTTTAAGCTGATTCCAATGGTGAAGGGTAAAATTGGAAATTTTTAAAAACTACATGTGAAAAACGCAAAAAAACCCATTTTGGGGTACAAAACCCCCCCAAACTACGAACTCGTCCGAGCATTTGTAGGAATACACGTCTCTACCAAATTTGGTCTCGATCGGACCATTTTTACGAGAGTTATCGTGTTCACAGACACACATATATATATATATATATATATATATAAATTTTAACGAGTATTGTTTTTGGTCTCTGGGCACCTAAAGAAGAAAAAATAACATGGTCTTGGGCTTAACTCTTGCCATGAGACCTACGGTAATAGCTTCTTCCCTATGGGAAATTCGCTAAAACAGCTGACATTTGACTAAACAGATTATCAGCATGTTAATTTGGTATGTAGTTCCCCTTTTTCGCCTTCCAGTATTCTAATAGCGGTGTTATAAATAATATTTGATTGGAAGAAAAGTTGATCGTTTAATCTTCTTTTAACTTCCATTTTTTCTTCTTTTCTTTTTTTTGTGCTATTTAAGTTATAGTGTATAAAGTGTATGTAAAGTACTAGTTAAAAAGTCCTGGGACGAGAAGGTGGGAAAAAACTGTGTTATTAAAAGAAGTTTTTTTTTATATTTTTAAATGTTTAACTTTTAGCACACTCTTGAAACAGTTAATACTGAGTAGGGCACAGCAGTAGGGGATCGAGTGTTGCATTTAGGCTCAATAATAACAAATTTTCAAGATTAGGATCTTGAAAATTGGTCATATTTCTACTGATTTATGTATAGATGTATACTGTAGTTCATACATTTTAGTACATCAATAGCCAATTTATTTCTAAAATTTAAATGGGATCTGTAAAGCAGTTTTTAGATGTATGTATTTAAACACAGATTTTGAAATGCTATGACACTTATTATATTTATAGCAAAGTTATTTTTAACACCCATTAGTTTAGTACAATTTCTTACCTAAATTTTTCCTTTTTGAGTTTTTTTCATTCAAATAATTCATAACAGATACCTTACAGCTTATAGAAACATATTGTATTACTCAACACCGGACACCGAGAAAATAAACTTTGTTTTATTAATGTTTGGGTATCCTTTGTTCATTTTTAACTCTCCTTGAGCTCATTATTATTTTCTTTAACTAGATTTATAGAAAATCCAATATTTTTCTGGAGTCAGAACTATACTTTCCTATTGATAACTTGTTTTTCACTAAAAAATATTCATTTCTTTAATTTAAAAAAATTCTGTTGAGACATTTTTGAGATTTTTGTGCAAATGTATAAGGGCTACCCAAAACTTAAGTTCTGTTTTCTTATACAAATTGCACAATAAGTTTGGAGAAATATGATTACATACATCTTAAAGAACGTCTTTTAAACTATTATTCCACAAGTTTTCAGCTACATTGAGGCACATTTAATACCTAGGAACCAGCTTTTCAATACCCAGTGCATAGGATTCTGCCGCCTGTGCATGTAGCCAGCCATCAAGGATGATCAAAAATATCCCAACCAAATTGGTCCAAAAGCTCATGGGTCCGTGTTTGCAGTTTAAGGTCGTGCATTGTCATCAATGAAAATAAGTCCAGCAGTCAACATGCCTTTTGTTCTGGATCACAAGGATCAAAAGGCGCAGCATCTTCCTGGGTAAGCATTGTTTTCGTTGACAACCATGCCCGACCTCACATTCTAGCACGGACTTGTTTGTGAGCTTTTGGACCAATTTGGTTGAGATATTTTCTACCATCCTCCCTACAGTCCTGCGATGCCTCCAAGTGATTTTATTTATTCCCCAACATGATAAACGGCTTGGGTCACAGCGCCTCAGGAACAATAACAAGTTAAAAATTACGTCAATTGCTGGCTGGCTACATGCACAGGCGTGGAATCCTATGGATTGGATATTGAAAAGCTGGTTCCTAGATATGATGAGTGCCTCATGTCAAAAGAAACTACCTATGTGAAATAATATAGTTTATAAACACACTTTAAGACGTATACAATCAAATTTTTCTAAACCTATTGTGTATGACAAAACAAAACTTACTTTTTCGATAGACCTCATCCTTACTGTCCGCAAGTCATAGTAGATCAAGTGGGTGTTTTTGCTGCAACTTTTTTGTTGCTAAATATATATGCTTAAAATAGCCCATTAACATGGTGTGTAAGAAAAAATTATTTACAAATAAAGTCTTTACAATGCCGTATTTTATTTCAGCTAAAAATGTTATAATGGGCTAGAATAAACGAAACTACTTAAATTAGAAACACGCGAAAACACAAACTTTTTAATCGCAAACAGTGATGCACTGTAATGTATTGTGATGAAGCTAGACATCACCCTATGTTATCTCCAGCAACAGGGTACAGCTACATCCGACTGCTTGATGTTTATGCTAAGACGAGACGATGGGGCAACTTTGTAATGGCTAGCACAGGGTTTCTCAACCTGGGAGTCGCGACCCCAGGGGGGTCTTGGGCAGGGTCCTGGGGGGTCACGGAAGCCCCAAAAATAAAAAATAAAATAATAATTTTAGATCCGATTGATCAAAACAGGCTTAGATACAAATAAGTTTTTATTCTTCAATATAGGAGTGGTAAACTGTTGAGCAATAATTAATCGTAGCTATAAATTATTTTAGTGTGAAAGGGGGTCACCAAACTGTTCAAACCTAAAAAAGGTAAAAAGGGGGCTGCGGGCCCAAAAAGGTCGTGAACCACTGGGCTAGCACGATAACTTTGTCACGTAAAAAGACAATAATTGAGTTATTTTCAAAAAAGTATGCTAATATATATTATTAAAATTGTTGTTGCGGTAATATAAGATTAGTGTATAACCGTGCAGTAAATAAAAATGTTATAATTGAGATCATGTTTCTTTGTTATTAACGCTTTAAAGAGTGCCATATTTTGAGTCAAAATAGTATTAACGTTTTCAAATTTATTTTTAATGGTTCCGCAAAAAGTAGTAGCGACGTTTTAAAAAGTGATTTGGCCAAATTTGTTCAAATACATATATATAAATATAACCTGACACAGATTGATTCTTAAGCTATAAATCGATAATTAAAGACACCTAGATACGCGGAACATGCGTATTGGTGTATTCAGTAGGTTGTGGGTTATCTGAGGATCTGGGTTTCGGCGGAAAAAGTGGTGGCTCGGCATTAAGTTTTATTAGACCTGTTATTTATTAGCACTGAAAAAAGCATTCTACACTCCCCTATTATTGATGCCTGTATCTCTGTAGCTCAGAGTTATTCGTTTGCTAAACATCACTCGGTGCTTTCTTTAGTTACTTTGATTGAAGATTTGAAAATAGAAAAATTGATTGTAAAAAATTCTAAAATATTTATTTTGGGGTATTTTGTACCTAAAAAAACGTTTCTAACTATATTAACTTTATGTGGCAAAGTAATTTAGTGAAAATAAAAAAAAATTACTCTTTTGAGGTGTTTTGAGTTTCCACCCTTACTCCTTAACAGCTTTCAAATAATGACGTTTTAAAACGTCGTCACTCCTTCATATTAGCTGGACATTCGGATTACCGGGATTCGGATTGCTGGGACTTTGGTGTATGGCTTGGTCTGTTGGGTTTTCGTTTATAGATATCTCACCTGTGACCAGTCTGCAGTGTACCACTCCGTTCCACAGGACTGCGTCTGACATGGCTGTTCTGACACTGGTTTATCTTCTGTAGCACAGCTGTCTTCGGGAAGGACGCTGAAGTGACCCTGCGGAGTTGTCCGAGCGATACACAGCACATTGCGGGACTGCCTACCCCATCCACAGCCCACTGTGCACTGCCGACACGTAAATTATTAATACATACATAATAATAATAATACTAATAATTCATTTACATTATTAATTTCTATAAATGGCATTTCTATAAATTTCTATAAGTGAAATGAGTGGCGGAAAAACTAATATTATGATTATATAATATTATATGAACTTTTTAGATTTAAGAATGATTAATCAACTTATGAACATGCTAATTTACTTTTGGCGTATATTTTCTAATTCCTAGACAAATGTGGTTTTTACTAAGAAGTTTAATTTAGGTTATGAAAATAAATCAGATTTTCTTTACCAGTTATTGATACAATTGATACATTATTTTTTTGCGAAAAAATCTAACTTATACATTTTTATAATTCACTAGGTCTACAGGATTGTCCGCCACATGTATGTGGCACTTGGTCTGTGGTAATGATCACTGACATGACTAGACAGTTGGTGACACTGACAATTATCATCAGGTTACATCATCTACGTGGTCTGTGACATAGATCACAACTACTAGTACTGGTCTACTAGCCTACTAGCAAGTTCATGATTTCGTTTGTGGGCAGAAGGAGTGGCCTGACAGCTACCAACCACCGCACATATGTGTAGCTGGTAGCGACAAGTTAACGCCTTAACAGCTCCTTTTTTTTACCTTAACCAATCTGAAACTGCTTTACTTTTTTCAAAATTCTTATTGTATGTGATAAGGAAAGTAGATTAAAGGGTAAAAACATTCTTTTAACATATTTTAACTAATAAAATTTCAGTTAACCAGCGGAATGTCAGGGTGAGCGTTTTCATTTTAAATATCTACAAATCATGGAGTTTGTTATATATCGGCCTGAAACTCAGAATACCTTTTGTTTGGGGTGGCAGTAAAGGGAGGGGATACAATGGGCCCGGAGGTCAACTGACCTTCAATCAGTCTTGAACCTTTGTTTCGTGACGAGTTACAGTGCAGTAAGCACAATTTGCACACCTAAAAAGACCTTTAATTTAGTAATAAGTTTTGTGTTTTATTAAATATAAACTGTTAGGCTATTAATTATTATTATTTATCTCCTTTCACTCCTGCATGGAGCATAGGGCCTTCCAGCAACGCCTTAACCATCACTTGGAGAATCTATATTCTACAGGTTTTCTTTATCTTTCTATCTGTTTATTTCTTCTTCTTTATTTTCTCCATCATTCTAGACCTTGCTTGTCTAAGCCTATTTCTATAAGGTACTTCCTCTCACACCACAGGATCTTTACAACTTGGTTCTAGAGTAGAAATGTCATGAACCTTCCACACTGGATACAGCTGTACAAAAGCAGCATTAGCTTATGTAATTCTTGATATTAAGTCTTCATCTGTTAGTTTGCACGCTCTCTGTTTGAAATTTGTTTGGGCAGTAGACGCTGAAAATGTCACCCTTTTTTACCATCATAAAACAGAGTTTTGTATCTAAGAAAAAACCTTCCAAACAGCACACCCTATAAACAATGTGAGCCACTTGAGAGGTACGTTTTACACCTTATATGAAGAATTAAGAGTTAATGGTAAAAAATTTTACTATTATTTTCATATGAGTTTCATTTGATGAACTTTGTGCAAGAGTACACATCAACAGGGTAAATAACTGTTGGACTGCCTTATCCCACTCTACAAACTCACGTGGAGAGGAGGGGAGGCGAAGCGTGCCCGACAATCGCCCGACGCGCGTACTCTAACTATCAAAGTTGGGTTTTTGAAGACGGTTGCCCGACGATCGTCGGGCGTCATGCATAAATAGACACATTTACGCCACCAATACATTTTCATTACGACGGTCTTTCAACGCTTAATGCTGTGCGTAGAAGGGTCCACCTCTTCGATTTCTTCATCTGACATTCTGAAAATGTTGTTTTTTGCTACATTTATTCTCAATGATTTTGTTTTCTTTACAATTACTTTTATGCCTGTAGATTGTTCACTTTCTAAATCCTGTAACTTTGCTGTCATGTCATCAAATCTATGGGACAGGAAACAAATATCATCAGCAAAAGCTAGTTCTTGAAGTCTCCTGTTTAGAGACCCCTCTAGTTCCTTTTCTCTGATATATTTTGCAAAACCTGATTTAGAACTATCACAAAAAGTGTTGGTGACAGAACACAGCCTTGCCTAGCTCCTAACTTTGCCTCCAAAGGATCACTTAGTTTACCATTATGAATTACTCTACAATGGTAATTTGTGTACATCTACTTTATAACAACTATTATGTTGTTAGGAATCCCAAATTTCCTAAGTGCCTTCCAAATACTCTCTCTATTTACGGAGTCAAAGGCTTTCAGGAAGTCAATAAAAACAAGATACAAGTCAACTCTGAACTCATTACTTTGCTCGATTATTATCCTCATCGTATTTATTTGGTCTGTGCATGCGCGGTTCCTTCTGAACCCAGCTTGCTCCCCTCTCAACTTCCTATCAACAACCTCTTTGATTCTGTTCAAAATAATTCCTGCGAATATTTTCCCAGGAATTGAAGGAAGTAGACCTGTCCAGTTCTCACATTTCGTTGTGTCTCCCATTTTTGGTAGATGTCATAGTAATCCTGTTTTCCAGTCTTTTGGCATTGTCTCTCCGTTCAAAATTTAATGAAAAAAAAGGCTTTAAAATTTTAACTGTCAACTCTGGATTAGCTTTCATAACTTTCGGAGTAATGTTATCACTTCCAGGGGCTTTCCAATTCTTTGTCTCCTTCAGGGCCTGTTTTATTTCTTCTCCGGTAGAAGGGCTTATATTTATGTCATCTTCCTCAGCTTCAAAGTTTCGTTCTATATGTTAGATTATTAATTAGTTCTTATTAATTAATTTATTAATTATTAATTTTTTGTTATTGTAAATACACTGAGTATTAGTAAAATTTCTTTTTAACAGCGTCCAGTGTTTTAAATAATTAATTGAAAAAGGTAAATTAATTTATAAAATTTTACAGTAGGAGTTTTTAAATTGTAATTGTAAAATTAATTATTTATAGTTTTTGATATAATTAAAGGTTAGAAAAATAGTTAAACAAAAGTGGTATAATATAATTTGTTCAAAATTCGGGAAATATAAATCGTTAACAAGGTGATTAAAAAGGTGAGCGGTGCTCATCCCTCGACCATCCGCGTAACACATGTGACCTCGACCAACTGCGGGGTTAAACTTATATTTTTTAATTTTGACAAGTAATTATAAAAAATAATAATAATAATTAATCAATTCTCAAGCTAATTAATAATCCCTTTTTAATTGCTCGTAGCAACTAGTTTCTCCAGGGAGCCATCGTCATGTGAGATAAGGATGTATTTATTTGACTTCACCTGAAGAATGTTATGTTTATTAATATTTGACATTACACACTTTATAATAATAGCATGAACAAAACAAACAATAAATGTCAGCTACGTGAATGGACGAGAAAGTGCCTGGCGTAAGTTTGAGTATACACTACTGTGGGGCATCTTTGGTCACCTTATCGCTTCTTATCACCTAGTCACATTCCTTTCTTACACCCCTTCTAGGATCCTTAATATGTATTAATCTGTCATACATATAATTCGATTTAACCCTAGAACACAAAGGCGTCATCTGAGAGACGACGCGCATGGTGTCATTATTACCCCTTACCCACTTCCACTCCACTAAAATTCACAAAACTCCGTATAGCTCTCGGTCTTGGCCTAATACTCGTATTAATAGGGTCTGGTTAGTGTTCGCTTGCATCCTTTGTTTAACGAGATTTTAAAGTTTTTTAAGTTCACGTCGTCAGGTTGACTACGCCTTTGTAACAACGCACAGTTCGCGGCAGACTCGCAACGTGTACGGATCGTGGTGTCTTGTTGCAAAGTATAGTATACCTTCACTTTTTCGCGTGATTTGGTGTTAGTTAATCATTATATTGGAAATATATGTTGTATATAGTGTAAATATTTATTTGAATTGGACAAAATGTGCAATAACACTTCCTGCAGTCGTAAGACAAGGAGGTGGCCCCTATGCATGTTTATAACATCATAAACATCACTCTAAATGATATATACGTATTATATGTAGAAAATCGTGTTCGAGCCAATCGTGTAAGCCCCTAAGTCGGCAAAATGTTTTAGAGAAACGCACAAAGAGCTCCTAAAGTACTGGCTTCAGGCCACAATTTTGCCACGAACTCTCGTCCGGCAATCTATTGCTTATATTTTAAATGTAAGAGTGCCAAATGAAGCTCCACAACCAGTCCAACAAAGTAGGAAGGTGTGTGCCTTCTTACCTCCAAGATTACGGCACTTGACAAAACATTTTTGTGGACGTTGCGCAAATGTCATGTGTGGCGAACACCAAGGGACAATCTGCTGCCAGTGCCAGAACAATTAAGATTTGGAGATTAAACTCTTATAAAACATCAATTCAATGTTCACTTTAAGTGTTTTTATAATTTTAAAAATGTCCCTGTCATTAAAAGTATTTTTTATTTATTTTCAAAAAAAGTAGTCTGAGAGACTACGCCTTTGTAACAACGCTTGGCTCAGGGAGCCTTTGTGTTCTAGGGTTAAATGACTATTTGTCATTGAGGATGTTTTTCTGGTCTGTTTTGATTGATTTAATTATAAATTTCAAATTCTTCCACAGTGTTTTTCTATTAAAATGTAGATTTGAAAACTATAACATATTCATATTGCTGTTTATGTCAGAGTAACTGTGATTTTGTGTAACTAAATGTTCGGCAAAAACTGGAGTTTGAGTGTAAGTGGATTTTTTAGGTAAATCTTCTTTCAAACGTTTGTAGAAAGAGCGGGAATTCTGGCCTATGTAATGTTTGGAGCAATCATAACATTTCAGTTTGTAGAATCCAGTTCTGAAAGAACTGGATTCTACATGGATGTTTGGGTATTAGGTCGCTCTTTCAACAATGAACCAAGTTCGTTTGTCCCAGATAATTTAATTTTATATTGAATAATGTATCCTCTAGGCTTAAATAAAACACTTCATTTTGGGATAAAATGTACAATAAAACTGCTAAGATAAAAAATAATAACAACTAATAAGTAGATAGTTCTGCTCCTCAGTGTGGCATTATACCCTCTCTTCTTTAGTTGTGTGGTAAGAGATGCTATAGGGAAACCTCGGTGTATAGCCCATGTCATATACTAAAGTTTCCTCTTGTACTGTTTTGCCAGTTGTCAAATTATTGTTTGTTTTTATCATCTGTTCTTATAAATAATGAATTCTTACTTGTTTCTCTGATCTAATGATTAAATGATGTTGTTGTTAAATTACGGTTATTATTTCTATTATAATTATATTTCATAGATAAGTGGTCATACATAATAATGGCGACGACGGAGGTGAGTGAACACATGCATACTTCTACAAATAATAAAGTCATATTTGAACCTTTTGATGACAAATTTGAATCATGGGAAATGTACTTAGAAAGGCTGGAAATTGCATTCATATTCCATAACATTTCTGAGGATAAAAAGAAAATAACACTTCTTCATTGCCTCGGGGTTGACACATATAGCAGACTTAGGGATATATTGTACCCCATTTCACCCTTGACTAAGTCATACACAGAACTTGTAGAAACCTTGAATACACATCTGTCACCTAAACCTAATGAAGTCTCAGAAGCTTTTAAATTTCACTCTAGGCATCAACATGAAGGTGAAAATATCCTTGACTTCTCAACGGATATCAGAAAACTGTCCAAGTTTTGTAATTTTGGTACATTTCTTACAAAAGCATTACGTAATCAGTTTATTCTCGGTCTCAAGGATGACAAAATACAAACTAAATTGATTTCCTTGAGTGACGAAAACTTAACTTTTGAAAAAGCGTTAGAGGTGGCTCAAGTTATTGAAAAGGCCCAAAATGATGCCTTAGCCATTCAGTCTAGAGTGAAATATGAAAGTTCATACAACAAAGTAAATTTGAGCACTGTGCAATGCGCTCAAAAGAACAAAGCAAGTAGTAGTACAAAGCAATGTTTTCGTTGTGGGGAGGTACATGATTCCCCGTTTGACTGCAAACACAGAAATACAGTTTGCAATTACTGTCATAAAACAGGCCACTTATCAAAGATTTGTCTCAGTAATCCAAATGCATCTTTCAAGTTACCAGCAAGGAAAATTTTTAGAAAAGATGGCGTTGTGCCACGTAATGTAAAACAATTAGAGTTTCCAGAGGAAACTGATTCCCGTTTCAAACCTGTAAGCCAAATTAACGTAGAACGTGATGTATTTGTAAGGAATTCGGATGTAATTGATATCTGCTCGATGAATGTACCGGGGGACAAATTTAGAAAAATAATGATAAACGTCAGAATAAATAGTAAACCAATTAAATTTGAACTAGATACAGGAGCAGGCGTATCCTTGATGTCGAGTATCAATTTTAACAAATATTTTCCTAACCACAGGCCCTTGATGAAACCAGATATAATTCTAAGGGATTTCAACAAAAATCAATTCATTCCTCTGGGGAAAACTATAGTTCAGGTCTCTTACAATAACCAAATTAAATACCTACCACTGTACATCGTTGATGGGAACCGTGATACAATATTCGGGCGTGAGTGGCTCAGATCAATCAAAATTAATTGGTCTGATGTAAACCAAACTCAGAGTGATAGCCTCAGTCAGACTTTGGATACTAACCCTAAACTACAAGCGATATTAACAGAATTCAAAACAATCTTTGAACCTGAAGTCGGACTCTTCAGAGGGGGAGAAGCTCATCTTCATTTGAAACCAAACACGACTCCAGTTTTCAAAAAAGCTCGTCCATTACCCTATGCTTTGTTACCAAAAGTTAGTGCTGAAATCGATAGGTTGGAAAGTGAAGGTATAATCACAAAGGTCAATCAAAGCTCGTGGGCCACTCCAGTTGTGCCTGTGATGAAGGCTAATGGGAACATTCGTTTATGTGGGGATTACAAGGTCACTCTGAATCCACACTTGATCATTCCCGAACATAATATGCCTCGCATAGATGACATTTTGGCGAGAATGGGCAACTCTTCTAAATTTACTAAAATAGATATTTCTGAGGCTTATCTTCACATGCCAGTCAAGGAAGAATTCAGGGAGCTATTGACTATCAATACTCACAAAGGTCTATACAAGATGAATCGTCTTCCATTTGGAATAGCCAGCGCTCCGGCTATTTGGCAGTCTGCGATGGAGAACATCCTTCAGGGAATCGAAGGGGTTGACGTATTTTTCGATGATGTCAAAATAACAGGCCCAAATGATGAAGAACACTTTAAACGCCTGCGCGCAGTTCTTGGTCGGTTTAAAGAGAATGATTTACACATTAATATTAATAAATCACAATTTCTTGTACCTGAAATTGATTTTCTTGGCTATCATGTATCCTACAAGGGGATAAGTAAGAGCAAACATATTACAGAAGCCATCCAAGAGCTCAAAAGGCCCAGTAACTTGCAAGAAGTTAGGCAAATCCTAGGTTTGATAAGCTACTACCGAAAGTTCATTCCAGACTTGAGTGAAAAGCTACATGCAATTATAAATCTCACTAGGGCCGAAACTCCGTTCATTTGGACAGAAGATTGTGAACGTGCCTTTCAACTAGTAAAACAAGAAATGATCTCTGAAAAAATCTTGTGTCATTTTGATCCTTGCTTACCTCTCACCCTGGCTACTGACGCCAGCCAACATGGAATTTCGGCAATTCTTTCTCACATTTTCCCGGATGGAAGTGAAAAACCAGTAGCATTTGCATCAAAGACATTATCTCACACACAAAAGAAGTACAGTGTTATTCAAAAAGAAGCATTGGCTATATATTTCGGAGTGAAGCATTTCTATTCTTACTTATATGGGCGACATTTTACCCTGGTTACGGACCACAAGCCTCTGGTGTCGATATTTGGACCTAAAAATGGAATACCTCTGATGGCGGCCACAAGATTACAACATTATGCTATTTTCCTTCAAGCATTCACATTTGATATAAAATATAAGAATACAAGGGATAATGGAAATGCTGATGCCCTTTCAAGACTTCCTAAAAATGTGGAAGAAGCAACTGTTCTTGACTCAGCTGACGTACATGAAATAGAGCTAATTTATTCGTTGCCAGTCACAGCAGAAGAAATTGCTAAACACACTCAATCAGATCAGGAATTAAATCACATCTATCACTCTCTAATTAGGGGAGAGCAAATACAACACCCAATGTCTTCAAAGGATCAAGAGTGGTCTATTCAGCTCGGGTGTTTGTTGAAGGGAAACCGAGTAGTAATTCCCAAGGCGCTTCGCCCGAAAATCTTGAAAGAACTTCACGAGGCTCATGTGGGTATTGTTCGCATGAAGGCACTGGCACGATCATATGTTTGGTGGCCTAAAATTGATACGGATATTGAGAACATGACCTTGAACTGCCCGGGGTGTCAGCAAGTGAGGCATCAACCGCCAAAGGCCCCAATACACCATTGGGAATATCCTGTAAAACCAATGCAAAGAATTCACGTGGACTTTGCAGGACCATTCTATGGCTCTTACTTCCTTATCATAGTGGATTCCTTCAGCAAATGGCCAGAAATAGTCACCCTCAAGACAATTAGTACTCATAAACTAATAGAAACTCTAAGGAGATTCTTTTGTTCATTCGGTGTTCCAGACATCCTAGTATCAGATAACGGGGGACAGTTTGTTTCATACGAATTTCAACAGTTCCTAAAGGCAAATGGAATAAGGCATAAAAGATCCGCTCCTTATCACCCAGCTACAAACGGACAAGCTGAACGATATGTTCAAGATTTGAAAGAATCCATCAGAGCAATGAACTATGAAGCAGGATCACTCGAGTTGAAACTGCAAAGATATCTCATGGCATATCGAAGGGCGCCCCATAGTACTACTGGGCAGTCACCTGCGCATTTGTTCATAGGTCGCCAAATACGCTCCCGACTTGATTTGCTTTATCCGAATCTATCTAATGAAATGAATAAAAAAAATGATGAGAAGGCTGATCATAATTACAATCGTCACTTCGAACAAAATGAACCCGTGGCATACCGCACATACGGTCATGACAAATGGGGCTTTGGTAGAATCAGAAACCAAGAAGGTACCCGGCACTACCAAATTTATACTAACAGCGGAACCGCCAGACGCCATTTGGATCAGATTCAACGCACGGGACCACATTTGTCTGATGGCCCATCGCTGGAAGGAGCTGACCTGGGAGAGGATATTGATTACCAACTTGATGTTCCAGTAAGAGGAAGAGGAGAAGATTCTCCGTCTGGTCAAACAAGACCTGGTAACGGACATGTGCCACGACCTGACGTTCCTCAGTACCCACCAGCGCCGTTGAGGAGATCAACCAGAACGAGGAGGCCGGTGGACAGGCTTAACCTGTGAGAAGGGGAGGTGTCATATACTAAAGTTTCCTCTTGTACTGTTTTGCCAGTTGTCAAATTATTAGCAAGACAAAACACAGTGCTCAATTAGCAGTATTGAATAAAAATCTCACCAGCCCCCAGGGCCCGGAGTACCACTGTCCAGCACAAAGCTTATCACTACTGCACGCCCTGTAGCTCTCAGGCTGAGTGTCCGCCGAGCAAAGGTGGGGCTCGCCCCCTGAGCAGTAAACCTTCCTTGTCTGCACTCCCGTTCCACAACCCTCTGAGCACTGTAACATACCAAAGACAAACATCTGTTATTGCTATAGTAAATCATCAACTATAAGATGGAAAATAAAATATAATATAGAGTATAATTGTTTTAACCGTTTAAGGAGTGTGGACGTCATATGACGTCCAATTTCCATTTCCCCAGAGGATTAGTGTTGAAAATCTAAAAAATGACTATAAAAGTGAAAGTGTTTTTACTAAAACTTGTTTATTTAATACAAATAAGTGTACAAAAAATAAAAATTTCTTGTTTTAATTACTGTTTTACTAAAAGAAGCTTTCTTTAGTTTAGTAGGGACATCATATGATGTTTTTACTTTTAAAATTGTTTACTTTTAGCAAACTTGTAAAAGGATTATGCCTAACGGGCCTTCACAGAACAAAAGTCCATGTAAATATTATAACAGTTGGTAAACAGAAGAACATAGTTTAGTGTTATTTGAACACAATAAGCCGCGTTTGCACGAGGTCATTAGGCGAGCAGGTTACCTGAGCAGGTTACCTGAGCAGGGTTCTTATTATAGGTTACCTGCTTCAAGTAACCTGCCCGCCTACTGGCCTCATGTAAACGCGGCTTTAGTTGTGTTAACATTAAAAATATTTTTCAGAAGCACAAGTTTAATTTTTATTTTTATTGTCTTCATTTTGGGCTTAGTTATGACAGCAAACTATGTACCAATACATAAAAATAATAAAAATTCTTTATACATGTGGATGTTTTCTACAATAAATCTTAATAAATGTTATAATAATAAACACATAATAATAATGTTATAATAATCTTAATAAATGTCTTAACAATAAATGTTGGATACAATTTATCTTTCAATCTATAATTTTATCTCTATTATGGTTACCACCGTATTCATGTTCATCAGAGACACCTTACCACCACGGTGGTTATTTTGAGGAGAATATGAGAGAAGGCGTTTAACAGAATTGTGAGTGATGAGTGTCATGGATTTCATAATATTTCTGCAGCTTTGTCAATGACCAATACTTAACTGATTTTGTTGTGCTGAATGATTATTACACAGTCTACAAAACAGTGTGAAGTATCCTTATCTTTGGGGGTAATCACCAGCCATCAGTAATCATTTTTGCATTTCAATGGTTTTTTTATCATACTAAATATACATTACATACATATTATATTTTATTTACGGAATAATAGTCCCAGCATGTACTGGAGTTGGTGTTAATCAGTTACTAAACTATGTCATCAAACCACAATAGAAGCCTGGTTGAGAACTTGATAGCCTTGTGGTTAACTTCTTGGATTTTGGTGTTAAAGGTCATGGGTTCAAATCCCAACTGGCCCATTGTATTTGGACCGATTTTCCATAAAGTTCTTTTTATTTTTAAAAGACATGTTATGGATGAGGTAATTTTCCATACTATCTGTTTTATTGGGCACACTCACCTATTTTTATTTTAAAACAAACTTTATTTAAAAACATTTATATTTAAAGTTTTAAATTTTGTTTAAAGTTTTACATTAAATCACCGCTAGGCCTACTATATAAGTTTATTTCTTTTATTTATTTTTTATTTTATATATTTTTATATTTATATTTTACCTGCTGTGTCCACTCAGTGAAGTACCACTGTGGCTGTGGTGTATCGGATGTATGGCTGAAGTCTGGCTGAGGAGCAGGGGGCTGACATGTGCCGGTGTCGCACACTGACTCCGTTGGTGGCTTGTCACCAGCGGAGCATGAGGTGGACAGAGAAGTGCATGCTACCACTCTTGATCGTACACCCAACCCGCATGTCACTGAGCACTGGCAAAAACATGCAACAAACATATACAATCTAGCTTGGGATGGATATAACATTTTTTTAGTTAAAATATTAATATTATGAAAAAGTAGGGTCCCTCCATATTTTACAACCAGATTGATATTATTGGATGATATTAACTCAGTCTAAATTTTTAAATTAGTATTAAAATTTAATGACTATATATCAATCTCGCATAATAAACTGACTATCATAACTCCCGTAAATAAAGTATAAAATTAATAAATAAACGAAAATTAGAATTTGTCAGTTAGGTAGATATAACAATATACTTAGGAGTTACTATTTTATATCTTTAATTTAGAAACTACTGTATCACAATTTGGAAAATCATCTCATTGTGAAAAATTAATGTGATTTCCCATTCCCTTTGCTTCATATTTGAGTGCCAGTGAATTTTACAAAGCCCTTACAAAGTACAGTATTTCTCGAAGGCTTGAACAAAATTTTCCACCATGTTGAGACAGTATATCCAGTATAGAGACTCCATGTAATATAATATTTCAAAACTGAGGGAAAATGAGAATACAAAATGTAATTGTATTTAAAATGAGAATACTCTAGCCTGTTTGGTTATAGCTTTAATTATGTAACAAAGAGATGCGATAAACGTATCATTGGAAAGCTACGATTCTAAACCATCTATTTAAGTGTATACAGTTTGCAGACAACCTTGATGCCTTGATTGATATTATATAAATAATGAATTTTTTTTACATATTAAAACATAAACGAAATACATACTTCTAGCCAGGAAATCAACTGGCCATTTTATCCAGTAACTGTGACCAGTGTTCCCTAAACTTATCACTAATTGATTAGAGTCTGTTCACTAGACAGTCCATTGAAGTCACAGCCCGTGACGGATCACATTAAGAAAAGATAAATTAAAATGTTAATTATAACATAATTACAATAATAAATACCAACAATAAACTAAAAAATAATAACATGAACATAATGAAAAAAATTGTAACAGGTAAAATAATAGCAACATATTGCAGATATAAAATTATGACTAAATTCTGAATGAAAATTAAAAATAAAGTGTCATTAATTCAACTTACTCAATTTAATTTTTACAAACTTTCATAAAAGTACAGTAATTAAAAGTTAAAAAATACTCCATTTATTGAAATGCTACTGATATTGTAAAACATTTTCCTAAATAGCGTGATTTGTCGTCACTCTGTCCGCAACATGTTTGTTTACGATGTTAGTTTTTACTTTTGGATAGTTTTCAGTGGTGAAATACATTGATTAATTGTTAATTATTGAGTTGTATTAAAATGGGGGATCATTTTAAGATGATGTATTACAATTTTTTTTCTAAATGGTGCACATTCTGTTGACACGCTGGCGTCTATTATTTTTGTGCAATAATTTGTTTACAGAGTTTTTGTGTTTTAGATAGTTTTTAGTGGAGAAATGCATTGATTAGCTAATATTTATTCTTTTGTCATCAAAATAAGGCATTCTTTTCAATCCAGTGACATAAGGGAATTGCCCAAGGACTCAAATATGAGTTTTCATGATTCTTCTAATTTCTGCGTTTTGTTGCCTAAATTGCTGTATTTTTACGGTTGGTAAAAATTCTTTTAAAAAAGGCTTGCGAAATCCTAAAATAATGGTGAAGGAAATATAGCCTATTTGTATTATATTATAATATATTGGACACTTCTAGGATTAAACGAATGGAGCTTTGATGAGTATTCAGGTCTGCTATGATGGGGGTACTTTAGTTTTTAATGTTTACTATTTGAGGTAACTAACCTCACTCCATTGTCCTACTTGCCACTGACCCCCACCACTGGCTCTGTCCTCATTGGCAGGGGGGCAAGAAGGTCGCTGACAAGTACGGATGCGATGCAGCAATGGAGACGGAGGAGTTAGACATGCCCCGTCCGCTACAGTCATGATCAATGTTGTTGTGATCTCCTGCCGACACAGAATTTCTCGGGTCTGCACGCCTTCACCACATGTCACGGAACATTCACTCCACTCTCCTCCCACCCATCTGGTGACATGATATGATGATGCGACACAAAGTAAGATTAAATGTATGATCTACAGGGCAAACAAGTTCACTGTGACAAAGCTATGTATAACAATATCAATTCAGGAAAATCAAAATAGGTAAAAAACCCAACCTGATAATGACCAATCAAATTTATTTGAATTATTTAAGTGAATAATTTAGGTTCTAAACAAACTGCATTATGGGTCACCTTAATAAAAACAAAGAAACATAAAAATTATAATAATTAATTGTTGCTTTTTGACGTATAAATTATATTATGTTGAGTAGGCAGGACCAGATTTATGTTTTGTCCGCCCATGTGCATATGCTGCCACACCCTTACCCCTCCCAGTCCCCTGATACCCTCTCCCTCCCTAGCACAAATATATAAAATAATTTGTTATAGCTAACAATAATATTTAGTTTTGTAACTTTTGTTACAATATTTTCACTTCATTTACCTAATTTTGAAATAATGTTTTATCTAACTTTACTACTTAACTTATTTCAGTTCCATGGATTTTTGTGGATGTAATTTTCTTTTCTCTTGGGTATTTTAAATGAAACAGGATTACAATTTACTAAACTTGAGTTCTATTTATAATATTATTATCAATAAAAAGAACTTAAGTTTCTAATTACATTACATTACACCTATAATATACCATATTTTTGAAATTTTATAAAACTTCGTCTAGCTTTCTTCTTAGAAAACTAAGAAATTACATCTTGCTAAAAAACCACAAGAAAGTTTAGTTTTTTTTGTGTGTGGTGGTAGTAGTTGGGAACGTAAGTAATTCTTGATCCTTTGGAGGGTAGAGAATCATCTCTCTCCTGAGCAGTTTGAAACAGGAGTGCAAAGATATATTTCCAGCAGTGGCATAGATACAGTTTCTTCATGGGAGGGGATATAAATACCCCCCAACCCCGAGTGAAACCCTTTTTTAGAATATGTACTGTAGGGTACATAAGGGACATTTCGATGAGTTGAATACCATATAAAGATCATGCAATAACTCCGATGCCATCTTGGACTCTGGTCCCATAAGAACAATGCTATTTTTTGACATCAGTGCAGATTAATTGATTGATTGTCACGAAAAATTGTTGAAGTGTCAAATTAAAGGTAAAGTGATTATCTAAGGAATTATATATTTTATCGTAAAAAAATTTTACAGCTTGTTATTTTACACTAATTTTTTGTTAACTAGATGCGACTTGTCAATTAATTATTGAGTGAAATTGCAAGGTAATTATATTTAAAAAAATGTTTTAAATAATAATGTAATTACCTAAATAACCACTTAACCTTAAATTTGACTCCTCGACCATCTGTTCATGACTATCGTGTAGCTAGTAATGCTGTCACAAAATCAACATTGTTCTTAGGGGACTAAAATGAAACATTTTTCCAGCAAGGTCACTCAAAATGCAATTTGTCCTGTAGGCTAACCAATGGGATGCAATATCTTGAATTGCTACGAAAATGAATTCTATTACATCATTTCATATCCATTCATGAATATGAATAATGATTGAGTGATTACATTTATATTTTGGTTCATAGCTTATACTGTAATGTATTTTTGATGTGCTATTTTCAGCTTGTTCTTTGTTTTATTGTGGAGTAGTCTAGTGCAGTTTCCTACACTGTTATGGAGGACTTTTTTTCAAAATCGAATTGGCAATTTTTCAGGTTTAATGGAAAATGATGTAACTAACAAAGTTTGTGTAGTAGCGCATTCTCTAAAAATGTCATTGCATTTTCTGTCAATGTTTTATTTCAATGTTTCTAAATTTCTAAATCGACTACATGGAAAAAATTAATCATGATAAAAAATATAGGGCCTATTTTTTTGCCAAAGATCCCTAACTTAATATTTTTCAAACAGACAAAATAAAAATGACATGTAGTTAAAAGAAAAGTTTTTTATAACATCGTTATCATTTTCACAATATTACCCTTTTTTCTTTGTATCATTGATAATTTAATTTATATAGAACATAAATTTTTCAATGCTTTATTACCGTACTTCTTGGAACAACAATTTTGACTAAAGACATTTATTCTAGCTATTCTGTGGCCGTACAAACACTTTTTTCCTATCGTAACCAATACCACAATAATTTAGTGCTGTCTCGACACAAACAAAGTCACCGTGACTTTAATTAATCACTTTCTAGGTTTTTCTTTTAGATTCAATTTATATTAACCTCAAAAACAAAAGGAGGCACCCCCTGTTTTTACAAAAGATTGCTAAACCCCCTGGGTCTTGAATGGAGGAGTGGATGAAGAGTTGGAATAAATGGAGGAAAAGCTAAAGACTGATAGCAGATCACCTTTGATTTATGTTTGTAACGAAGCAAATTTGGGATCTCCAGTACAAAGTTATTTTTTTCAATCACAGATGAGATGAGGCAATCCAAACGACCCAGAGGGTAAAATAATTTAAGTAACTATAAATCTATCCAAAAGAAGTGTGAAAACTGAGCTCTTGTTCAAATCAAACAACAACCAAATCAAATCTTTATTGGTCCTAATCACATCACAGTACAAAAATAATGTTTGTACAGACATCAACCTACCTACCTACATTCGATCAAACCTACTTTAAGTTTTGTCCATCCTTACAAACCTAAACCGTCTTGTTTACCAAATGAGCAGAGGCGTTAATTTCAAGTAGAGGAGAGAGTATGGGTGCGATCATTTGTAAACATAATTCTAGTCATGGGAATTTGGGTAAATTAAGAAAAATTTGGGTTCACACCTTGATAAAATTGTATTTGATTTGGGGAGATTTTAAAAACCTCTAGTGAATCAATCCAGGACAACTTTGGTTCCAGTAACTAAGGAAGCCAATTCTTGAAGCAGTTCAAACACATAAAAAAATCAGCACTGGATGTCATTCATATAAATTTGTGATCATTCAGGAAGTTTCTGTGGAGGAGACATGATGTGTCTTTAACAACTTCATTATTATTGTTGCACTACCTTTTAAATCATGTTTACTTGTTATATTTCATAATACAAGTCATGTACAAGTACAAATAAACACTGTTGTTAAAGAAATGTTAATGAAATTAGGTTAATATAATTAGATATAACTTAAAATAAATTATACTGCTCAGGTTATAATACTATTGTGCTCTCAAGTGGTTATTAGTGTTATATCATGTTCTATTTTATTTAATACCTCCTTGGTGGCCTGCAACTTGTTAGTTTTTGATCTAAGGAAAACCCAATTTATATTACCAAATAATCTTTAATCGATTTAATGTGTTTTATCTATAGTTCAAACAAGTCATTAGCAGGCTATCAGTTATCTCTTTCAAAACTCAACTCACTCAGCCACGCAAGGTTTCAAGTTACATCGTACAGTTTGCGGAGGTGGTTTTTCGAATGTAGAGCACCGTCGGTCGGATACAGTCAGTTGGTTGTGCTCTCGTACACAGGCAATCACAGCTATCTGAATCCCTAGGACAAAATTGAAAAAATCTCAAGAAACTCAAGAGTCAAGTACCCACTGTTTGATAGCATTGCTAACACATTGAATTCTCAAATGCTTTTCTCTATAACAAATCTTAACTATATGATCCTAATTATCTTAATTATAAGTTAATAAATTTTAATTATCTAAAGTATCTTTTTCAATTCTAAAAATTGTTTTGTAAAGTTTCAATGAGTAATCACCCATTTGTACATTTGTAGATTTTCTTAGCTTAAAATTATAAATTATACCTACTGGTACCAATAATTAATTCTTAAAATGATCCAAGGCTGAGAATAAAAATTGGGTAACAAAAAGTGGCCTGATTAATTACCCATGCTTTTTTTATGACAGTAAGGTAAGTGTATATAATTTATTTGATTACTAGCTTGGTTTTCAAGCTTATTTTACTGTAACTAATTTATAGTAGATATATGGATTATAAAATCAATCCCTCCGGCTTACATAATTTTCTGCTTCGGGGTAAGTATTCTACATCACTATAAGAATGATTTTCACGAGGAGTGATTTAATTTAGTGACTCTTCACTTTGATAAAATGTACGTTATCTTGTCAACTTTTGGTGGCTCAGTACGTAAAACCTGAGTTGACGTTTCAAAATTGATATTTATCTTAATAATAAAACAAATTGTATTGTAACTGAATAGACAAGTAATTTACATTTAACTAAAGAATAAATTTGTCAACTTTTATTTTTGGATGGTAAACTTTTAGCGAGTTTCCCACAAATTTTATGTTTAATTTTTAAAGTAATTCATCAAATGTAGGAAAACACCCATCTTTCACTGTATGTGCCATACATTTAAAAAAAGCGTCCTGGAATCCTCTTAAAACAATTCCATAATGTATAAAAAAATCCCTCGAGTTTTTATCTTTTAAAAGAAGTGTCAACCCAACACTTGTGTGCCTCCTCTTGTATTTTCGAGAATGGCTGTGAAGGTATGGTAACATTTTTAGCCACTACCATGGAAGCTCTGAGTCATTGATGGATGGTACTTCTTTATGTGATATATTCGACCTCTTGAATGGCAACTGCGATATTGTGCTTTCAGGATCTTGTCAATGACTTGAAACCAGTTTTACAAAAAATACCCCCGTCGCAGCAGACCTGCATAATCAGTAAATTTCTATAATCAATAAATAATGATACTAATATATGTCAGGTTATATCAAGATATTATGTTGATAAATATGAGAGATATTTATATGTTCTCCATAAGATTAAAATGGGAAAGAGTAAGCATGTTTGCTGCTGTAAGGAACACTGAAAGTAGGCATTTTTAGCATAAATTTAAATTTAAGCATAAATAAATATAAATTCAGCACTAATTTTTATTTTGACCATTTATTCTAAGTTTTAATCAATATTTGTCCATAAATAAAAGAGTTTGATTATTCTCTATATTATTGACATGGTATAAGAGTATATGTAGGTAATTTAATCTGCTATGAAAAACACATAACCTATGATTTTTAAACATCCATTTAGGATGAATCTCAACCACATGAAGCTAAATACCAGGTTTCATCCTACAACATTGATGAAATATTAATTTCTCCTTATTCTCTATAAAATTAATATTGGAGTAAAAAAATACCATGGACTAAGTTTAGATTATTTAATATCTCGGCAACTGTTGGAGCTAGAGCAAATCTTTGGGGAACTTACTTGTGTAGTTTTTTCAGATGATTCTAATAGTATAAGGTAAAATTAAAAAAAATTTGAACTACATATAAAAAATGCAAGAAACCCATTTTTGAGGTACAAACCCCCGTTTTTCAAGTCATTACCAAATAATTTACATTCAATAAAAAATCCAAGTAAAAGTTGATTAAATATATGCAGTAATAAATATGCAGTAATAAATTAAGAACTAACCTCCACCACAAGACCTCGAACACTCAGTAAAACCAGTGATCTTCCAAGCAAACTTCCGTTTCCGCTTAGGTCGGGATTTCACAGCCTCATCACCAGCATATGCCTGCATGTCCCCTCCTCCTCCAGGAGCTGTGCTGCTGTACGGGAACATTGGATTGCTAGGTCTGTCAAAACACAAATGACAGTAAATATTTAATATAAGTTCCCAAAACCAATTGTAGGGTAGCACAAGGGTTGTTTTATTGCACCACAAAGGCTTGTGTTATGGTCAGTTGAAATTTCAAGATTAGATTATATCATGGAAATGGCAACTTTACTACAATGATTTATGAATTTTAAGCCAAGAATGAATGAAGATTGAGTGTAAGATGATTGCGGTGCAATCTTGTGTTCTCTTGTTACTGACTAAGGCTGGCATGTTCCTTAGACAGGACTGTTAATTAATAGCCCAACAGCCAATGGCAACTAAGGGACCTACAGTTTAACATGGAATCTGAATCACAGCCTCTGAATTAAGAATTGGTCTAATCATGAAAATGGTCTTTGCGGATTACAAAGTATTCTATATTGCGGATGTTAATCCACAAAAGAGAACACTACAATCACCAATCATCGCTCATAACTAGCCAGTAGCCACAATTCGGGACTTCCAACTAGCTGGATTAGAGGAAGACGCCACCATCATAATACCTTTATTATAATAATCAGCTGTTGTATATCTATAACTATACAGGGTGTTCATTAAAGTCGGGGACAAACCCTATAGTTTAACATGGAATCCAAACCACACCAACCTTATTAACCATAGAAGTGGTAAATTCGTATTCACGACGCATTTACAAATTCAATAAGAAGTGGCAGATGGAAGCATCTGTCATCAAAATCTATCAATTTAGTGAACTCATCACCTTTGTGACTTTATTGTCCTCTGGGTACAAGCAATCGAACCTGTTCACGCAGTTTACTAAACTGCCAATAGGGAATGTCTTAAGGCCAAGTAAGCTCTTTCTACTCCTAAGCACGGTGGCTGTATTGGTTAAAGCGCTACATTGACGAGTGTAAGGTTTTACCCATTCGGAAGTGCTAGGGTTCGAATTCCGACCATGAGGAATCCTAATTTGGCTTGCAAATGTGCAGTATAGTGATGTGGGGGCCCACCTTAAATAAACAGTGGCCGGCTTGGGTGGAAGTTGACTGCATTTGTAGGCTAAATTGGGATTGCAGTGGGGTGGACACCTGTTTTACTTTTGTGGTTAGTAGTTATAGGGGTAGGGGGTATGTTTTATGCTTTTTTTTGTTTATACTTAATATTTCAAAAATATTTATGGAATATTTATGGAACATATTTATGGATAAATCTCAACAACATGAAGCTAAGTATCAAGTTTCATCTAAAAATATAGATTGATAAGTGAAATATTAATTTGTCCTTATCCTCCATAAGATTAACATTTAAGCCCCAAAATACAACGTACTGTGTTTAGATTTTGAATATCTTGGTAAGTGTTAGAGATATAGCAAAACTTTAAGGAACTAAATTTTTGAGCTGATTCTAATGGTAAAAGATAACATTTTAAAATTACATGGAAAAAAACGCAAAATAACCCATTTTTGGGGTATAAACCCCCCCCCCCAAATTACCTGTTCCGATTGACTGATATGTCTGGATTACGAACTTGTCCAAGCAAATGTAGGAATACATGTTTCGGGTGGGTTTAAAAAAACTGAGTTTTCACTGCACCGAGTAAGGCTAAAAATCCTATACATATCGGAAATCCACTACACCGAGGTTTCACAAAACCGAGTAAGGGGCTGAGTACCGTCCGCTCTAGAAGTGAGTTCGCACTATGAGCTTGTCGGCCGACCAGCCAATATAGCGCAGTATATGTCATGCCCTTTGAAGGCATTCACTGCCTGAAATCCATGTAAATGGCATGATTGATCTAATAACTTATGCTACTTTATACTGTTTTAATATATTATACAGAGATCAAATTGTCCATTAATGAATTTTAAAAAAGTTAAATGAATGTTAAATGCAATATTATAATTTTTTATTTACTAAACCAAGCTCAAAACTCGCAATAGTTAATAAGATTGTGAACGAAACTGTAAGCTATAAACTATTTTTATTAAATCTTCAATATAAATTTTATGTTATGCGTTATGTTTATGTGCCAGCCACACACTGATGCAGCATTTCACCTGAAGCAAGTGTGCGAGGCAAAATGTTTCGCTGGACACTAGTGCCCTGTGTATTTCAATGGGAGCCCGCACATTCATCAAGCAAACGTTGCAAAGCGCCTCGCATTGAAATACACGAGGCGCTACTGCCCTCGAAACATTTTGCCTCGCAACACTTGCTTCAGGTGAAATGATGCATCAGTGTGCGGCCGGCCTAAACGACTGGACAGTGAGTGCCTGCAAAGCACTTAATACTGCACTGTTTTTGTGATACTGGTTTTGTGAAACCTCGGCGTAGTAAATTTTTGATATTTATAGGATTTTTAGCCTTACTTGGCGTAGTGAAAACTTGGTTTTGTGAAATGCTCTCCACGTTTCTACCAAATTTGGTCTCGATCGGACCATTTTTACGAGAGTTATCGTGTTAAGCCAAATGGGATTGTTCATGATCGGGATTCGAACCTCTATCCTTCCAATTGGCTAAACATTGCACTCGTCAATACAATCGTTTAGTCCACTACACCAAAGGAACACCGCCTAAGAAAGCGCTTATTTGGCTATAAAAAGTGCATACTCTATTGGCACAAAAGTGAACTCCACAAGGAATTAGATCGTGTATTAGCTCCCAGATGGGACCACCGTGACAGTAATCGATGACACCAAATGTCATTGCATAAAATGGATGCTAATAAGCACTTTTCACTGACATCGACACGGGTGTGTCGATCCCCACTTGGAGGGTTAAAAATATAATTTTTAAAACAATTTTCCTTTCTTTCCACCCTTCCTGGTTGCCACCCTGGCAGCCGTCTAGTTTGCCTAGTGGACGCCCCGCCACAGGATGTATATTTAGAATAACTTTGTGAAAGTTACACATTCCTCTTTCAATTTTTTCCACCTATGGCTTATTTTCAAGTATATTTCCAATGGGTTATTGTTAGTCAATGATTATTTATACCATATCCAATTATTAGTCCTCTCTTGATATGGAGAATATCAACAATTTGTAATGTTTTTTTGACGGTTCTGAATTGACAGTAAAATTAAAATAGGATATTGATGTAACTACCTTGTATCTACTCCATTTTCCAGCGGTTTATGATCTTCAGGTATGTGGTTTGGAGCTGAAAGGAAAAAAAATTTCAACTTAAATCCATTTTAAATTTAAGAATTGCAGTATTAATTTACGGTAGAGTGGAAACATGCAAATAACTTACAGGTTTCATACACACAAATCTAACTTCAAAATTGAAAAATAGGAAGTGGTTATAACAGTTAATATGTTGTAGATTATTTCTATTTTTATTGATTCATACATTTACTTAGTTGGCTTACATTGAAAAATGTAAAGCAATCTGGACAAACAATGTGGTCTTAAGCACACTGCTAATTATTTAAATTGAAATACAAATGTATTTGTATTTGTATTGTATAAATTAAGCTGTGGAATCAGATAGGACATATTTTAGGTCCTGGTAGTAGTCCTCAAGGATTTCATGAAAATATGTTAGAACTACTCTTATCATTTACAGGAGCCTTTAATTCTGTGAAAACTTTCCTACCATAATAATATATATATATATATATATATATATATATATATACATATATATATATATATATATATATATATATATATAAATGATTTAAGTAATAAGTTTTGAGTAATAAGTGATTTATAACAATTGACTAAATTTAAAGTAAATTGTAATTGACTTTTTTACTCATATTGACATATTAAAGCAGCTAGAATAAAGTTTAAACTCATTAAGAGTTATAATTCTGGGGGTGGGGCTAAAAAATCCAGTTTCCATAATTCGTCTCTACATTTCCATAAACAGCTGAGACACCATGTACAGACAGATTTTACTCCCAACCATGTATGACGTGTGACTACGCTATAACCGTTTGTTGTCACATTGGTGAAATTCACACTCCTATAATTTAAGATGCTTAAAAAACATCCTTTTGATAGGAGATTTTGTCAGGAAGGGCCCCAAAACCTTGCCATCAATGCAGTAAAGACAGTTCTGTAATCTCTCTTAAACACCTATTGCTGCAAGTAAGCATAAATAAATCTTCAGTACCGGGAGACCAAGCAAAGCTTGGAGAGAATAAAATTTTATTATTAGATATTAAAATGAATAAAAGAAAAATAATAAAAAAAACAATAATCACACTTACTACATACTCAACGCAAAAAAAGTTTATATGGTTTAAATCAAAATGTTATAACACACCTTAATAGATAGATGTTTTACATTTCAACATCTGAGTAAATAGGTTTGCTTTATGGCATTTAAGCAGCATTAGATTAATAGTACAAAACTTCTTGCTATACTTCGTTGCAGGTGAAATTAGGATTTGTTGTCTATAAAACCACTTTCTGATTCTGCCGCGTTTCATTTCTTAAAATAATTTTGGAAAGAGATAACACTAAAAATGTTTGTATTTACTTCCCTGTGGTAAATTGGTTAGATTATGGATATGTCTGAAGAGAATGTTTTCAGTTCATCTAAACAGCTGGCCTTATTCTTATATATTAAACATTCAATACATTAGCTGGTAGTTTCTATGGAAACCTGTGTCAGATTTACATTTTAAAAATTGCTAACGCCCGTCCCCAAAAGAGCTAAGACATATCCATGTAAAAAAGGTCCTTAACTATAACATGGTGACTTTGAAGGGATGTAAGACGAAAATTGAATTTTTTCAGCTTTGAGACCTAGTCCAATTAGTTTTTTCACGTCCAAATAGCCCATATTAAAAAAATCATAAATCCTAGGACAGAAGAAACATTTTGTCTGAAAAGTGCTTGTTATAGAGTATAAGACCGTTTTGTATTCCTCATATAATTTTTTCAGCTGTTTAAAATTGTATATAACATGTTGAGGATAATGGTAATAATAATTATTCTAAACTAATTCTGATACTTAACTCACTTGAGGGGTGCCTAACCACTGGAGGGGCTATCACTGATTCCTTCGCTGAGTGCTCAGCTCTGGTCATAGGGATTTGGTACTGGTATTTTATCCCAGGGTTAGGTTGTTGGTAGATAAGCTGGAATATTTTGTACAAATCTATTACACATTCTCCACTCTATTTACTGTTTTTTAAATTTGTTTGACTTAATGAATCACCTAGCAAATCAGTTATGTTGCCAAATAAAAGAATGGCGAGTAAAGTATATACAAGTTCTGTCCAATAAGTTTGCAAACTTGTCCAATATGGCGGCTGCTAAGAGGTGTGAAGCCCCGCCCAAAAGCCTCTTGTGCTGCCTGAGCCTGAGGCCAAGTGCTAGTAAGCCGTTGTTCATCAGTCAGTACTTTCTGGATTTCTAGGCTGTGCGTATCGTAATGTAGTGTTTGTTTTAGTTTTGTGTTTTATTTACTGTTTTTCAAAAATGGAAATTGAAGAAATCACTGAACAATGAATCAACATCACGTTTTTGGTGAAGCTCAATAAAGGTTCTCAAGAAATTACTGAAATGTGAATGAAAGTTTATGGTAATGATGCTCCAAAGAAAACATCTATTTTCAAGTGGATAAAACACTTTAAAGATGGCCGACAAGACGCCAAGGACGATGCAAGAACACAACGACCTTCAACCTCCTGTGTATATGAAAAAAATTATCGTGTGCAGGCTCTTGTCCTAGCTGATAGCCGAAAAACTGCTCAAACGAACGTATAGCAGACGAACTGAATTTATGAAAATCAACAGTACATACAATCCAAACTGAACATTTGAGCTTAAGAAAGATCTGTATGAAAATCGTGCCAAAGCTGTTGAGAAGAGAAACGCATCAAAAGTTGAGAAGTTTTTAATGTGCTACTGACTGGAAAAATTCAGTTACAAATGATATTGAATTCCTAAACAGGTTTGTAACTGGCAATGAATCGTGGTTTCATGAGTATAACCCAGAATTAAAATCACAAAGTATGTATAGAGGAAAACAAAAAGTGATCCTCAAACAAAAAAGTCGTTAGGAAAAAAGCAGATAAAAATTAAGTCATGTTTTTGTGGTTTTCTTTGATACCAAAACTGTTGTTCATCATGAATTTATTCCTGAAGGTCAAGCAGTAAATTTTACAGTTTTATATTTTACAGTTCTCAGGCATTTAAGAGATTGGGTACTTTGTGTGCGACCACTTTTTAAAGACAAAAATGGATGAATCCTTCATCAAAACAAAGCACCTACACATTCAGCATTGGTTTTTCGCCAGTTTCTGGCCAATCAAGCAATTAATTAAGGAAACTTAAAAGTCTAACTACAAATGACACTCAAGAGTGCTTCGAAGAGTGGAGTAGCTGATAGAACGAGTGCATTGTAGCGGTTGGGGATTATTTTGAAATGGACAAAATCAATTTAATTTAAATTTTGTCAAATATAATTTGTAACCTCAGTTTACGTATTAATAGGACAAACCTTGTATTCACCTTTGAATTATATATAACAGAAACTGTACCTATCAGCAGAACATTAACACAATCTTTTTTTATTGCTAGAAGCATTTTAATAATTAATAATTTGTTATTTAACTTAAATAATGTTATTTAAGTTAAATAAAAAATTATTTGTTATTATAATTATTTGTTATTGTGTAATATTTATGTAAATATTTTTTGGAAAAACAGTCCATATACAAATGGGCATCCCAGGGTTTGAAATCATCATGTCTTGCATCTAAGATCATGTGTTTATTGAATACACATATCTAGTACAACATAACATAGCATTAATTTGTGTTTTGAGATATTATAGAAAGTTTTATACATTGTTTTTAGCCATGCTATTTGAAAATACAAAAAAAAATTGTAGTTTCGAAATATTCATTTCCTATAGTGACCCTATATACAGGGTATTCATTAACATTTATAACAAGGGCTGATAATACAAAGCAAAACTAACAAATACATATGATGAAAAATTGTTTAACCGCCAGATGCCATTTTGCATTAAAAAATATATCTTAAGAGCAATATAATTTACAGAAACAAAGCTTTACATAAAATTTTATTGAGTAGGAAACAATATTTAATGTATTTTATTATTTAGAAAATTGTGGCTGTTTTAAATCTTTAAAGTAAATAACAAAAGTATCCGTTTTTTTATACGAATTGTAGGAAAAATTGTAGTAATTGTAGTTCAGGAAAAAGGCTTGTGGAAGTAAGAGTTTGTAGGTAATTATTTTTTGTTGTGTAAGAAAGAGTTGGCACTATTATGTGTCACAATGTTGATAGAATGATACGGGAACACAAGACAAAATTCCCAGATTTTGAGCAATTCTTCCAGATATATGAGGTAAGTTCTGCTTTCTATTTTTTCTATAAGTAAATCCCTCATAAGCTATGCTAGAATTAGTTGCCTTGATTTCTCACAGGTCAAATTTCAGCAGACAAATTTTGTAGTCTGGGTCAAAAATATACACACAACCATGTGGTATGAGTTTGCACAAGCAAAATTTAACAGATTTTAACATTACCAAAATTGGCCAACCATCAATGTCTTCAAACAAAATTTTATGAGCAGCATGTGAGGAGGACTAAATTATGGATACCTGAAGACTGGATTCAGTGTTCAGCGTGCAGTATTAAGTGCTGATGTGAAGTTACTTAGGAAAGGGAAAATTTACTTGGTGTGACCATTGTTGAACTATGTTGGGGTGGGGAACTAGAATCGCACAAGACCAATAGATCACAAAAATAAAATTTTAAAAATTTAGTTCAGATTCTCACTGAAGACTTTTGCCCCATACCATTCAATATCGTAGCCCAACTATAGGACAAAAGATCATTTTTACATAAGATATATTATTATTTTTTTCTAAAACGTTACATTGAGCGTAGATGTCTAGACGTTTTTCTGAGAGAAATAAAAAATTACGTCTACAACTTTAAAACGTTTAAAAACCTCAAGTACATTCTTGCCCCACTCTCACAGACACTTATAAAAAATATTAAAACTTTTATTACAAATCCAACGGTACTATTTTGAAATTCGTTAACGGATAATCAAGAATATGCAATTTTAATGGTAGTCCGCAAAAAGGCCACTATGATCCAGCCTCGCAGCAGTACAGGTTCATTTTCCATTGTTGTTCCGCACATGGCTGCCTGGCCACTATTATCCAGCCTCGCAGCAGTACAGGCTCATTTTCCATTGTTGTTCCACGCATTGCTGCCTGGCCACTATGATCCAGCCTCGCAGCAGTACAGGCTCATTTTCCATTGTTGTTCCGCGCATGGCTGCCTGGCCACTATGATCCAGCCTCGCAGCAGTACAGGTTCATTTTCCATTGTTGTTCCGCGCATTGCTGCCTGGCCACTATGATCCAGCCTCGCAGCAGTACAGGTTCATTTTCCATTGTTGTTCCGCGCATTGCTGCCTGGCCACTATGATCCAGCCTCGCTGTAGTACAGGTTCATTTTCCATTGTTTTTCTGCGCATTGCTGCCTGGCCACTATGATCCAGCCTCGCAGTAGTACAGGTTCATTTTCCATTGTTGTTCCGCGCATGGCTGCTTGGCCACTATGATCCAGCCTCGCAGCAGTACAGGTTCATTTTCCATTGTTGTTCCGCGCATTGCTGCCTGGCCACTATGATCCAGCCTCGCAGCAGTACAGGTTCATTTTCCATTGTTGTTCCGCGCATTGCTGCCTGGCCACTATGATCCAGCCTCGCAGCAGTACAGGCTCATTTTCCATTGTTGTTCCGCGCATGGCTGCCTGGCCACTATTATCCAGCCTCGCAGCAGTACAGGCTCATTTTCCATTGTTGTTCCACGCATTGCTGCCTGGCCACTATGATCCAGCCTCGCAGCAGTACAGGCTCATTTTCCATTGTTGTTCCGCGCATGGCTGCCTGGCCACTATGATCCAGCCTCGCAGCAGTACAGGTTCATTTTCCATTGTTGTTCCGCGCATGGCTGACAGTGGCAGCCATAAGAACTCGAGCAAACCTCCCAAGTTTGTTCATCGGGTCCAATGTCAAAATAAAGCATTCAAAAAACTTTTCCACCTAGGCTTGGCGCGGCAGGTTAGGCAAGGGGTGAATGCTAAGCAAATCCCTTTCTCTGAATCGCCTTCATATTCATATTCTAGCGCCTTCCGTTCAGGTAGATCAGAAGTTTACTAAGCTGCTAGAGACTTTTGAAATCAACGAGTGAATGGGATAATTTATTCACGCGACACAACATTCCCTCACCACACGAACGCCATGATACATAGTTTTTGGATAAAAGATTATCCAGCATAAAAAATAAAACACTGTATACCTTTTAATAAATTATTCATCTACTAACGCTCCAAGTAAAAATAAACGGTATCAGAGAACTGATACTTACTTCCTACCTTAAGTAAATTTTAAAAAGACAATCTGTAATAAAACTGTCATGTTCTTTAAACTCTATCTAAATATAATTTAATAATTTATTGTTTCAAAAATAATCATCCCATTTCTGAAAATAAAAACAAGAGAGACAAAATTAAATTAATTGTTCGAATTTCATGGGAGGGAAACCCCCTTCCTGGTAATAAGAAAAAAACAGATTTTTTAATTCTCTATATGAATAACATTGGGCACTTTCAGACAACGTACTCCATTTATCATTGACAGTAAATTTAACTTTTCTCTGGAACCGTTAGTCATAGACAAATAATTCAAAATACTAATTTGTTTAGTTTTTTAAAGCTGGCTTCAATGGTGCCAGTCAAGTTGTATTTTACTTTTATTTTTTTCGCTGAAAATTTAAAAATTTGATTTTTTTGACATTTAAAAGCCAATAACTTTTGAACCATGTTTTTTACAGACATGCGGATGGTGTCATATTATTTAGTATTTTATGCACTAAACTATCAAATTTTAATCAAAATCGTTAGAGCAGTTTTGAGAAATTTCACGTTTTTAAGTTTTTTTGGGGTGAACTACCCTTAAAAATCAAAAATGGACCAACGGGGTAGGCTGTGGCTCTGTACACATCCAGACACACACACACACACACACACACACACACACACACACACACACAGAGAGAGAGAGAGAGAGAGAGAGAGAGAGAGAGAGAGAGAGAGAGAGAGAGAGAGAGAGAGAGAGAAAGACAGACACGCGGACGGAAAGACATCACGTCGAAACCCACTTTTTGAACCTAGGGGACCCCAAAACCGATATATCAACTCTTAACTCAAATTCGAAAATTTTGACGAAAACAATACTTTCTCCATATATGTATAAGGGGAGAAAGTAAAAATGATTGTATCTACTTCCCTTTGGGAAATAGGTTAGATCATGGATATGTCTAAAGGTAATGCTTTCACTTAATCTAAACATGCTATTCTTATTCTTTTATATTAATAATTCAGTACAATATTGGTGGTTTCTATGGAAGCCTGTAAAATATTTTCCATCTTAAAAATCGTCAACACCCCTCCTCCAGAGCTAAGACATATTCATGTCAAAATCAAACACCTGCTAAACTAATATATGGAATGATTATTAGAGATATTAAATACATTCATTGGAGTAAACTCAAAAAGTAAACGACTTCTAATTTATGTAATGAAATAGATGCATGGTTAACTTACCGAAAACTCATTTTGCCTTTAAACAGCCCCCTTCCTGGCATTTTTTAATTACCGGTATCTAAAGTTTATTAAATCAACCGTACCTTTCCACAATCTGGCTAAAACAAAGAAATTAATCGCCAATCTTTAAAATTATTTATTTCCCTATAGGACCGGATGTTTATCATACTTAAGCCACCTACGCGACGTAGACAGTTGCACTTCTCACCGCAAAATTGAAACAAAAAAAATAGTTACCATCTCTATATACAGTAACAGTAGTAATGCTTGATTTCTATGACGATACATCTTATATATTTAATACACTAGGCTTATTTTTGTGATAATTGTTTTGGAGCGGCGGTGCTGCCAATAACCTTGTCCAGGGTATCGTTATAAATGCCTTAGCATGTAGTTTTGCCATCAATTAAAAATTTTTTGAAAATTCACCGTGGTCATGGAAAATAATGGGGTCAAAGTCGCGATTTTCCCCATAAACTTAATATGGAATATGGAGGTAAACACCGAAGATCGAGACATCAGCTGTTTATTTAAGGAAGTGGTTAAATAAACAAATCAAATCTGACAGTTAAACATGGTTCTTTCTTTTTTCGTTTAATGAAGACATCATCGTACAGCTGGCAACAAAACACCAGTTTTTATTTTCATAAAACCAAAACATAACCAAAATAAAAATCTGTTGGGAAAATTTAAACTTAGTTTCTAAAAATAGTTATTGGTGGACGGTTTGTCTCCTTGACAGCGCACGATTTCGTGCGCCAGGTACGCTATAGTATTCTTTATATCACGACATAAATAATTAATACTTTATCTCTTTAAACAAGGATGCCCAGCACCATTTTATGCATAATTATGTTTTAAGTCAATTTGGAGATTTATTTTTAATATTATAAATATTTTACGATAGCCGGTGGCCGGTGTACCAGGGCCCGTCACCACCTGTGAGAGCCTGGGCTCCGAAAATTACCTAAAACCCCCAGCGGGTCCTATCAGCTCGCGGCCCTCCGCACACCAACCTATTTTCTTTGACTCAGTTGCTTCGGCGAGTCAAAATTAAAAGTGCATTTTCTCGCTTATCTGAAAACGGATTTTGTCAAAAAGTACCGTTGGATTTATTACTAAGATATAATATTTGTCCTACAACTGTTGCCAAAAGTGTAAGTTTATGCTCTACCATGTAATTGTAAAACAGCTGTTTAATGGCGAGCGAGCGAAAAATAAACGACTTTTCAAGAAGTAATTTACTATTGAAGTCATTTATTTTTCGTACTCCAGTGAGTCCAGTGTTTACAACCCAAAAGAACGACAAAGTATAAAACAGTACGCATTTTAATAGCGATGTGGTGTAATTTATTATTCATTTAAGCTGATCGTAATAACCAAATTTAGACTTTACAAAACGATACAATTAGAATGAGCACAATTTAATTAATGCCATAATGTAATCAATTATTCCTATCAAAAAAACATGCATACATTGTTTACAAAAGCTTTTCTCCTCAAGGTAATCCTACAGCAAAAGACACACCCATTTCACAATGAAACAGCACCCAACAAAACCTTGCAAAACTATATAACCTACCATATTGGTGGTAAATTACTCAACAACTGCCACTGGAACAGCTGATAGCGTCGAGTGGCTATTTTGGCGACCAGACCTTGACCTACTTGGAGAGGGAAGCAACAAGCAGTTGTTCACTTTATGCTCAATTAGGTTGGTAAAACTGACAATATACAAACATATTTTTTCAGCTATTCTGTAATGGATGTTATAGTTTATCCTCTTAAAACCCAAATTTTGTTTGCCGAACAAAAATACAGTTGTAGGAAAAATGTTGTAAGTAATTCGCGTGAAAATCGTCTTAATCGCTTTTGCTAAATTACCGCGTCGCGCGGCAGGCACTATTTAGCTCGAGCGATAAAGAAGCGCTTTTCAGTCTTAAGTACCTGGTGACCGAGCTTTGCTCGGATAGAATAAGACATGTTTTTACAAGTTAATTAGCAAAATTAAAACAAATTTACTGCTCAATGAAAACATTTATGTGGCTTAAATAAACCCGTTTTCATAGCCCTTAGTTAATATAGCATAAACACTGATCAAAAATATAGTTCCTGGGAGGGAATCAATCTCACAACCTCCTGCATGTGAAACCTGAGCGCTAGCCACTATGCTACAGCATCAACCAAGTTTAGGTTGTCTTTTAAGGGCTTTTGGCCAACCTCAATAATTGAGGTTGGCAAAACAATTAATTATTGTTTTAGCTAACCTTATACTGAATTTAAATGTCCACATAGTTTGTTATTATTATCCTGTGATCAACTGATTTTGCTAGAAAAGGAATGAGGATTGAAAAGCTAAAGATAAATTTAATTTACACCAGGTAATTGGTTTGCTACAGTGGCTTCAAGCAATAGAATGAATACGTTTTGCTTTCAAAACGCAATCGATTTTGGAAATAATTTTCTCTGCTTTTACTTTCTCCCCTTATACGTAGTATATGGAGAAAGTATTGTTTTCGTCAAAATTTTCGAATTTGAGTTGAGGGTGGATATATCCGTTTTGGGGTCCCCTGAATCCAAAAAAGTGGGTTTTGACGTGATGTCTGTCCGTCCGTGTGTCCGTGTGTGTGTGTGTGTCTGGATGTGTACAGTGCCACAGCCTACCCCGTTGGTCCGATTTAGATGAAATTTGGCATGTATGTATATATTCACGGTATCTCCAGGCGTTTTTTTCATTTTTTTGAATTTTTAATTTTTAAGGGTAGTTAACCCCTAAAAACCTTTAAAAACGTGAAAAATCCAATTTTCTCAAAAACGGCTCTAACTTGGTATGAAGCGTAAGGTCAAATCACCGAACAAAACCAGCTTAAAAAAGCTTGGTGTTACAGGGGGGGTTGTCCCCCCCATACAATTTGAACAATTAATTTAACTTTGTCTCTCGTGTTTTTATTTTTAGAAATTGGATGATTATTTTTGAAACAATAAATTATTAAATTATATTTAGATTAACTTTGTAGAACATGATAGTTTTATTACAAATTGTCTTTTTTAATTTACTTAAGGGAGAAAGTATGTGTCAGTTCACTGGTACCGTTTATTATTTTATTGCACAGTTATTTCACCCTTTAGTTTTTACAAATTGTTTAGTAATTTGATAATTTTTCATTTTATTACATACATAAAATAAATATTAATGCAAAACCTCTATTCACATATTGTTTGCCACCATCTTCAATCAACAACTGTCTAACGGTTATAAACAGCTGTTTTGGTTTGTATTGTTTACATTTGATTCTCCATAAGCGTAATGTTAAATTTTTAGATTTTAAACTTAATATTATAAGAAAACAAGAATTTTCCTGGACATTAGACATATCTAGATCTTATTTTCTACTCAGTAATTAGTTATTTCCAAAATTTAAAGAAAATCCTTAGTGTCGTTTTCGCGATCCGTGTGCAAATATATATATATATATATATATATATATATATATATATATATATACAAACCTTGCTCGTATTATAGTATTGGATACATGAATAACTATTATATCTTTTGAAATTAATACTAAATCACTGACTTTTATTTACTCAGTTATTTTACTCAAACGATTTCAAACGACCGCCATTTTGAAAATATTACAGGACGATTTGCTAAGTCTTGTTTCTGCAAACAAAGTATTTCTTAAGATTTAACTATTTTTGTAAAAAGTACGTTTAAGATGGCGTTTAGAAGCTAAACAAGATTTAAAAAAAATTTTACTTTTAACAAACTATTTTGTTTCTTTTAATGGGTATTATCAGCCCTAGACATTTGTTACCAACTGTAATAAACACACTGTATACAAGATTTACATGTGGGAGAAAGGAAATAATACTACAAAATAATTTCATAGTTTTCCATGTGAAATAAGTAATATATTTCAGATGAAAATAAACCAATAAATAAATATATAGTACCATTAGGTCTAGGGGCTCTAGCAGAGGTCCGGGAGAGTGTATAGCTTCGATGTTCTGGTCGTCATCTCGGGTGTATGAGAAGGGCGTACCGCCAGCAGTGAACTCGCCAGACCAGTTGATCGCCCAGTTACCATTCAGAACGAAACTTCCATCTACTCGACGCAGAGCTGCGCAAAGGAATATTCACTGCATGAAATTTTTATATTTTGTAAAATTAATTTATTATTAACTTTCTTCCAAACATATATTAAAATGACCAAAAGTGCCTAAAAATATACTTTATCTTTAGTAAAATATATGAATTTAATTTGACAAAACAGCATAAATAATTATAAACGAGATGGCACGCAGCACGCTGGCGTGAGTAGAGCAAATTTCAACAAGGTTTGTTTTACATTATAATATGCTTATATTGTGGCTATTTAGTAAGTAAAAACATATTTAAAACGATATTAGATTATGTCAATAACTACGCGGATTATACCAACATCTATATACTATGATTAATAGAATACGAATACGATTGATAGAATCCTACGGAAAATAGATAAATATCTATTTTCCGTAAGAATTAAAATGAATATGTAGGTTTGCTGCCATAAGAAATATTAAATTTAGGGGTTTTGTGGATGTATTAATAAAACTTAACTAGATAGAATGCATACCAAGTTTTGGAATAATATTTTAGTAAATAAGTGGATTATTAACTTTCAGCTCCATAACATTAACATTCGACAATGCACTGTGTTTACCATTTTGAATATCTCAGTAATCGATTGACCAAATTAGTCATGAATCAAATTACTAAATTATGTTTTTAATTATGTTTTTGTTTTTTTTAAATTATGTTTTTTTTAATCTAATGGTAAAAATAAACATTTGATTTTCTAAAATCATACATAATAAATTGAAACCCCCATTTTAGGGTACAACCCTCCTTCCCAAAGGGTAGTTAATGTAGTCCGATTGCATTGCCTAAAAAATTCATCCAATATATTACAGAAAGGAACAACTCTACCGAATTTTATAATAATCAGACAATAATTGCGGCCGTTATTGTGTCGACAAATAAACGAATCGTATATGCTTATATATATATATATGTATGTATGTATATATATTTATATATATATATATATCGCCGCGCTGTACAAAACAGACTTATTAGGTTTAGATTCGCTGGCCAACATGAAATATAGTAATTATTATTACCTTTCTGAATTTGTGGCCTATTCAGGTATTTTAAGCCAAAATATTTGTAAAAAAGTAAGAGTATATTCATGTGAACTTGAAACATCAAAACATAAATAAAAAACAGAGACAGGCTATGTTATCTTACACCAGGGCACCTTTGATCATTTTACAGCCTGGTAAAAACACACACGCACACAAAATCAGATATTCGATAGTATAATACACAATATCAACCATTTATAATTTAAGATAGAAAAAAAATATGAAAAAATATAGAGGACTACAAAAGATGATTATTAGAATAAACCTAAATGTATAAACATTTGATTTCCAAGCATAATAAATAATTCGCAAAAAATGTATAAAATATTCAAGTGGTGTTTAGTATTTAAGCATAATTTTAGTTAAATAATCATTTTTTAACAATAAGAGACATTCCACATTTATCATGTATTTTTAAAAGAAATAATTCAATATCAAATACCCTTTGTATGTACAGAGTCAAAATAAAATAATCTGAGATTCAAATCAATTCGGATATTCTTAACAAAACGTTTACACAAACACCCATACATGGCAAGTGCAGGGGTTGACGCATCGATCTGATTGGCCATAAAATATGGCGTGACTCTTTCTATCTTCAATTTAATGTACCCCTATAGGCACCAATGGTCAGTTACCGACGCTATCCCCTCTACCAGCCTACGTCAGTAGCCTTAGAACGCGCTCCGGGTGACGTGCGACTAAGCCGTCGCTCGTAATATATTACTTTTAACACTCTTAACCTCTCTCACTTATCTCGCGTAACAGTGCGATCCCTCTCTCAAGTTATTTATCTCAAAGTAACCCAATAATAAAATAACAGTGCTTTTAATTGCCCCTACTCTCATAATTGTCTCGTCGCGAACAGTGTGTTACTCGTGCGTGTCGACTCTCAAGTGCCGCCACCGATTCCTCTTCAGTCCTGCATCATGTCCAACAACCCCCCTGGTGACCCTTCACCCCCTTGTGGCCAGTGACACCCCCTGATGTGCGCACACATCCCCCAGCGTCCCTCATCACTGCCGACATCCGGTCCAGCCGCCAACCTATAGACGTCCTGAGATCTCCGTTGCTGGCAGCCCACATCTATCCAGGTCCATGGTCTACGCTGGGATTCTCTATGTCAACCCCTAAACCCTCTGGAACAATGGTGAGTCACAACATCTTTAATTTGAGTGTTCACATCAGTGCGTGCCCGCGTGACTCCCTCTCTCTCTCAGTGATGCCTATAGCGCATAAAAAAATCATAGTGATTTTTAGCATATAGCATAGTGATGCTATAGCGCGCCATTTCTCAAGTTAAATTGTCCCATACTCTCCATTTGCTAATTTTCCCCACTAAGCTATACCTCCTCCTACAAACACTACATACTACTACATATCAATCATTGGTCCTTGGAGCCGGATGGTATTGTACTTAGTTCTACGGATAGTGGACAATTTATCACTAATAAACTTTAATATATAAATAAATAAATAAATATATATATATATATATAATAGTACAAATAGTTAATATTTGTTGTTTTAATTATGTCAGTGACAGAACATATAATGTTGTTAGTTACTTTCTTGAAATAAAAAAAACAAAAATGATAGTTGTTTATTGAACAATCAACGCAAACAATTTTTTACTAATCTGCATAAACTCTAGACAAAAATATATCCGCCATGGTTGGGGATCGATCTCACACTCCTAAACACATGAGTCCCCGCGTAGACAATGACCTAAGGCGTAGTTGCACTATATTATGTGGTTTACAATGTTTTACCAGGCGTTTTTGTTGGAGCTATCACGATCATTTGTACGACTTTGAATAAACTGTGCTCAACTGATTGTGTTAGATACGGAATGAGGAATAAAAATCAAAAGAGATATTTAATTTACACCAATTGGTTTGTTAAAGTGGTTTCAAGTAATACAATGAATACGTTTTCTATCAAAACACGATAGATTTTGGAAATACTTTTCTCTGCTTTCATTTCAAACAGTTATTTTACCCTTTAGTTTTTACAAATGGTTTACTAATTTTTCATTTATTACATACATACATAAAATAAATATGTATACAAAACCTCTATTCACATCTTAAAAATAACATATTGTTAGTCATCTTCACTCAACAACTGCCAAACAGTTATAAACAGATGTTTTTATTAGTGTTGTTTACATTTAATTATCCATAAGATAAATGTTAATTTTTATTACTTTCTCCCCTTATACGTAGTATATGGAGAAAGTATTGTTTTCGTCAAAATTTTCGAATTTGAGTTGAGGGTGGATATATCCGTTTTGGGGTCCCCTGAATCCAAAAAAGTGGGTTTTGGCGTGATGTCTGTCCGTCCGTGTGTGTGTGTGTCTGGATGTGTACAGTGCCACAGCCTACCCCGTTTGACCGATTTAGATGAAATTTGGCATGTATATATGTAGTCACCGTATCTCCAGGCGTTTTTTCATTTTTTTGAATTTTTGATTTTTAAGGGTAGTTCACCCCTAAAAACCCTTAAAAAACGTGAAAAATCCAATTTTCTCAAAAACGGCTCTAACGATTTTGATTAAAATTTGACAGTTTATAGTGTACAGAGTACTTAATAATTTGACACCACCCGCATATCTGTAAAAATGACGGTTCAAAAATTATGGGCTTTTAAATGTCAAAAAAATCAAATTTTTAAATTTTCAGCAAAAACAATAAAAGTAAAGTTTAACTTGACTTGTACCATTAAAACCAGCTTAAAAACTAAACAAATTAGTATTTTGAATTATTTGTCTACGACTAACGGTTCCAGAGAAAAGTTAAATTTACTGTCCACGATAAACGCAGTACGTTGTCTGGAAGCGCCCAATGTTATTCTTATGGAGAATATAAAAAAATCAATTTCTTCCTTACTTTCCAACCGTTTTCCATGAAACTTGGTATGAAGCGTAAGGTCAAATCACCGAACAAAACCAGCTCAAAAAAGCTTGGTGTTACGGGGGGGGTCGTCCCCCCCATACAATTTGAACAATTAATTTAACTTTGTCTCTCGTGTTTTTATTTTTAAAAATTTGATGATTATTTTTGAAGCAATAAATTATTAAATGATATTTAGATTAACTTTGTAGAACATGATAGTTTTATTTCAGATTGTCTTTTTTAAATTTACTTAAGGGAGAAAGTATGTGTCAGTCCACTGGTACCGTTTATTAGATTTTAAACTGAATATTACAAGGAAATCAGAATTTTACTGGACATTAGACATATCTAGAACTTATTTTCTACTCGGAAATTAGTTTTTTCCAAAATTAAAAGAGATTCGTTAGAGTCGTTTTCGAGATCTTTATGCAAAAAAATAAATAAATAAATAAATATATATATATATATTTATATACATATATACGTATTCATATATATTTCATATATATTCTTATATATATATATACCTTGCTCGTATTATAGTATTGGATTGGATTATTTGAACAAATTACAGTTTAAGAAACTTTCAAATTATTTAATCATAGCTATCTTTTTAAATTTTTAACAATTTTTGTAACATTGTAATTGTTATTTTTAATTTGGCAAACATATAAACTTTTGATTTTTAATCATATAGGATAATCACCAAAATCTGCAATGATGAAAATTCTATTCACACAGTAATTGGATGCCAATGAGTACTACTTCCTGTGATTTATATATTACTACTTGTGATTTTTCATAAAAGATTTATCAGACTTGTCATGGGTAAAAATAGATTTGAACACTCATGGCCGCTTTTTGTTGAACTCAAAATTCTTCCGTTAAGACACTTATATTTAAAGTTTTGAAAAGTTGTTTGTTACAAATTCTGCTTTTCAATAACGAGGCAACCAAATTACAGATTGAGACGTTACCAAGTTGTTTTTATGCCGAAATCAAATTTAACAGTACACCAAAAGTCTTACTGTAGTGTTTTCCTCGGTGGTTTAATACAATTAATTGCAAAATCGGTAACTTTTCAACGCAAAGGAAACATGCGAAAGGATGGAAAAAACTAAAAAAGTGGCTTCTTGAGCAAGAAATCAATGAAGAATTTTTTTAAATTGTAAAATAAAACTTTGTTGTTCCATGGCCTAAAGAAATGCTGTTTGAAAATTTTTATTATTTACTTTGTTTATAAATGTTTTTAAAATTACTTATTTATTAACAATAACAATTTGTCGAAATTTATCAGTGATATAAGTTTAGCACAGTAAATGTTTTTTCCTTTTCATTACTTAATTTATATATATTTTTAAATGTGTTACGTGTCACTGCTTGCCAATTATTTTTCTTGTTTTTAAACATGATGGAAATCCCAAATCAGGGTTTTGTCTAGGGGATACCTATCTATTTTGCCTTTGTTCTGTTTCTTTTTGTCATCTTTTATTCATATTTATAGTAAAATCGTTTTTTTATTTGCAATTAATTTGTTTACATTTGACTTACATTTGACTTGTTTAGTCTTAATTAAGTTAAATTGGTTTAAGGAAATATTATTCATTTTATAACATTAAGAATGTGAATAATAGTAGACTATTGTAATCTGTATTTGTTTGTATGTATTGTTTTTGTATACTATCTTCTTTTGGCAAAAAAGATTATTATTATTACATTAGTAGTTATTACATTAGTAACTAAGGTCCCTTAGTTGCCATCGGCTGTTGGGCTTTAATTAACAGTCCTGTCTAAGGAACATGTCAGCCTTAGTCAGTAACAAGACAACAAGATCGTGCCACAATCATCTTACACTGAATCCTCGTTCATACTTGGCTAAATATACTTACCTGGGTCGCCATTTCAATAATCTAATCTAATCTATAAGAGTAGTTATTTTGTCACGATAAAACGAAATTAGACATTTATAGCTTTAAGCGTAGAATATTATTAAAATTGTGAATGTGATCAGCAATGAATATAAAAATGTTTAGTGTATTGAATTACCGTACCCAGGTAGTTCCTACTCTGCTTGAGTTCGCTGATTGTGAGATTGCATGCGGATTGTGGGAGTTGAGTGATTAAGTTGTAGCCCATGGGAAGCTGAGGACGAGTGAAGATGCCTGAGACTAGTCGGCAAGTTGAGTTGGCACCAGTGCAACCGGCACAGCTGTCCGTTCTTCTGTCTGATCCATTGATGCCAACCCCCTGAAATAATTATTGGAATGTCAGACAACCATTACTCTTAAACCATTATAGGAAAGAACTTGACAAAACTGATCAAATTTATAGGAAAGTACAACAGTTAGAGCATGTGATGAATCATCCAGTCTTTCCTGGAGTCTGTGACACAACATTTCCAACAAGAAATCCCATTCATGGAGACTCGCTTATACAGCTTCTGAACAGCTCCCTGAACGGCGTAAACTAATCAAATTATCCGACCTACACTAATAGTTTGCCCACATATACCCTGTAGTAACTCTCCTGCACAGAAATTGGCCGAAAAATACTTTGGACAGTAATTAAGTGACAAAAAGTTTAGGGTAGCAAAGTAAAATCTATTTCATATTGTGAGTCACGATTGAATTAAGGCCTCACTCCAATACGGCAGACACTCAAATACTTCATTTTCTTCGTGGAAAAAATTAACCTTCTGGCAGCCTAATTAATAAACATTTATATTCATAGTCACCGACCTACCTACCCTTGTGAGTAGCCTATTTAAGGTGAATAAGGGTGAAGGGTAAGTGTGACAACTCTGAAGCCATAAAACCTGCACAAAAATATGTTTGTTTTAATGGAACTATGGCCTACTCTTACCCAACGTGGCGAAATAAATGCTGAATATTATTATTTCATCTATATCATTTTCACTTATCCTTACTATATTACATAAATTTTCTTCAATAAATTCATTGAGGATGCTGTTCGCATAGAGTAGTTTAAGTTTTAAATTTCTCGCTAAAAAGCAGGTTATTTATTAGGTTGCCGAGGCTGGTTCGCGGCTGAGAGGGCCTGGAGCGGGCCAGGGCAGTCATTACCACTTATTCACGCATCGTAGATGATTTGGGCAATAAACGCCTTAGCCTTAGATCTGCCGCAGAGCTCGGTTGTAGGCCTATCTACTCCTTCATCTTATATTTTTTATATCTACAGTATATCTATTGGGCGTTGATCGCTATTGGTTAAACTAACTGTTAAGGTTTCACTAGATAGGTTAGTAGTAGTATAGTAGTAGTAGTAGTAGTAGTACAGTAGTATTATAGTAATACTGCACTTGATGTTGACGTTGGCTATCAACATAAGACTGATAATATCAATCCGATAAGTACAATAGTTGTTTCTGAGGACTAAAAATCATTTCAAAATAGCATGTTATATTTGATTAAATTAAAAATTTTACCCGATGTGCGTTTCCACATTAAAATTCGTGAGCATGTGTTAAAAGTGTTATTACTAAACAAAGTAAAGTAAAGTAAGCAAGTATTAGAAAACAAGTCAACCCATACGACATTCACGACAAGACTAGGAAGGTAACTTTAAACCTCATTCAAATTCCCCAAACCAGCGAGGTGGAGTATGTAGGAATTACGCTAGATAGCAAATTAACATGGAAAAATCAATTATATTTGGAACAAAAGACTCTCCTTAAATTTGAAATTCAGAAATCTCTCTTGGCTTTTAAATTATAAATCAAAATTATCAACAGAAATAAACTTTTACTATATAAAGTCATTAAAAAACTAGCGTGGACCTAGATCCAGATCCAGATTTGGGGCACATCAAGTACATCCAATTTAAAAATAATTCAGAGATTTCAATCAAAAGTTTTGAGGTATATCCTGCAAGCTCCATGGTTTGTCAAGAATGAAGAACTTCACCGAGACAGCAAAATTCCCACAGTGAAAGAAGAAATTTCAAAAATCAGCAAAAATTATTTAACAAAATTAGAAAACCATCCCAACCTCTTGGGTCTACATCTTCTGAACAATAGTGATAATGTATACAGACTAAAACGACACAACATTCTTGACCTTGAAACTCGTTTCATGTAAATAATAATCCATTTTTTACCTTTATAAAATTTGTTATGTAGTATTTTAGTAAAAGATGTCCTACTAATGTATTTAAATTCATTATATTTACTTATTATTCCAACTAGTTAGAACAGATTGTGAATAAAAATATGTTATAAAAAAATATTGGTCATTGATTTTAAACCCAATTCGAAATCATACTATATTAAAAAGTTATTTAAACGTATAATTAATTATAATAATGGTATAAATGTTCTAAGCTATTTAATTGTAAAGTAGTACGAAATAATAAAGCTGGGTATTGATTTATTTTCTTTGTACTTATTTGTTTAGGATTTCAGGTTTGCATTTTCGTATGATAATCGTTCTTCTATAAACTGAAGCCTACAACCAGTACAAAGGATGGGCTTACTGCTAGTAGTAACTTAAAATAGGTTAAGTTAATGGATTGAAAATAACATAATATTATGCTGGAACACGTTGTCAATAAAATGAAAAATAAAGGTACTAGTTGTTTTGCTTATTAGACTATCATTATACTAGAAACAGTGGCCCTACATTGTGATTTTTTTTAATAATATACGTATATAAAAGTCATGTATTTTTATTGTTAGCAATAATATATATATATATACATATATATATATATATATATATATATATATATATATATATATATATATAGGGTGTTCATTAAAGTTGGGGACAAACTTCAAGGGATGAAAGTACTCATCAAAATAAACAAAAATTGTACGACAAATGTACATAGTAAAAACCGTTGTTCAAAGGTGAGTCTAGGAGTTATTTTTAGCCGTTCCATCATCCGTCAAGGTTACTGAACAGGTGCATGGCACGTCTACAACCTTTTGCGCCCTTCAGTAGTAGTTGTGAGGAACTTAATTCCCATTAATGCGTATCCACAGGGCGTTCATTACAGTGTTGGGGACAAACTTCGTGGGATGATGGTACTTATAAAAATAAACAAAACATGTCCGAGAAACGTTGGAAAATACTTTGTTTATCCGTTAGACGCTATTTTGTACTTTTTTAAATATTTAACTCAAGAAATCATATCTCAAGAAATATTAGAGCTACAGAAACCAAACTTTGCACGCATCTTTATGGAATAAAGAGAAAAATACTTTCAAAGTAAGTTTATCTTTTATTTAAAGTAAAGTAAAGTAAAGTTTATTTAATTTGCTTTATCGTTTTTAATCTTATCATTAATTATTTAATATTTCCAAAATGGTGGAGGTTAAAAATCCTTTAATTTAGACAAAAAACATTCAATTTGAA